>CM073778.1:92981083-93046640 GCA_037158775.1 Hetaerina titia | reverse complement strand
CTTCTTGAAACGAACCTTACATTTCATAACAACTAAATTGTGGTCAGAGTCTGCATCTGCTCCTGGGAAACTGCGAATTTATCACACTGTTCCTAAACCTAACCATAATATAATCTAACTGATACCTTTCTGAGTCACCTAACATTTTCAAAGTATACCTACGCCTTTTGTGATGTCTAAACCATGTGTTGGTAATGACTAACACCAGTCTCTTGCAGAATTCAATCGCTTTCTCCCCGCGTTCATACCTCGGGCCTGACCCATAGTCCCCCACCTCACCACCCTCTCTTCCTTCGCCTACCGTCGCATTCCAATCCCCCATCACTATCAAATGTTTCCCTGTATGAACATACGCCATTATATCCTCTAACTCATCGTATATCCTATCGACTTCTTCCTCCTTGTGGTTGCTCGGGCGCATGTATACCTGAACAATGTCCAAGTTCGTTGGCTCTGCTTTAATCTCTACGAGCAAAATTCTTCTGTCGCTTGTCCTATGTTGACTATGCTTCTTCCTACCCTTTTATTTAATTTATGGCAACCCATCTTGGCCCCGCCGCTGTATATCACTCTATAATTGTCACTCCAGTAATCCCCCCTATCCTCCCACGTCACCTCGCAGAGACCTAAAACATCTATATTACCTCTTCCCATTTCTCGCTTAATATTTTCTAATTATCCTGTCCTCAACATTGTCCTGGCGTTCCATGTTCCTATTCTAACTACTTTCGTCTTCTTCTGCGTCTTCTGTCCTGCTGCTGTTCTTTCTTCCCTGCAAGGGTTTCGTGGGATGACGACCGCGGAAGCCTACCCTACTCCGCTGTCGGGAAAGACACACGGCCTTTTGGGCCGAGTCCCGCAGTTGTCAGGACTTAATTTCTGTTTTACGGCCATCATTATTTTTCTTGGGAATGATAATTGAGGTGGTTTCCCGTCGTCTGCCTCAATAGTGTTTTTAACGTGACACCATCACTTAATGGCTGCCCCACTGGGGTCAGACGACTTTGCAGCCGCCTCACTGAGGAACAGACGCTTCGTGGACTACCTTTCGTCTTGCTCCTAACCTTCGACCTATCTGGCATGGGTGACCCTACCAGGAGCAGTTATATTTACTCCCGCCAGCACAGCTCTAGGGGTCATCGGAACACACAAGCCCTTCCACCACGACAAGGTTGCAGTCCATGGGAGGGATATACATATATATATATATATATATATATATATATATATATATATATATATATATATATATATATATATATATATATATATATATATATAAACTATAAACACAGTAATCAACCCGAAGGTCGGTTTAGTAGGTGATGGTTTGAGCTCACCCATGTACCAAGCCCGACGGCGTGTGAATATTCACACATCAGGGTAGGGGGGCCAGTTCCTTTCCCTGTGCCGGTTATGGTTTCCCATGAAGATCTGGTACCTGAAAAATCAACTAGCTTGGTGGAGCTGCAGGTGTCCAAAGTGCCTTGCCCGGGAATCGAACCCGGGACCCTCTGGTCAGTAGTCCAACGCTCTACCCGCTAGACCACCGCGACCCGCATATATATATATATGTATGTATGTTTATATAAAAATAATATATGTGTATTTGTAATATATGTGTATATATATATTTCCCGTCACCCCTTCTCCTGCACATGTCCGATCCGCTCTTCCCCGACAACGGCATTCTGTTGACGACGGCGGTGCCGTCGAAACGTCAATATCTACTGTAAGTGTCCTTCTTTTATGTTTCTATATATATATATATATATATATATATATATATATATATATATATATATATATAGGTATATCCACACATGTTTACCCAAAAGTGGTAGGACTGATTTTCTCTGGCGCGAACCGTGCGGTGGAGGGGAGTCTGCCTTGCAGGATAAGGTGGAGGGACTCTTAGCAACAGACCGACACCAACCTCAGTCGCCTGCGGGCTGTCGTTGACTGAGGACACCGTTTTTAGTGTAGCAAGTTTTTTGTCCGCGTCGAAAATCAAAATAAATCTGAATTTAGAGCAACGTTATTCCGTGAATGTTTTTGCGAAAATCGCAAGACGGCAACTGAGACCCGCGATATGTTCAAGCAAGCTTATGGAGACACTGCTTGAAGCCGTTCCACAGTATTTGAGTGGCACAAGTTGTTTAGAGAGGGTAGGGAGCTCGTTGAAGACGACCAACGCTCCGGACGGTCGTCGACGGCAAGAACCGAGACGAATGTGGAGAGAGTGAGGACACTGCTGAACACAGACCGACGCTTAACCAATGAAGATATTGCAAACCAGTTGGTTCTGTCTGCATCCACCGTTCAACGCATTATTTAACAGGATTTGGCCATGCGCAAGGTGTGCGCCAAGTTGGTGCCGAAAATTCTGAGTGTCGACCAACAGGCAACGCGTGTGCGCATTTCCGAAGAAGTGTTAGCCAATTTGCACTGAGATGAAAATTGTTTGGACAATGTGATAACTGGTGATGAAACATGGGTTTTTCAATATGACCCCGAAACCAAAAGACAATCCGCGGAATGGCACACTTCCGCGTCCCCACGTCCAAAAAAGGCTCGCATGAGCAAATCAAAACGATGTTGATTGTGTTTTTCGACCGTCATGAAGTGGTTCACAAAGAATTTGTCCCACCAGGGGAGACTGTGAATGCGACCTTTTACATGCAGGTGCTCACCCGCCTCCGAGAACGCGTGAAAAGAGTCCGACCGGCCATCGCAAACTGCTGGGTTCTTCATCATAACAGCGCACCGTGCCATGGCGCGCTCGTCGTCAGACAGCACCTGGCCAAATACGGCGTTGCCGCACCCACCCTATTCTCCCAATCTGGCACCACCGGAATTCTTCTTCCTCCTGATGAAAAGACAGCTCATGGGACGTTCAAGAGGCTTCGACGAGGGTCATCAACGGCATCCCCAAAGAAAATTTCCAGCGGGCGTACGGGGAAGGAAGCAACGTTATACTAAGTGTGTAGCAGCTCAAGGAGCATACTTTGAAGATTATTTACTCGATGTAAGCATATCGTCAATAAAATTCTTGTAAAAAATCAGTCCCACCACTTTTGGGAGCGACCCTGTACATTAAACTTGGTGTTAGGAACTGAAATCTTGAGAATCTGGATAGTTTATCCAGAATTGTATAAGGTTTTAAGAGTGGCGATTGAAGTATTAGAAACTGATATCTTGTCTTGCCACACTTTGATCATCCGATGGAAATGTGGAATTTTATGACGCAGAGCGCGTGCAATTGGCACCACATGTGCCGAAGGAAGGAAAGGAGCTGATGAAGGATCATCGTTGCACACTACACCTACTTAATCTTACTGCACTAGCCAACGCCATCCGTGCGAAGCAAGTAATTTACAAGGCGACACTAATAACCAATGAATTATTTCATGCAGCACATATTTATTTCAAATTGGAGTAACAATTTTATAGAATAAGTCTCTAAAACGAAGGTGAGGTTGAAAGTAGATATTGCTTCGTGTTAAGAAATCCTCGGGTGTGAATTCCTTTCAAACCCACTTGAATCCTCCACAGCGTGGGATTTGAAATAATTTTCAAGAGACTTGTTATACGCGAAAGATTGTTGAGCGAGGCCTAATTTTACTCGACTTTTTATTTAAATGGAATATCATTGAAAATGAAAATAATTTCATGCAAATTTTATATTAAGCATCTTTTTCAACACCTCACACGCTCTGTTTTTATTTATAATAAACATGGCCACGAATGCATTCGTATATTTGGAAATATTACCACGAAACGACTTATTAATTCACCTGGGTAAGTATTTATTCAGCCATGCCATCTCACGATGCTTTGTGACCGGTGAACCAATGCGGAAATTCCGCAAACGAGTAGTGTTTCGCAAAGTATTTATACGGCTTTTGAAAGTACAGTAAACCAAAAGTATGATTTCCCATTAAATAGGCCTGTAATGCTAAATGTATTGCTCATAGCCCGCTGATTAAATTTCAAAGTTTGACTCGTATAATTCCTAAAGTGTTTTTCGGGTACAGCTGTTATAAAGGTTTTGCTTCTTCTCCATCCCCTTTAACTCTTTTCGCGTTTATGCAGCAATGATTCTTACTAATAATTTAAGGTAGCTTATTGCTCCTCAGAAGCTGACTTACACCGACTCGTTGATGGCACTCGTTTGGAGCATTTGAGGGAAAGAAAGAAGCCGAGGGCGCAGGCGCGTGGACGGAAGCGGGTGGGGAGAGACGCAGAGTGCAAGGTAGGCCAGGGGCTCGGCAATGGAGCCAGAGGATGCTGTTTTTATGAGGGGGCAGACACGATTCGCAGTGCAGGTCTTCGGCGTTCCCTTCCGTCATCGAAATCCACGCTCGTGGTCCATCAGGGTGGGGAGGGTCACGAGGGGGCATCGAGGACGGGGGTCCCACTCCCCATCGCCGGGCAGTCCTTTCTGTCGTGTGCACCCAAGTGTGATTTCCCCGAACTTATCGGCGGCCCTTGGCGTCATTCATCTCCCACGGCCCGTCGACACGAGCGGCAAGTGAGTGCTCCTAAACTGCTCGCGTATTCGTGGCCGGAGTCGAAGGAAATATGAAGACGCACTATTAAAACCACAGGTATTGCAATTTTCCACTAGATATTTTATTTCGACACTACCGGTTTCGATGTTTTCACATCATCATCAGGTGTGAAAACATCGAAACCGGTAGTGTCGAAATAAAATATCTAGTGGAAAATTGCAATACCTGTGGTTTTAATATGTTACGCTTCCACCACATCACGCCTGAGACCTCATCATGAAGACGCACGCCCGAACTGCGAGTTTCATTCCCGGTTGATTCCCCACCCATCACGGGAATTCCTGTGGAATGACGCACGTGGGAAAGGGGCGTTGGTTGGATCCCCGCTCTTACATTTTATGAGCAAGTCCCCAGTCCGCCTTGAGCGACGGTGACTGCTCCAGGAAAGACTCCGGTGTTTTTATTTATAGTCCCCAGTTGGACGCTCCTGACCCCAAATGAGCGTGCGTGGATTTCGGAAGTGCCCTCAATTTTTTTGGATCAGCGTGGTCTCACCGAGTATACCAATTTCTCCCTCGCATTATTATTTCTCCTTCACTGCAATTATTCCCCTTACGTCCCTACTACTTTGACCATGTTAGTTCAAAATACCCCCAAGACACGAAAATCATCCGCCAACTCTAGTTTTTGCCCTGCTGTTTTAATATTAACTTAAGTCTTTCTCTTTCTGGAAAATCAAATAATCATTGTTTCCTTGGCTTATTTGAGCAAAGAGCACCTAATAAACTAAACCTAAATAAGAAAAGATCGTTAAGTAATATGTCAACGTATGTACAAAACTCAATTGTGAATTTATCTCAGGTTTTTTATTATTTTCATGATGAATTAACTAACACAAATCCATTTATGAAATAGTTTCCACCGAATTCTTTCTTGCTGAAATCTTGTGTACAATTTGAATTTGAATTCCGCCGCGCACACGTTTTAGAATACAATCAGGACGTTTTTGCCTGTTTTGTAGATTTCGAAAAAGCGTTTGATAGAGTGAATTGGGAAAAATTAATGCGTGTATTGCAGAAAATAGGAATGGATTGGAGGGACAGGAGACTGATCCGCAACCTATACATGTCTCAAACTACTCAGGTGCGAGTGGGGAACGGAGAGTCCGGATGGGCAGTGTTAGGAAGAGGTGTAAGGCAGGGTTGCCCATTGTCACCGGTACTGTTCAACGTATATGTAGAGGAAATGATTAAAGAGGCATGGGAAGAACTGGAGGTAGGAATGAAAGTCGGAGGGGAATTCGTAAAATCGGTTAGGTTTGCTGATGACCAAGCATTAGTTGCTCAGTCAGCCAAGGGGTTGCAAGCATTGTTAAGTGAATCGGAGGTTCAGTGCGATAAATATGGGATGAGAATAAATATTAATAAAACAAAGGTTATGCGATTTTCCAGAAAGAAAAAGGCTAAGCTAAATATTAAAATAGGCGGGGAAAAAATAGAGCAGGTAGAACAGTTTACATATCTCGGAAGTGTTTTGGACCAACACGGTCAAAGGGGTGTAGGGACGTAAGGAGAAGAATTGCGCTAGGCAAGGAGGCTTTCTCAAGGAGGAGGGAGTTGATGACGGGGACGTTGAGTAGGGATGTTAAGACAAGACTCGTAAAAACTCTGATATGGAGCGTAGCTATGTACGGCGCGGAAACGTGGTCGCTGAAGCAGGAGGATAGACGTAGATTGGAGACTTTTGAAATGTGGGTGTGGAGAAGAATGGAGAAGGTGAAATGGACCGAAAGGAAAACAAATGAGGAAGTACTAGAAATGGTGGGGGAGGAGAGGGGTTTGTTGAGAGAAATCCTATGGAGGCAGGAAAAATGGATGAAGGGCGTATTGAGCGGTAGTGGAATGTTGAAGAGGGTAATAGAGGGAAGAATGTTGGGCAAGCGAGGTAAGGGTAGGAACAGGATAGGGATGTTGGACGGGATGAAGGGAGGAAAGAAGTACACCGAGATGAAGAGGGACCTGATATAGATTAGTTTGCTAGGTGGGGAGTCACAAAATGTTTATTTGATAGTTGGGTCCATCCAAAAACCTACCTTAACCGGTAGATTACCTAAAAAAAATATATATATATATATAATATTAGGTAATTACCGGTTAGGGTAGGTTTTTGGATGGACACAACTATCAAATAAACATTTTGTAACTCCAAACAAACCACAATCCAGCAACCTAATCTATATCAGGTCCCTCTTCATCTCTGTGTACTTCTTTCCTCCCTTCATCCCGTCCAACATCCCTATCCTGTTCCTACCCTTTCCTCGCTTGCCCAACATTCTCCCCTCTATTACTCTCTTCAACATCCCACTGCCACTCAATACGCCTTTCATCCATTTTTCCTGCCTCCATAGGATTTCTCTCAACAAACCCCTCTCCTCACTCACCATCTCCAGTACTTCCTCATTTGTTTTCCTTTCGGTCCATTTCACCTTCTCCATTCTTCTCCACACCCACATTTCAAAAGCCTCCAATCTACGTCTATCCTCTTGCTTCAGTGACCACGTTGTCGCACCGCCCATAGGTACGCTCAATATCGAAGTTTTTACGAGTCAATTTGACACATCCTGTCATTCGACAAATGTTTTTCCCTAACAATTCAAGGATCCCTACCCAATTCAGCCACCAACATAAAGGTGAGAACTCGCGAATCCGCATTATCTTAGCTTTCCGATCCTTTATAATCCCCACCCTTAACCGCAATCTTTGATTCCCCTCCCAACATTCCGTGCACCTTCCCCCCATTTTTTCCCTCCCCAGGCACCATTCTTCCCTCAAGACCTTTCAGTCTGACATGAAGAAGGTTTCGAAGTAGGCCGAAAGCTCAAGCAATCTAAAATGTGAGTGTTGTTTTCTTTT
The DNA here is from genome assembly GCA_037158775.1 of Hetaerina titia. Lineage (NCBI taxonomy): Eukaryota > Metazoa > Arthropoda > Insecta > Odonata > Calopterygidae > Hetaerina > Hetaerina titia. The sequence goes on along the minus strand of CM073778.1, from coordinate 93,039,214 downwards.
ACGTGTTATCTGTTTTATTCTGTGTTCTATTGTGCCGTACCAATGTTATATTGCTCTCGTGAGTACTTCCACATCATCATACACACACTTTTGTCTTTCCTCTTGTGTATTTCCCCTATGGTGGGTGTAACAGCTTTCTGACGCCATCTCTCGGCCAAATAATCGTGGCACTTTTGCCCTGGAACATGTTATAACTAACTTTTAATAATCAAACCACTTTACTTTTCCACATAAACTTTTTAATTTTTACTACCCAGGTTTCGTTATAACATAACATCATCAGGTAAAAATTGACAAGTCCAACACCGTATATATACATATCTCTGGGCGGAGGGGAAGAGGAGGGAGGAAAGAAAGGATTGGTGGAGCTATGAAGATGGGGGCTAAAAGTGTATGGCTTGAGGCGGATAATATTATATAATTAGCTGGAAGGATATGGTCAATACAAAGTTGCAAAAAGCCCACCTGACATCAGATTAGTTGGCAGAGGATTAGGGAAATGATTATTATGAACTGGGAGAACGGCACTTAGTAATTAGTTAGGTGACTCAGTAGCGGGTTGGGAGGAGTCGCTACATTGTTGAAAAAGTCTCACTTGGTTTCAGGTGAGCTGGCAGGGGTGAGGGAAAAAAACAATAATGGGGAATGTGAAGGGTAAAGAAAATCGTTGGTCAAAACATCTTCCCCGTAATTCGTGTGTTGAAGGATTTCCACATAAGCTCCAGCGCATCAAGACGGTACCCTTTCTTCTCAAAATGTAAAAATTCGGGAGTAAAATCGCTGGTGTGGCCACAATCTCTCAAGTGCTTGGCGAATAGTGATGCGAAGATGTTATTTTTAAAACAAGCTCGGTGTTCCTTTATTCTTGTTTCAAATCTCCTCCCCGTCTGGCCTATGTATATCCGGTTGCAGTCTTTGCAGCGGAGTTTGTATACTCCACTTTTGTGTAGTGGTTCAACGTGGTCGTTCGTGTGGCATAACATGTTGCTTAAATTAGTTTTATTGTAAAAGGCCGGTCTCACTTTTTCCTTTGGGAGAATTCTTTGTACTTTTAACGACAAGTGACCAAGAAAAGGGAATCTTCGCCACTTTGGCTGGTTTTCTGTATATGTGGGTGAACTATATATGGATAACTTTGCTAAACGGGATAGTTTCTTACGGTAAAGGGTATCAATTAAATCTTCTCTGTACCTATAGTTCACTGCAATTTGTTTAATGATATTTAGTTCTTTAAGAGTTTTTTCTTTGGACAAGGGGATAGAACATACTCTGTGTATCATGGCGTGAAGGCCGATAATTTTTGAGCGAAATAGTGCCTAGAATTATGGTGTATGACATGATCCGTATAACACAGTTTTCTGAAAATAGAAAAATTAAAACTATTGTTTTTAATGGTAATATTCAAGTCCAGAAAGTTGAGGGATCCATCCACTTCTAATTCCTTGGTAAAATTTATATGTTTGTCTCTGAAATTGAGGAAATTGAAAAAAATTTCCAACTGTCTTTCGGAACCCTTCCAGACGCAGAAAACGTCATCAACATATTTATACCAACAGAGGATATTTTTGATGAGGGGATGATCTGAGGAAAACAATATATGCTCAAAATTGTCCAAGAAAATGTCTGCTAGTAGCGGGGAAAGCGGAGAGCCTATTGCTAAGCCGTATTTTTGTTGGTATATTTTGCCGTTAAACACGAAACTGTTTTGTTCTACACACACTTTTAAGGAGGAGCACAATTCCAATATCACTGGGGTTGGAACCCTTGCTTTAACAAGGGTAACTTCCGCAAGATTCAGAGCTTCTGATCTTGGAACACTGGGGAATAAATTTGTGACATCAAATGATACCATTAAACACCTGGGGGGTACTATTTCTTTAGACAACACTTCCACAAGTTCTTGTGAATTTTTTATTCCGTATTTCGGGGAAAATTTGGAAAATTGTTTGAATAAGACGTTTAACTTACTAGCCCATAAGTGGTTAGGGGCCAAAACATTGGAAATTACAGGACGAATAGGAACACTGCTACACATATTGCTTTCACTGATTTTGTGGATTTTTGGCAAACCAAAAAATCTGGGCACTGATGGATTTATTTGTATTAGGTTGTGTTTCTCCCTGGGGCTTATTATCACTTCACATGAGTTGATGGAAGCTTTGCAAACTTCCTGATATTCAGGTGTGGGGTCCTTAGTTAAAATTATTGCTTTGTTATCCGAGATGAAATCTTCACACTTCTTTATGTAGTCACTTCTCTCTAGCAAAACCACTGCGTTACCTTTGTCTGCTTTGGATACAATAAGGTCTTTTTCCGAAATCGTGCCTTTGATTGACAACAAGGCTTTGTAGTCTTTTGAATTTTTTAGAATTTTGTTAAATGATGGCATGTTGGAAACAAAGGATTGAATCTTTGAGGCTATGTGTTCTTTCGCACCGGAGACATCTTTCCGAAGGGCTAAATCTGAATCTACGGCTAGATTTTTCAAATCACGAATCGAAATAGGAATATTTGGGCAATATTTCAGCCCTTTGTTCAGTAAACTAAGTTCATCAGGGTTGAAAGAATGTTTGGAAAAATTAACCACTCTGTCTTTGAACACATATGGAGTCCTCGTTGTCATCGAAGGTTATTTGTCTTGGGTCAGGGCAACTAGCTTTCTGGAGATAACCTTCTTTTTCTTGAAGATGATCTCACTTGCTCTCTGGCGGACACTATCATCCAAAGTGATCCATTCAGCCCAATGGAGAGAGCTAGTCAATTCTTTATATAGTACATAGAGGTAATGAGAGATAGAGTCTCTCTTGACATACCATTCGTGAAGCTCTCTTTTAATCCATACTCTTTTCGCGGCTGCTTCTGCGAATCTCCCAGCCGAAGACGTGCTCTTGCACTTGATGCTCACGTACTTAGGGATGACTCTGAGGGCCAGGCACTGGCTGTTGAGATATGTCCGCCAAGAGATATGTATATATACGTTGTTGGACTTGTCAATTTTTACCTGATGATGTTATGTTATAACGAAACCTGGGTAGTAAAAATTAAAAAGTTTATGTGGAAAAGTAAAGTGGTTTGATTATTAAAAGTCAGTATGAAGATTTTCCACCAAGTTACGCCAGAAACTGTTTTATTTTTATGTTATAACTAGCCAAGTCTCAGCGAAAATTGAATTTCCTCGATAGCTAGACATGTCTCTGTTTATCGAGTGTCTGATTTCGCCGGCGACCGCGGCCTCGGCCCCTGGGATTTGGAGAGCGGCACTACCGAACTCTCTCGGAAATCGAGGTTTCGATCGTGTTTTTTTTCGAGCGGTGGTTACCGCCTAGTTTTTCCAGCAGCGTGATGTTTGACTCTCGACTATCTTCCGCCGGTAAGGCTGTGCTTTTGTGTTGTTTACTGGTGCAAGACTGACCTTGACTGTTGGTGTAGATTTTAGGCTCCTTAATGTTTAACTATTGCCGGGTGCGAGTAGCAGGGAGGGAGTGCACACGAGTGACTGTTTTTCTCTATCTCTTTGTAGTGGTTATCTTGTTGGCGGCTCTCCTTTCTTTCGCGAAGGCCTGCTCAATTTGATTACTTTTCATAATAGTCTTACGTCGTGTAAACACGTTCGCCTTTCAAGTTGACGAGAAGGCGAAACCCCCTACTCCGTTGGAGGTCCACCTCTTCACCCTAGAGTCGGTGGGCCTTACACCCGAAGAGATTGGGGCGATACAATTTGGAAACAATCGCCATTTGATATTACTGAAGTTGGAAACCGAAGCTAGAATGACTAGGATTTTATGGAATACCCCGCGGAAACTGCCGTTTCCGTCTTTAAGGAATCAGAGGTCGACAATAACTATTGACGAGACTTCCCGCAGCCCGTATAATGTCAGGGTTCTTTGTCTCCCCGTGGAAACCCCGCTGCAAGATATAACAAGCTAACTCCCACGGTTTGGTAAAATCCATCACTCGTGGAAGAACAGGTGGGAGGGAGAAAAGATGGCGCGGGTGCTTACCGGCACCAGGGTTGTGCGGATGACGGTCGAGAGAAATATCCCCTCGTTCCTCCACATCGGCGGCAATCGGGCCATCATCATCTATGAAGGTGAGCGCCGCACTTGCGTCCGCTACAGCCAAAAGGCCACGAGTGCAATACCTGCCCTCGGAACCAGGGAGGGAAGAGGTATGCGGAGGAAATGGTCATGGCCTCCAACCCGAACACCGCCGAGGAGTTGGACGAGCCCGAGGTGGCTGTGGAGGAGAGAGCGCGGGCTTCTTATAGAGGGTTGGCTGCTCCCGCCGACTCCCCACATCCCCCTTCACTCGGTGGGAAATTTCGACGAAAGTCGTCAACGGATGGAAGGGATACGAAAAAGAAGAGGACAGACGACAATGAACTCCTGATTTCGAACATCTATCTAGCTGCTGTCCCTGCTCGCCTATTCTCCCACGTCCGCCGGCCCCTGTGTTTGTGATCCCGTCAAAGGAGGACGGATCATCCTTCGTCCTTCCTTTCCGCGGCCATGCCACCGACTCCCACTCCCCGCAATCCTTGCATCACGGGCTTCCAACCCCTCGAGAACCACTGGTGACAGCGGTGAAGGATTCATCTGATTGCGAATGGCCCCATCCCCAACTGCTGGCCCCTCGATACCATCATCATGGACTCTCAAGAAATTCTCACCGGACCCGGATATTGGCACATATACGAATAAAAGTTTGTCGACATCAAAAATTCCAGATATTCCATCACCCTTCTCCATTAATAATAATAATAATAATAATAATAAAGTGTCCTTATTGGGGCGAGATTGAGACTGAGATAGTCCCTTCTTCCACCTAAGGGGATAGTCAAGATGTCGTTCATCTTCCCATGGCTCATCTAAACCACACACCTAAATATTTACACAAAAATTTCCTCCCCATCAGCTCAATCCACAACAGGAATACTAGGGGTAAAAATAAACTTCTTGTCCAACATCATCGTATGGAAATCTATCACAAATCTTTTCATATTACAGCATGTCGTCTGTGGAACTCTCTCCCAGATGACATAAAAAACTCTCCATTCACAATAACATTAAGTGAGCACTTCACAAGTTCATTCTCCTCAAGTACACAACTTAACCGGTATACCCTCCCTCATTTCACTCACCCTGTATACAGATCTCTGTTTCTGCTCTTATTTTTGTTTTTTGTCATCTCAAGCAGTAGAATCTTCATCATCATTTTTATATAATACTCCGTTTCCCATTACTCGTAATGTTTCTAAATATAATTAGTTTCGTCATTTCAACTTCAGTAACTTAATAACATGTATACTACATAAAAATGATTGTTACAATTTATATGTATCTTTCCTCTAAAAGTAGGGTTTTCCTCCGCGACAACGGCCCTAATGAAAACCTATCCCCCAGTGACATCTCCCTCCTTTCACCTTTCCATCCAAACACCCCACACTTCTATATCCTTCCCAAGATCCACAAACCCGAAAACCCACGGCGGCCTATAGTCTCCTCCCGCTACTCCCCGACCGAAAGAATTTCCGCCTTCGTCGACCACTATCTCCAACCTTTAGTTCACTCGTTACCCTCCTATGTCAAAGATACCTACCACTTCCTCAATCTGCTCCACTCAACTTCCCTTCCTTCTGACACCAAGATCATTATGGCCACAATTGACGTCACATCCCTATACACCTCCATTCCTCACGAAGAAGGCCTTGCTCCCCTACGCCACATCCTCTCCAAACGTCCTAGCCCTCAAACTCCAAGCACCGATTTTCTCATTGACCAAATCAAGGGCTGTGGCATGGGAAGTACATTCAGCCCGTCATACGCTAACCTCCACCTCGGTGTCCTGGAAGAGAAGTTCCTTTCCAGTAACCCTCTAAAACCCCTTCTGTGGCTTCAGTACATTGATAACATCTTTCTACTCTGGCCACATAACATAGACTCCGTCATTTCCTTCATCTCCCAACTTAATGATTCCTCATCTCTTTCTTTCACTTCTAACATCTCATCATCACAGATCACTTTCCTTGATATTAATATTTCCCTAACTAACAACAAATTTCTAACCTCCGTACCTACTAAAACTACTAACAAACAACAATACCTTCATTTTAACAGCTGCCACCCCTACCACACCAAACGCTCCCTCCCTTACTCCCTCTCTATCCGCGGGCACCGCATTTGCAACCATCCCGAACCCCTCAACAAATACCTCAACAACCTTCACCATTCCCTCCTCCAACGGGGATACCCAGATTCTTTCCTTCACAAAAAATCCTAAAACAATCCTACACCACCAATCCTCCCTCAACCACAGACTCCCACCCTCTCTCGATATGCACCACCTACTTCCATGGCATCCAGTCCCTTAAATTCATCCTCAAAGACCTGTACCCCATCCTCAAAAATCACAACGTTTCGTCCAACCTTCTTCCTAAATGCCCTTCTGTTACCTTCAAACGGCCCGCCAACCTATCAGATCTCCTAAAATCCACCAAGCCTCTTTCCAAATCCCCTCCCACCCCCAGAATCACACCCACTCCGTGCTTGCGAGCAAGATGCAAAACTTGTCCTATTTTCACCACTCCACCCTTCTCCATCCCACCTTTTACCTCTCCCACCCTTCCCCCACTCCTCATGCACATCTCAGAATGTAATATATCTTTTGACTTGCAAACTCTGCCCGGCATTTTATATAGGCCAGTGCTCTACACCCCTGAACCTCAGGGTGAACAATCATCGCGCCTCATGTAATCCCTCCTCCCCGTCCGCGGGTCTTCCCATCCCAAAACATGCCTCCCACCACAACACCCCCTTTAACCACTGTTACAATGTTTCCGTGCTAGCATCCCTTCCCCCATCCCATAACCTTATAAAATTAAAAACAATGGAATTGGCATTTATATGGCTGTGTAAAGTCTATCAACATACGGGTCTCAATGTCGTTCACTAAATGGGGGGGTGGGGCTGAGATGGATGGAGGTGGATTTGTTTCTTGCGAGGTGGTGGGACAATTTATTCATCCGCATACATTTTGTCGAACAAATGTCGACGGACGAATGGACGAACAAATGTCCATGACGAAGAGTGAAGTGGTAGGCCCAGTATTCTGGCCGATGAAATTGTTTCGCAAGTGGAACAAAAACTGCGATGTGATCGTCGATTGACAATTAATGGCCTGGCTGAACAATTCCCTCAACTTGGACGCACTACTGTCTACAATATTGTTACGGAAAACCTCGGATACCACACATTGCGTGCAAGGTGGGTAACGAAAATGCTCACCGACCACCACAAAGAGCAAAGAATGTCCAGTGGACGAGAGTTTTTGGGTCGTTGGGAATTCTTTAAACCACCCACCGTACAGTCCTGACCTTACACCCAGCGACTACTTCCTCTTCTTGCACTTGAAACAGTGGTTCGGTGGACAACGTTTCGAAACCGAAGAGGAACTCAAGAATGGCGTTTTCGATTGGTTCAACCTTCAGGCGGCGAGTTTCAATGCAGAGGGGTTAAAGAAGCTGGTGCAGGGGTACGAAAAATGCTTAGAAGTGAACGGCAATTATGTAGATAAGTGAAGTAGGTTTGTAGCTAACTAAAAGTACCAATAAAATGTGTTTCATATGAGTATATTTTTTCCTGTGACCAAACGGGCTTTACTTTATGAACACGCCTCGTATCTAGAGGGGGACCGAATCGACCTATCCTCCTTGATTACTCATGAAGGGGCCCCTTCGGCAGATGACCCCCAGTTCGCCATTCCGGCCCCCCACGAGGCCACCTCCTGGCCCGACACGGGCCCCAGCTGCTCTCGCTTGTAGAAGACCCCCAGGTGAACGCTGCTGAACAACCCGCTCTTCTTGGGGACCACGGGTGGCTCTTCTTCTTCGGACGAGATCGGGGGGAAGGGATGCGGCGACAACTCGAGATCTCGATTGTCGACCCGCCGGTCGGAGAGTCCCTGGAAGCGGCGAAATACTCGTCGCCCGGGTTCAAACCGCGACCGGAGCGACGTAAGCCACGACCAAAACTCTGGTAAGTGATGTCCGGTGCCCATTACTGTCCTAGAATTTCACCAATGAATAACATTTCGCTGACCATTGCCGGGGTTTACAGTGCCTTTCTCCGCGATCTCAGTGCTGATGTAATCCTTCTTCAAGAGGTAAAGATGGACATAGTCTGGGATGCAAACACCTTTCAGGCTATCGGCAATTTCGTCGATTGTCATTCTGGCACCACCATCCTACTCCGAAATGGCATTCTATTCTCTAATTTCGCCGCGACGTCACGGGTCGAATTACGTCTGTTATCGTGAATGGCATCCACATCACCAATATTTACGCTCTCTCCGGTGCTCCGGTGAGCGTGTGAGGGCAGAGCGCGAAACTTATTTTAATGAACTTCTCCTCCCCTACCTTTATTTCTTCTCGGGGAAGGCCATCTTGGCTGGAGATTTCAACTCCATTTACCGACGAGAGGATAGTGCCTCAAGCAGGGAAAGAATGACATATTATCCAAGCCGAGCACTCTCACTGATGCTCGACTCCAGTGGAGCGGTAGACGCAGTGCGTTCTTTTTGCGCCGGTGCCGCCCCCTCCATGCGATCAGGGCATAACTCTCGGACGCGGATCGACTACCTCTTCCTCTCGGCATCACTTTAGAATGATGTCCGGAGAGTGAACAACCTCCCAGTGTCCTTCTCTGATCACTGCGCGCTGATCATGAGTGTTAGGTACACGGACACAACACCGGCCGCGCGCGCCCACCGCTGCGTCACCGTGTGGCGCATGGACCTCCGCGTGCTGTAGGACGCGACTCGCCGCGACTCCATCCGCACCCGGGTGTGTGAACTGCACTCCGTCGCGGTGCAGACTTCGCGGTATGGTGGGACGATATTTTCAAACCCCCCGAATTATCACCCACATGAAAAGGCAAACTTTTGAATGGCGTAGAGTACCAAATTACACCTTCTCCTTCTACCGCCGGACGCTGGAGGAGCTCCTGCGTAAAGATGTTGCGTAGGAGGATTTCCACACCCAAGTGTAGATGTAGATGAACTGTCGTCCCATAAAAAAATTATGCTCGGCCACGAACTCCAAAAATACGCTCTCCAAAAATGGCAAAAAGAGTTAGACACAAATATTCCCCTAGGTCCCCTAACGCTATTCGGGCATATACATATATTACCGAGCAAGATATATATATATATATATATATATATATATATATATATATAAATAAAGTGTGTGTGTATGTGTGTATATACATTATTATGTTTAGGTGCATGTACATTTTATTAGGTAATCTAACGGTGAAGATAGATGACTAACCCCTGTCTCCTGCAGAACTCAATTGCTTTCTCCCCGCGTTCATTCCTCATGCCTAATCCAATTTCCCCCACCTCATCACCATCTCTTCCTTCAACTACCGTCGTATTCCAATCCCCCATCACTATCAAATGTTTCCCTGCAGGAACACATGTGATTATATCCTCTAACTCATCGTACATCCCATCGACTTCTTCCTCCTTGTGGTTCTTCGGTGGCATGTATACCTGAACAATGACCAAGTTCGGCGGTTCTGCTTTAATCTCTACTACTAATATTCCATCCGTTGCTTGCTCTATGTTTACTGGGCTTCTTCATACCGCTCTATTTAATATGACGACAATCCGTCGTTGGCTCTCGTCCCCGCCGCTGTGCATTTGTCTTTAATCATAACGCCGGTAATCCCCGCTATTTTTCCATCTCACCTCGCAAAGACCTAAAACATATATATTACCTCTTTCCACCTCTCTGTATGTACATGTATGGATATATTTATACATATATTTATATAGAAAAAACATACACTGGAACCAAAACCTATAAGGTGATATTATGTATAATTTAAACACTTGCTGTGTAATGTATACTCTAGACCGAATAGAATTAAACTGAATCATAGGTCAAACGGTTAGAGCATCCAAACGGGAAGTGGAAGATCCGGTTTTCAAATCCCGGTGAAGGAAATATTTTTACGCTCATGATTTTGCCTGATACCGCCTTCTCCACCTCTCCTGTGTTCATCCTTTACACATGTTCCTATCCCTTTTCCTTATTTCGTTAATGAATATGTGTGTGTGTATAAATATAAATAAATATATATATATATAATACTTTATTATATATACATACACACATGTTCATTATATATTATATGTATACACTATTACTTATTATATTATATTATATTATACATTATGTGTAGAAAATATACACATATTATATATATTTAATATGTTACATATATATACGAAGTTGAAGTTCGCTACTTTTCAATTAGCCTTGATTATATGATACGTATATTTATTTTCAAGATAGGAAAATTTCCAAAAATTCACATAACCCTAATTTAAATTCTAAGTAGCTGGGTGTGTTCCGGTTTTAAACACCATGATTGCTATCTGCACCACGTATTTATCTTCTCACTGCACATTGATAAAAATTAAATTTACTGTAGGTTTTAAACGTTTAACTCATCACACAAGCAGGATGATTCTACTGAATACAAATGGACCTCAGTGGATCCCAAAGCGCTCGTACCTTTCCCACCTTTTGATTTACTCTTAAAGGTATCTGTTTCACCCAAGTTAGGCAAGATGTTATCATAAAAAATCTCAATATATTGCAACTAAAAATTAGGAAAAACTTAATTTTGGATGTTACATTACAGATATGTAATCACCCCCTACCACACACCCTAAAGGTTGCTTGCAGTGATGTAGAAATAGAAAATGTATTCTAATATATATCTATCGTCAATAAGTCAAAATGGATTACGCACCATTGATGATCAATTCCAATTATTTTAAGATTGAATTCAGTCGCGGGTCCCTGTTAAATGTAATACAAAAACCATTGTCTCTTTATGTTAATTGTACCCTCGTACTTTGGCTGGAAAATTTTCGCTGCAGGTAACAGCCGCAGGGTGATGAGGCTTAACATTATGAAATGCCTAAATATTTGAGATGAGGCTTATGTAATTTACTTTTGATTTGAAAACTTCCATCTTTAGTCGTTACGTCAATTACAGTAGTAGTGTCACCTAAGATTCAATCTTTTGGCATTAAGATGATTTCTGCTCGGAAGGAGTTCCTAAGAGTAGCTGCGTATCCAAATATTAGAGGAGGTAGGCCGAGTATAACTTAATGGAGGGTAGGTTAAACTACAGATTAAATCTCATGCATAAATTGGAAGGAGGTCTCATGAAATAATGATCTTGAAAATTAATCACGAGCCCCATCGTACTAAGGTAGGCGAGGTCATACACGTAAAATTAGAGATATAAAGTGCAGAACATAGATTTCACATGATTCTCATGTAAATTTAAAAAGAGCGTACCTACGGTCGTGAGGGAATGAAAAACGAAAGAGCCGATACCGTGAACTAGATTGGCACTAGGTTTGTTTAAGGGGGGAGCTGAAAACAAAGTAAGCGGAAGAGAGGAAACACGCACTAGATCGCTTGGGTGTGTCGGGGAAGCAGTGATTTTCATGTTAGGTCGTTTTTCCCACGAACGGTAAGGGACCAGGATAACGTTATCCAGTAGCTCCAGGAGAGGGAACAGTAATTTGTGTCAAATGTAGTTGGTATGTGATCACCCCTGGCCACACTCCACAAAACATTCTAATTGGATATTTTCCCAACGCCATACTTTTAACACTCGCTCGCATTTCCGTTTCATGTTCCTTTTCAGAAGTATATATTTACATTACAGATCACGTAGATACCGTAGATTTTTTTCTGTCACCGTGGAAGACGATGGGTTTTCCTGTGACCATGCGAAATTCACCGCACATTCGTTTTGATTCACATAAGTGCCTTCGTGAGTGAATTGGGCATTTGCAAGTTTAGTTTGTAAAATTGTGAATAGTTGGAAAATGTGGATGAAGCGTGGATGCGTGAAGAAAAGAGCTAGGCACACTCACGCTTCTTGCGCACTGGCCTCCCCTTTCAAATTGACCAAAGGGACGCCGAAATCCTCGTTGCACGGGAAAATGTCGAATTCTTCCTTTCCTCCAAGAAGACTGCCGGAGAATATTCCGACTCTGATATATGTTCTTAATACTTGCCCTTCTATGCCCGTTTTTATGCGCATTATCTGCGTTTAATGTTTGGGATATGGATCGTACTACAATATATATTGAGTTTGGAAGATGGCAGCATTGCGGTGAGTTTCCTCAATCAAATCGTGAACATCCGCTTTCCGTTTAAGCATTGTTCTTTCCGTCTGCTCCGCATTCGGAAATGAATGACGTATGTTGTCCCTATGGTTTTATGCCCGTGGCCCGATGGACGTGTTTGATCGAAGAGTTGAAGAGTTGTTAAAGAAACTGAACTCATACCCGAGAAGAGAAACATTCTGGAAACTCCCGGATTCACGTTTCCCCGTCTGGGACAAGCTGCAAGTGCAGATCCTCATCCCCCAGATGACGTCCCGGTCGAAGGGGAAAAGGGGACTGCAGCCAAGAGAGGGCACCGGGAATGTTTTACCCTATCGCACATTCAGGGGTGTATTGTTTTAACTTCCATGGCTCTTTCAGGAACATTATTATTTTGGGATTTATTTATTTGCGAGATTGACTGTGTTATCATTATCGTCATTAAAGTTTATTCCTCGGAAATATGTGGAGAGGATCGAGGGGGTAAAATGTGAAAAGTAACACTTATATTACCAGGAGGTTTTTATTCTATGTTACCTTCTTAATATCGGAGTTATTGATGTCTCTGTGCGGTGAAGAATAATGCGCATCCGCACCGCGAATACTGCACGCCGATGAAGGACGGTTGGAAGCACTTGGGCCAATTTAAAGTCATTGAAGTTGCTTGTGGACGTGGAGAGATCCGAGGGCTTGTCCTTGTTAAGTCGTTCGGCTCTTAATCTTCCGACGAAGTATGAATAAAAGCCAGATATAAGGCAAATACAGGAAGGGAGAACATAAATTTGTTCTCGCAAAGAGAGAAAGATCACTTACAGTGAGTTTAAGTCGCAAAAAATCATCCCGACCGATCGAACTGGAGTTATTAAAAGGAGAACTTACGATTATTGGTCGGCGACTAGAAATTTAGATTTTTTAGTCTCCCCTTCCCTCATCCAAGCACTGTTTTTTCTCTGCTTTGCCTTCTCTCTGTTGTTGAGCATTTAAGCCAGATTCCATCCCTCCCTTATTTCATTCGCGCCGTGTTTTTTTGCACTTTGCGGCATACTTCGCCGCCGCTTTTTTGCCTCACCCTCTTCATTCCGTACGCAGGTGACGAGGAAATCTTTGCCATTTCTGCGCTACATGCGGGAAAGTTTTACGAACCTTGCTAATCGGATCTGACTGATGCGGAAAGGGAAGGGCGTGGGAGGGCGGGGAGAAACGGGTGTGCGTACTTCCTCCAGATCCCGCCGAAAATAATTCTTCCCAGCTGAAATGCTTGCCCAAAACTTGGTTCATGCATTGCTTCTCAGCCAGCCAACCAACAATAGTAGTATTCCTGTTTCTTCTCTTTCGGATTTAACATCCTTTTGAGGTATGGTTGGTGGTTATTGTGGTAATTGTTTTGGGTATTTACTTAAAGATGTAGGGTTGGGATTTTGTAATTATTATTATTTTTTATGTATTTTTTTAAATATTTTGATATCATTTATTTTTATTATTCTATATATATAATATTTCTTTGTATTTTTGTGAATTTTAATTTATATCTTTTTTTTAGTATTTCTTTTCTTGTGTTGTTAAGGGCATTGTACGAATAGATGAATAGGCTGGAATGCCTGGGGTTGAGGATCTATGTTATTTAGACGATGTTTAAGTTGGGTCGGATGGAAGTAGGTTGGGAAGTTCTGGAGAGTCGGGACCGTGGTTTTTTTATATTTTTGCTAACCACTGGTGACCGTTAAGACGAGGAGAAATTACGAAAAGGTTGATTAAGTATCCTTGAAGGTTCTCCCTCTCTCCCCTCTTTATCCGAGGCCGAGGGGAGAGGCAGCGGCGGGCACGGCGCGTGTCTTCCGACACCTTTTCATTCGTCTGCATTACGATGACTGGAGCGAATTTGGAAGTGGACGGGGAGAACATCCCCAGGCATCCCCTACTCCGCATTCCATTCCAAAAGTACAATTTTCAGTACTCTATATGTGCATGATATAAGCCCCGTAAGCCGCCTCAAGGGTGTGTGGCGGGGGTGCTAGGTTACCACTCGATAAAAGGAACAAAACCCCATGCAAAATCAACACATACATGCAAAACTACACCCAGAGTGGCATATGCCAGCGGCAGTGGATATCTTGGCGTTTCCAAATGAGTCCCTTCATTCTGATGAGTTCGGCGAGAGAGGGAAATTTCACAGTTGCAAAAGGAAACTGCACAGAAAATAGCAGGGCGGCGTGATCGAAATGTAAGGAAACATTAGGAGTTTTTTCCATTGTGATATTTTGTTAAGAATTCACCATTTTCATATCACCAGTCGGAAATATTCAGCCCCTGCAAGGCGCCTTGTCGGTAATTTTTAACCCATTGAATTTGCGAGCATTTATTCCGTCGTTCAAAACAAAATGTCCTACCGATCGCCATTGTTGTTTTAGTGTCTGGAAATGTTTTCCCATCGTACGATGCTTAAACTTTCATTTTGTCATTTGGTACTAGAAAATATCAGGGATTGTGCATTTTGAATTATCGCGCACAATTCGCAGCTAGCAAATGAATAGGCTTAAACGTTGGACAACAAAAAATATCCCAATTACGGATTCCGATTGCTACTATTCTAGATAACCGGGGTAATGAGTGCCGGCCCGAATTTTGAAAAGCAGTAACAAATAAACGGGATGTATGGTAATGAGTTAAATCTTTTTATATGAAAGAAAATGAAGCTAGTGCTTTCTGAAAAAGCGTCTGTCAAAAATTGAACTAACACTTTTCCACGTGACTTTCATTTTGTAGTAATTTGCGACTGCTGGTATCGACTAATAGAGGATTTATTTTAATCATTACATTGAGCCGGTAAACGAAAAGAAGCTTTAGTTAAGATCCCCGGGCAAACTTTTAATCTGCACCTACTTATGACTCTGTTTCTGATCGGTACACATTCAATCTCGGGAGAACTCTCTTACTTTGCTGGGAAAAATTATCATTGGATGCGGTGAATTATTATTTTCACGCCCGTACTTTTTAGTATAAATTTCAGTTTTACCTTGTTTCCATCTCAATATCTTCATAAGTTATACTTAGGAGTTACTATGCACCCTAAAAATGACCACATTGCCGTATTGCTTAAAAATTGACGTGTAAATAAAAAAAACAAAACAGTTTCTGGCGTAATTTTGTGAAAAATCTTCATATTGACGTTTTTTTAAAAATAAAACCACTTTGCTTTTCCACATAAACTTTTTGCTTTTTGCATCATTGTATTGACCCTATCCTTCCAGCCTGATAATTATCTAATTGGTTATTATCTAATATAATTATCCAATCATTGCTAATTTGTCAATATTACCAATCCTCCTTCTCCCCCTCAAACCAAAGGTTTTTAGCACTCCCCCCCTCTTCCTAGCTCAACCAATCCTTTCTTTCCTGCCTCCTCTTCCCCTCCGCCCATAGATATGTACATATACTGTGCTTGACTTGTATTTTTACCTGATGTTGTAAAACTATAACGAAACCTGGGTCGGAAGAATAAAAAGTTTATGTGGAAAAACAAAGTGGTCAACACAAAGTGGTAAAACATCAAGTGTAAATAAGGGCCCGAAATTCCTCGGGCTTCCTCGTGCTGTGTTGGTTGCTGGAGAAGCGTTAAGCGTGGGATGTTGAAGGCCGTATTAGAGGGGTGAATATTGGGTAAGCGGAGAAGAGGAAGAAAGGGAGAAGACTTCTTAGCAGGCTTTATCGTAACGTCGTAGTAATGGAATAGCTTAATCCTCGGCATTTTAAGTGCCGTGTCGTTTCATCCATGGGGCAATTCGCCGATGCGGCAGTGATGAGAATGGTTGGATCTCAGCAAGTATAATATTGTACTAATATTATATATATATATATATAAATAATGTATTTTATACCGAGTTACACTTTAATAGAAAGAATAGCGATCAACGTAAAAATATTAAACGCTGTGAAAAATTCACCTGAGAAATAATTTTACGTCTAAATACGTCACTTAACACCCCGCAAGCAGCCGCAAGGGCGTGTGGCAGGATGTGTTAGGTTACCACCCGTAAAAGAGACTAAAACCACATGCAAAATCAACGAATTCATTGCCAATCTACACCCACATAGGCGTATATATTCATGCTAAAACCTTAAAAACTCACACGCATGCAGATACACGCATTATCAACTAGCATATGCATGCACAAATAAAAAGAGACGTTTCAGGCGTGATATGGTGGGATATCATGATTAATTAAAATTGGCAATTTTCCACAAAATAAAATTTTATTAATACGACCGGTTTCGATGTAACTACATCATTTTCTGGTGAATGCGCATACACCTACGAATATTCCTCATGTTTACTTATTAACCGGGGACCTTTGGTTTATCGAGCCGCGCCTTGCTTCTTTAACACGGAACCCCCACAACTCAAGAATGGTATTAAAACATTATTTTTAAAATGAATAATTATAATTTAAAACACCCTACGACGTGTGTTCAAAAATTAAGGTGACTTTTCAAATTTCACGGGAAAAATACATTCGATTCTCCATTTTTTTATTTTGTTGTGTATGTGCATGTGTCTTAAACATTTGCTTACAGTTTCAACAATATAGAATAATTTGTTTTTAATTGTCAGATTCAAATGTTATACGAATTTTGGTGTGAACGGCGATTTTCTGCTATAAACAAAATGGATCCAAGGATTTGCTTAAAATTTTTCGTAAAAATAGAATTAAGTGCTTCAAAACACTTGCAATTTTGGCAGTGGCATACGGTGAGTCTGCTATGAGTAAAATAAAATGTTTATATTAGAGAAATCTTTTCCATGATGGCCGAGAAGATGCCAATGACGAACCTCGGTCTGGACGCCCCAGCACGTCAACAACAGACGAAAACGTTCACGCAGTGAGAAAAATCCTTTGAAAAATCATCAAATCACTATCAGAAACGTTGCCAAGGATGTTGGCATATCGGTTGGCTCGTATCATGCAATTTTGGGTCGTATATTATTTTTCCTCTGAATAGTATTTAATAAAATGTAAGAAAAAAGGAAATATAATTTTTATATTTCAGAATCCGAGAATGACGGGGACTCTCGCTATCACGTGGACGCCTCATTTTATTTATTTATTCATTCATTTATTTTAAATCATTATTCACATGCAGCAGTAGCGCCAATTAACAGTGAAAAATATGACGAACACATGAAAGAGGACAAAAAAACAATAACAGCATAACAATAACAACGAGAACCGAGCGTGGACCGGGGAAATATTTAATTTGTTGAAAGGTGGGATAATAAAGCTTGGCTGGTGAAATTGTTGCATGATAAACTAAAAGGATGGACAGTGTGAGGAGGGAGTGGACTTAGAAGGGGAGAGAGGCGAAATAATAAAGGTGAGTGCTTGGTGAGAGATATCCTAGAAATAGGCAGATGGAGTAGGGTGACGGTGGATCGAGTTGGCATGTTGAAGAGAGAGAGAGCAGTTAAGGGCATTTAATAGTCGAGTTTAGGGTGTTGTGGAGGAGTTTAAAATCGGCTTCAAATCTGCGGCTTTGGGGACTAGAAATGTATAAAGAAGACAGAATAGCATTTGAAGACACATTGCGTAAATCTGAGACTCGGTGTTTGACTATTTTTGCAAAGAAGTAGGAGATAGAATTGAGAGATTTAAGATTAGTAAAGGCTGAAGTGGACCAAATTGGGGACAATGTGATACTATGGGGAGGATAATTGTTGAGAAGTATGAATGGAGTGCAATTGGACCTATAATTTCTGTGGGGCGGTAAAGAAGGCCTAATAGGGACATTGCTTTATTGTTTTCAGTCTGTATGTGATCGGAGTAATTTAGTTTATGCTCAGTTAAAGCGCCATGGTTGTTACTCTATTTAAGGGAGTTGAGTTAATGGTGTAGATGAATGTCAGGGGTTTTTTAAGGGCAAGAGTCATAATGCTGCATTTTCCAGGTCTTACCCCTGTTCCACCTGACCCACTGCGTTGACACCTAACCGCCATTGTTAATGCGGATTCCAATTTCCTCCTTTATAGATAGAGGGACACAGTTTGTAGCACACTGTACTAGCTATACCAGGACTGTCCAATAAATACGTGAACCGAGGCCATAAGATCTTTACTCCGCAAAATTTAGTCTACATCGATTTCTCCCCTTCAAAGTACTCTCCATTCGTTGCTGTACACTTATTCCATCTTCTTCTTTTCCACTGTTTAAAGCGCCCTTGGAAGTCCTCTCGGCAGTTAGGCTTTTTAGTTCTCTCGTCGTTTCTTGCTTTATTGTCTTTCACCTTTTCCCAGTGATGTCCACTCATCATATTTTTGCATTTTGGGAATGGGAAGAAGTCATATGGGGTGAGATCTGGCGAATAAAGAGGATGGTCAAGGATGGTGATTGAATTTTTTGCCAGAAATTGGCGAACAATCAATGCTGAATGTACAGGGGCATTCATATGGTGAAGGATCCATCCATCATGTTCGGTTAAAATAGAGTGCACCGTTGATTTTCCTAAATTCAGTTCATCAGCTATCATTCGGTCAGTTTTTCGACGATCAGTAAGGACAAGGGACCGCACACGATCAATGTTGTCGTCAACGCAGGTGGTTGAAGGTCGTCCCGGCCTTGCATCATCCGTGGCGTCTTGTCGGCCATCTTTAAAAGGCTTAATCAAGTTGAAAACGGAATTTTTCTTCAGAGCATTATCACCATTAACAGCTGTAAACATTTGAGTAATTTCTTGATTACTTTTAACGCACTTCACAAAAAACTTCATAAAAAGAGACATTTCAGGCGTGATATAGTGGAATATCATGATTATTAAAAATTGGCAATTTTCCACAAAATAAAATTTTAATACGACCGGTTTCGACGAATATACATCATCTCAGAAGATGATGTAGTTACATCGAAACCCGTCGTATTAATAAAAATTTATTTTTGAGGAAAATTGCCAATTTTTATTAATAACAAACTTGATGTTGATCCGTTGACCCATGGTTTCATCAATTTCCATTATCGACCAACAGTAAAAACAAGGACAGAATTAATTATTGGGTCTCAGGCCAGGCTAGTGGGCGGGGGGGGGCTATAGTCCGCGTCACGGCCGCCAGATTGCAGCAGTTTGCGCATTTGTTGCACTGTTCTAGCTATACGATGTCTGTTGGAGTGCAGTTGCCGTTTGATGAGAGGGAGAGTGAGCACGGGGTGTTCGGGCTGGCGAGCGAGAGGAAGCGCGGGCGCGTTGAGCAGCAAAGAGAAAAGCCCGGAGTATTGGGGGTGGAAGTTGTTTGTGGTGCGGCACTGATGACGCAGAGTAATGAGAAAGTTGGTGAGTCGCCTGAAGGAGATGGCAAGGGATTCAGAAGTAAGATTTGAGGGGATTCATTATTGTCAATTTTCTCACCAAAAACAATTTATGACGTCTAAGATTATTCCATCACACCTTTTTTTTCTGAACGATGATAACGATGTTTTATTAACCACTGGATAAGTTATATACAGGATATTTCACTTAACTACATGAATGCCACAATTATCGATGATTATTACAATGAAAAATCGTAAAATATAACGTGTAGCATTAAATTATCTTGAGAACATGCAAATACATGAAATCATAATTTACAGTGACGGCCTATTTTATCGGGGTAAACATTAGTTAGTTAATAATTTAGGGAATGAATAATATGAATTCTCCATGACATATTTCCCCAGTTAGGCCTTAAGGCCCGGAAGTTTTTAATTACTTCAAAATAGGGTGGAAAACACTTTTTAAAAATCACATTACCATAAACCCGGCTTTTTGAGCACAGCTTCAGATGATGAATATTCAATCTTAAAGGGCATCTTTCGGCCAGCCTCATTACTGTATACATCCACGTTAAACATTGACCTTAAGGCTGAATCGATGCTTTTTATATTTAATATTACGGAAAATATAAATTATTGTCAAGTTCAATTCATTAAGATCCTTAAATAGATGCAAGCAACTATGAGATTTATCCACGCCAGTCAAATTGGACAAGTTCCATGTTTGCAGTTCGAAAATTCTCACTGAATGATAAATGTTTCCGGGTAATACTGATATAGGTTATTACAAATGTTGGCAAATGATGCTAACATCTATGAATCCACACTAGTGACCCTTGGGTGTTGTACATCTAAACGGGTAGCCTTCTGTGGAAATTTTTCTCAAATGGAATCAATATGTAGCTCCCAGTACTTATCTCCATCCATTTGAAACCCCAGAAATCATGTACTTTCTCAATCCACTGGCATGATTCAATTCAATCTTAGGAATGGACTTAAATGTATTTTTTGCTGATAAAGATGGAATTTAATGTAAGCAGATCTATTTCTCCATTATTTTTTTAATTCTAAAGTAGCGTTGCTTTAATCGGAGTAAGTTGAGTCAATATTGAGTCAATAGCTTGTTCGAAAGTATAAAGTGCGTCGTGAGTATATTTTATTAGTACAATCGGATCATCAGAATGCATGCGGAAATCACTAGATTTGAAATGAACGCAATGTCATTGAAGTAGAAAAGTCACGGCTTGCGGCTCAAAATGAAACCTTGAGGTACTCCTTCAGGAAATGTCAGCATTTTGGTAGTCATATCGGAAGTACCATCAGAAGGGCTGTCAGAATACGATCACTTCGGTACGATTTAACTCATTGATTACTAGCTGTGCAGTGAATGCAGTAACCGTTTATCCTTACAAGTATTAAGCAAAAATACACCTATTCAAAGGAATTGTGTACATTATTAAAAAAAACCTTAGCATAATGTACTGACGGTAGACGATAATTAAAGAATCAGGGAATGTATGTATGGCAGTTGTCGCACTTTTCCCTCTGAGAAACTAGTCCCTGAGAACTGCATGTTGTTTGAAATCCCTTCAAGAGAGATGAGATTCTTCGTTACAAAACACTTTCAAAGAGCTTAGATAAAGGAAGGAGATTTGAGTGTTTGAGGATTTTTTATAGCCCCAATGTCTCATTTGCTGAAATACTAAATGTCCCATACAGAGATGACAACGTCATCCAATGGTCGAGTTCCGTCATGGAGGTTTGCATTCGCTCTCATTTGGGTACTGTCCCCGGATGTCGGTTTGCTGTCGCTGGCGATGTCGACGTCCCTGGTGGTGAGCGATCCCAATGGAACGAGAGGAAACGCTATTGATGGGTCTCCAGTGGAGTCGGAGCGTGTGGCAATTGCGTCACATGAAAATGGTTAAAAAAACCGCCAACGATTTGCATTGCATCAAGCCACGTGGACGCTCCTGTGGATTGTGGTCTGTTCGCACATGCAATAGACGGACGCACGTTGCGGGGGCGCATTGGTGTCGGCTGGAAGGGAGAATCGCAAATTCTGGGACCAGATTAAGACCCCTTTCGAATGATCGAATTTAACACTTGCCTGTGGAGCATCCCTTGAAGTGAACATCGAACTGGCTCTAGAGGTGAGGGACATTGACGATGGACAATCATTCGTTGTTGGAGCGAGTCCGTTGACTCGTTCTTTGGTCGACAAAATGTGTGAGTGTCCTTACGAGATGGCTGTAAATTAAGCCATTGGTCTAGGTGAGTGGTCAGCAGGGTCAAACTATGGACACGATCCATCTGATGCTGTATTATTCTACGCTTATTCATTCAGGTTTCCATCGTATTTGTCTAATTGCTAGATACCGTAAAGAATAACAGAATAACTTAAAGGGTTTGATTGATATGGTCATAATCCTTGCATTAAATCCTGCAAATCTAGAAATTCACATGTCAGGGTTATGGGGGGAGTTTCTTTACCATTTAACTCCATGAGTTTCCCAGCAAAATCATTCATCCAGGGAGAAAAATACAAACCACGGTTTTTCCCGATCATCGTTGGAATTTGAACCGGACAAGGTTGGACGATCGCTTGAAAAGTTAATAAAGATGCGATATTTCCAACTAACTACGTTTTGCAAACTTGTGTTGAACATATTATTTAAACCAACACCGAATTGAACTCATTGAAAGAGGTACTAAGAAATGAAAACAAAATTCTATACGAGCATTACCTTAATTTTGATGAGGTTTTTAATGATGAGATGGTTCTCTCATCATTATAAGAGGTATTTATTTTTTTTGATGGCGAAACAAATATTATGAAAGGGTTTTATTCAACAATAATATTTATTCAAAAGAGTTCGAAAATGGCTTAATTTTTTTTGATTAGATGGAGTGTCCCCATGTCACACTATTACTCCATAATACATTGCCGGACTTATCCTATTTATTTTAAACAGCGCAATATAGTGCCCAACGCACGTCATTACACCCTCTATGCCACGAAGGAACGCGGAGTTGTGAAAGAATGCCTTTTTAATGACTGCGTATTGAACGGTAACTGGGGGCTGTGGAAGAATGGGAAAACAAAATTAGGTATAAAGAAGTTAACCGAGTGAAATACTAAAATGAGGTGCGAAACTAAAAGGAGGGAGTGAGGCGTAGTGAGGGTATGTGGTAAGGAAAGCATGCAAGGGTACAAGAATATGATATGTCCTGAAACGTGCACAAGAAAAGTGAGAAATAGTTGCACTGTACAAAAGCTTGAAAATACTAAGTGGAAGCAATGAATACAAATTACCCAAAGCCGTACTCTTGGGGGCACTAGTTAGGGGACACGGGGGAGGGTGCAAATAATAAGGATAACAAAACTGCACACACTCTCCCACTCCGGTATTCGCAGTGCAAATTGACCGTTGCAAGTCACAAACACACACGCACTCAGGGTTTACGGGGGAAAAAACCCCTCGCCAGGGACCACACACTCAGACAAGGCAAACAAAACCACACGCACTCCTTCACTCCGGTATATGCAGTACAAATTGACCGTCGCAAGTCGTAAGACAGACGTAAAAATAGAAATAGTAAAGGGAAGTAATAGTAGAGGGAAAAGTAAAGAAAAAGAGAAAAGGGAAGGCCAAGGGATAAATACATGGGACAAATAAAGAAGAAAGTACACTGCAAGTAATAGCCGGAAGTAAGCTAATTAGCATCAGACAGGGTAGGATGGAGGGCTGCAGTCAATCAATCTTAGGATTTAACGAACAATGATAAAGATATCACAACATAGTACAACGTAGCATAGCAGAGCACAGCATAACATATCAACATGACATAATAAAAAATAATGGGTTCTATTAGAGAAATTTACCTGAGATAAATCCATTGCTGTAAAACTGTGAGGAAAACAGTGACACTTGAGAGGTAACAATGGTCAGCAATCATGAAAGATTCATTTTGAATGAGGGAAGAGGCTAACATCTCTCGAACACTGCCGATGTCTGATGGCAGGTAAATACATTTCTAAGGACTAGGGAGAAAAATAGGACCCGATCCTTTTAAGAAATGCGGCAGTTGACCGCAACTCGGGATTACTTTACTTTTGGACACAGTTCTATTCACTGTTAATTATGCTCATTTCCAGGCATTCGAGGAACTTCTCAAAATACACTGGATAAATGTAACGACTTCGAACCTGCGCATGCGTGTTGAGAGGGGATGTTACTTCCACTTGCCACCAGGAGTGCTTCCAAAGGTGCGAAGATTTTGCGGTCTGCAAACACGAATGCATTAGTTTTCAGCCTAACTTCTTACTTGAGTAAGGGTGAAGAGAGGGGAAAGTATATAAGACTCAGGACATGAAAACAGATTTTGAATATTGGCCTGAGAAAAATATGTATTTCTAATAGCAATTATATTTCCTTATCTTTACTTTGCATGCGAATAATGCAGTTGGCAAAAGCGGTTCCTTTTAAGAGTTTACTTTTTCTACTCCATCTCTCTAATTTTGTAGCTCTGCTTTGCAGCTCCTCATCCGGTGGTTAACGCATTCTGGGTCTCCGGGTATTACTAGTGAATTAGCAAAACTGAAACCCATAACCAGTTTAACTGAGCTATCGAGCACTTTTGACTCCGTGATTTGCTATATTTTTGTAATTGGTCCGCTCTCATAAAAGGAACTTTCATTACCGTTTTTGCCATGTAAACCGCTTTTTTCATTATTGTCTTTGAAGAATAGGAAGGTACTGGTGAATTCTATCTGAAATGCTCTGCGTGTTTTTTGAGAAATGAACTAATTACAAAAATGTATTTTACTCCTTTCGCTTAGTCAATGCTATACTTATCCGCAGTGAGAATATGGTTGAATAGGAAACAGAGATAAAATACAAGCCATAATTCTGCATGTTTAGATGGTGTCCGAATGGCATAGAAGTATGACACATTTGAAATCCTTTTCCAGCTTCAGACAAGAGGCAATTGATTTACGAATCAGTTTAAATTTAATAATTCTCCGAACCCCTTAAAGGAAGCGGGTCAGACCCATATTTGAATCCTTGAATGATGAATCTATCCATGGACATCTTCAGTATTAAATTAATCCTGAATTGCGACCGGAATGGAATGGTTTTGCCAATAGCTTGCCAAGGGAGTCAAAGATAATGTTTCATTTCTACTTGGGTTTTCCATATTGAACATCGGCTTACCAGGGAGCAGTTGTTCACTGTATCCCGTATATATTTGTAGAAAAGTGCCTCGAGTTAATTGAGACTCCTCCTTCATCAGCCGAGGAATAATTAATGGGTGTTTGCGTTCCGTGAATATCAGAATACACGTTCGCTCGTTCTGCCGAGGACACTCGGCCGAACGAAGTGCTGGTTGAGCGATGACCATTGCGAATTCCCGTGGCGTTAAATGTCGCCAGTTGTCTCTTCCCACTTTGATTCTCATACGTGGAACCGTTCGTTTGACTCCGATCCGCCGAGAGCGCGGCAGTTGATTAACCGTGTGAAATGCGTATAAATACCGGAGTGGAAGAACAGTGGATAAGCAAGACAACTCCGTGGAGTTTGCATGCGTCCCTAAATTGTCCTCAACAAGGTCAAACAAATGAATAGCAAATCGGGGGAATACCTCTCCCTCTCGTGCCTAATGACGGGGTTATTCGTTCGTCATCGTAAGCACCTGCTGGTGAAAAAGTCCTCATTCTCGTTTCCTTATAGTTCGCATCGTCGCACAGCAGCGTGGACAGCGCGTTAGGCTAGCCCGTACCTCTATTTACGTCGGGGTAGAAGCCCCGCGTCCTGCACAAAATTCATGCTAAGGCAAGGAAGGGGTAACTGGGCGATCCTTCATGACCAAATGCAGTCCAACAGGGAAAATACATAACAAGGAATACTTGGAGCACCTTGGCCTCTTTTTTCATTGAGAAAACAGAGTGCGTATTTCAGAATATAGTAATTCGTTTTCCGATGACGACCTTGTGCCGCAGGATAAGTCAAAAATGACAGACTCAAAGACAGTCTAGCCTCGAGACTGGTGTAGGACAATGACCATATGTTTCACATGAAATGAGGAAACTTCATTTGTACCTAGCGGCCTTAGAGGGATTGTCAAAGGAGACTAGTTCAGACGAAAAGGCAATCCATTTAACCCGCTCGCTGCCTTGAGAAAAAAACCCTCACTTGGGACAATTCACCATCTCCATAAACATCCTTAATCATGATAATGGACTCCGAACCCGATTTTCCAAGCTTACGTGGAGTTGCACAATTGTACATGACGCATGCGCAAACTTTTTCCTCATAACTCACCTCAGAAGTCTGAGACTTATTCATATTCTCTCCCGAGCTCCTTCCGAGAACAGACGTGCCTGACCTCGCTCGCTGGAACCGGTTATACCGTAGCCGAGCTTATCTGCGTGCCTGCTGTTACTTGTGTGCCTCAGTGGATATTCTTCCCTAGTGAAGTGTAGTGTGGTGTTAACTTTAATTTTGTGAAATAGCTTAGTTTATTTGGTCTTTGTGCTGTTTGATATTAGTTTTGAACAGAGTGGTGGTAATGTTAGTGGATATTCTAAGGTGCTTGTACATATTTGTTTCCCGCTCTTCTAACTGGTTATTAGTGAGTACTCTCTCTCTTTTTTTTCTCCTATTTTCCTCTGAGTAGCCACTTTAAGTACAGAGTACATTACATTAAGTTACTAGTTTCGTACATTTTTATTTATAGTACCTCCCTATATAAGAAAAACATATCTTTTGCATAGCAGGTTTAGGTTAGTGAACTCGTCAGGGAACCCCTCTTAGAAATCTTAGCATAGTGTATACAGATTAGCTTTTGTTGGGCACTCGGTTGTTAACTGGGATGGCATCGCCTAGGTCCCCTGTTGCCATGCTCGAAGGCACTGGCGAATGCGCAGCTCTAAGGGCTCGTATCGTCATGTTGGAGAGGATAGTGCGGGAGCTTTGTTGGAAGATCGCCGGCGGGAGGGCTCCTCCCGGGAGAGATGGTACTCGGTGTGGGAATACGAAAACCCGCCACGCCCATTGGGATGCACGGATTCGCCGGAATGCTACACGTGGCTGGGCGATTAGAGCCCTACCTCGTGTCCCGTCTCTCAACGAGGGAGTATCTCATGTCCGTAGGTTGGACGATTGGAGGGTTGAATCTCAAAGCAAAGGGAAAGTAACGTTGCGGCGAGGATTGGACTCTGCGGAGGCAGATACGCAGCTATGAGGATTACACAACAATAAGTTTGATATCCCATGCAGCTGAAGTTATTCTCAGGATCATCAACAAAAGAATAGAGAGTAAGGCAAATGATTACTTATGGGATGATCAGTTTGGGTTTAGGAAAGAAAGAGGTACGCGCGATGTCATTGTAGTAATCAGATCACTAATCGAGAGGAATATAGAATGCAATCAGGACGTATTTGCCTGTTTCGTAGATTTCGAAAAAGCGTTTGATTGAGTGAATTGGGAAAAATTAAGGAGTGTATTGCAGAAAATAGGAATGGATTGGAGGAAAAGGAGACTGATCCGCAATCTGTGCATATCTTAGACTGCTAAGGTGCAAGTGGGAAACGGAGAGTCCGGATGGGCAGTCTAAGGAAGAGGTGTAAGGCAGGATTGCCTATTATACCCAGTTCTGTTCAATGCACTATATGTGGATGAAATGATTAAGGAAGCTTGGGAAGAGCTGGAGGTGGGAGTGAAGTCTGAGGGGTGTTCGTAAAAGCAGTTAGGTCTGCTGATGACCAGGCTTTGGTTTGTCAGTCGGCCAAGGGGTGGCATGCATTGCTGAGTGAATTGAAAATTCAGTGCAGTAGATATGGAATGAGAATCAATATTACTTAAACAAAGGTTATGCGTTTTTTGAGAAAGAAAAAGGCTAAGCGAAACATTTTAATATGTGGAGAAAAATTAGAACAGGTAAAACAGTTTACGTATCACGGTGTTTTGGGCCAACGCGGTCAAAGTAGTAGGGACGTAAGGAGAAGAATTGCGCTAGGCAAGGAGGCTTTCTCAAGAAGAAGGGAGTTGATGAAAGGGACATTGAGTAGGGAGGTTAAGAAAAGACTCGTAAAAACTCTGATATGGAGCGTAGCTATGTACGGCGCGGAAACGTGGTCACTGAAGCAGGAGGATAGACGTAGATTTGAGGCTTTTGAAAAGTGGGTATGAAGAAGGTGACATTGACGGAGAGGAAAACGAGAGAGGAAGTACTGGGGAAGGTGGGCAAGAAGAGCGGTGCGTTGGGAGAAATCCTATGGAGGCAGGAAAAATGGATGAAAGGAGTATTGAGCGATAGTAGAATGTTGAAGAAGGTAATAGAGGGGAGAATGTTAGGCAAACGAGGAAAAGGCAGGAAAAGGATAGCAATGTTGGACGGTATGAATGGAGAAGGAAGTACACACAAATAAAGAGGGACCTGATGTACAGTTGTTGATCGAGTGTCTTTTGCTCGGAGTCAGAATACTATATATTTATTTGATACTTGTGGTCATGCAAAAACCTACCTTAACCGGTTGATTCCCTAATAATAATAATAATGGATAATATTTTTTATTTTATTTTGTTTATTTCTCAGCGCTATGATGACTGTCTTCTTTGGATAACTTCTGGCTGCGTTCGAAAGTAAGTCTTTGGTACTCGCGTATTTATAGCCATGCCCACTTTTTGGGAAATAACACTAATTTAGCGAACCCTTCCACCGAACTTCTTTCTTTATGATCACCACGATTGGTATTGTAAAAACCCTGCCCTGAAAACAATTATTTTTTCATAAAAAATCTGAAATCGTGATAATACGGGAATGCATTGTATGTTTACGAGTATGTATTGCGCTCGTTTGTAATTTAATATTGATTTTTAATGTAAATTCGTTGAAGCGGATATTACCAATTTTCAACACCCCAAGATCAATGAAATAAAATTAAGCACCCAGATAGGCAACTGAAAATTCACAAAAGGATTTACTCAAAACTTAAGCAAGTAGATAGATGTCGCTGTTCATTTTAAAGTAATTTTTGCAAACATTTAAAAATTGCCCTAACGACCTATTGAATTGCCCTAATTGACGGCCCTACCACATAATTTGTTATTATCTCCCGTTTTAACGCTATTCATGTCACTATGATCAACAACAGATGATAATGATGAGTCACCATTGCGTATGTCTATGCGTGGCACGGCGTGGAATGGAAGAATCACTTGAGAATTCCCGCGAGCAAGGGGAAAGTCTTCCGCGACAGCAAATAATCCTCAGCATTCCATGCGGTGCGGGCATGAAGGCTCTTTGCGGGGAGCAGGTAGAACCTTACGCGGCGTTCCCTGGGATGATACCAAGCGACTTTGGTGTGCGCGTATTTTCTAAAAACTCCTTGCCGAGTCGCTGCAAAAGAAGAGTGGGCGGATGATGATATCTCATCAGGCACACGGATCTTTGCCGATGACCCCTGCAATATCACTTCCCGTCTCCCAGTCACATAGAGGCGCTGTCAGCAATCCAGATCCGGCGAGATGCGCTCATATTTACGATTTTTTAATCAAGGGGGAGTATCTCTCGGACTTTGTGTACACATGTTTGTGTGTGTCTCGGCATTCTTGCATGTATCCTCTTTCTTTTCCGAAGTACACCATGCGTTGAATTCGTTACTCATACGAGGTCCGAAGATTTCTGAAGTGGCAACGTAATGTCTGTGTACTGCATCTATATCTACATCTACAAAATACCTCGCAAGCCGCCGCAATGGCGTGTGGCGGGGGGGGGGGGTGTTAAGTCACCACCCAAAAAAGGAAAAAAAGAAATACCGCATTCAAAACCAACACATACATGTTAACCCCAATCTACAGCAGTGCACACATTCATAGAAACATCCCATCATTCCACGCGCATACAAACACACATCTACCTCCCTTCACTCCACAAGCATGCAGGTACCTTGCTTAATTATATGCTTAAAATGCTTAATTATAACAAATAGTTGTACCTTAGGATACAGCAAATAATTTATCTGAGAACGCAAGGCGAAATACCACCACCACAACAACGTGCAACATAAAACGCTCTCCTATCCAAGGTGAGATATAGCTCCGATATACATGACCCAAGCGACCAATGTATATCGGAGTGCGAATAATTTTCGAGACCTCGGTGCCGATACATGCGGATCTCAGTTTATTTAGTAAGTTCAAATTAGCATTGAGTCGAATAAATCCCTTCCAATAAATCCCATCCCAACTCCGTAAGTATTTCAGTGACGGTTTTCGTTTTATTGTAACAGTTTTCCACGAAAAGAGCAGCCCGAATGTAACACCTAGGTATTTCACAGTAACAACAACTTCAAGGTAAACTCCAGCTAATTCGTAAACGACTCCCGTGGATCTTTTAAAGAAATTTACCACCGAACATTTATTAAGATTTCAAGGCAATCCCCATTTTGAACACCATTTATTAATGAGATATCTACATCTACATAATACCCCGCAAGCCGCCGCAAGGGCGTGTGGCAGGGGGTGTTAGGTCACCACTAAAAAAAGGAAAAAAGAAATACCGCATTACTGTAAACAACAATACATTACTTAATGGCATGCGGGAAGAGTTTTGACACAACACACAGGAGGTTAGTGAAAGTGCATGCAGTTGAGTTTAACTAATTGTTACCTAGACGCCGAGGGTGGCAAGTGGCATTTTTGTTATCTCCGAGTGTGACCCTGCAGTTGTTATCCCGTATTGTCCGTGGGAAGAAGGAGTCCTTGAGTCTGCTAGTCCTGGCATCTATTTCCCGAATTTTGAACCCATGATCCAAGCGACCAATGTATGTTGGAGCGCGAATAATTTTCGAGACCTCGGTGCTGCAACATGCGGATCTGAATTTATTTAGTAAGTTTAACCTGCCATTGAGTCGTCTTTCTTCCAAAGATTCCCATCCCAACTCCATAAGAATTTCAGTGACCATTTTCGTTTTATTGTAACAGTTTTCCACGAAACGAGCTGCCCGTCGTTGGACCTTCTCAATTTCCCGAATGAGGTCTTTTTCACACGGATCCCATACGCTACATGCATATTCTAAATGGGGCCTAACAAGAGCGTGATAACAACGTTCCTTGACCTTGGAGTCACTTCTGCCGACAATGCGTCTAATAAATCCTAATTTTCTATATGCTTGCCCGCAGACTTTACGTATATGGGTCCCCCAAGTTAAGTCTTTAGTGAATGTAACACCTAGGTATTTCACCGTATCAATTACTTCAAGGTCAACTCCAGATAATTTGTAAATGAATCCCGTGGATCTTTTAAAGAAATTTAACACCGAACATTTATTAAGATTTAAAGGCAATCCCCATTTTGAACACCATTCATTAATGCTGTTTAAATCACGTGCTAGAGTTAAACGATCCTCATCCCCAGATATTTCCCGATAAATCACTGTGTCATCCGCGAACATCCTTATCTTACTTTTCACTTCGCGGTTCAGATCGTTAACAAAAATCAAGAATAGTAACGGTCCGATAACACTTCCCTGAGGAACCCCCGAGGTTACTCGTACGCTGGTAGAACTAGCGCCGTCAAGGACTACCCTCTGTTCCCGGTCTGAAAGGAAGTCTTCAACCCAATTTATTGCCCCCTTGTGTATACCTGCGCCCTTTAATTTATGGATGAGTGTACCATGCGGAACCTTATCAAATGCCTTTTGAAAGTCTAAAAAGATCGCATCCACTTGCCTACCACTTTCACCCGATAAAAGTAAGTCATGTGTGAACAATCCTAATTGGGTCTCGCATGAGCGGGTTTTTCTGAATCCGTGTTGATTGTCACTGAAAAAGTTAATGTTTTCAAGATATCTCATTATGGAACTGACAATTATGTGCTCTAAAATTTTGCAACCTATTGAAGTGAGAGAAATGGGTCTGTAATTGCTGGGGTCCTCCCTGTCACCACTTTTAAAAATAGGCGTTATTTGCGCGGTTTTCCAAGTCTTAGGGACTTTGCACTCAGTCAGTGATTTGTTAAATATAAATTCGAGATACGGGGCGATGTTAGGAGCTAAGTGTTTTAGCACCCTAGCTGGTATGTTTTCGGGACCCGGGGATTTATCTGGTTTAATGTCTTTGAGCAATTTGGTAATTCCTTGCTCCTCCGCTGTTATTTTTGCCATGGGTTCAGTATATATTGTTTCTTGGAGATACGTGGTGGCTACATCGTTCGTGAAGACGCTCTGGAAGAATTCGTTTAGAATGTTGGCTTTAGCCTCACTGTCAGTATGAATGATATTGTTGCAGTCCCTTAAGCAAGCCACGGTTTGTTGACCCCCATTTACTTCCCTAACATATGACCAGAAAGCTTTGGGGTCAGTGTTCAAATACTCGCAGAGTACTTTACGTTTAAAGTCTTGCAAAGCGCTACGTAATTGTGTTTTAGTTTCAATTTTAGAGGATCTATACTTGTCCAAAAGCTGTTTATTTTCCAAGGGTGATGAATTCAGACCTGCTTTCTTTACCCTAGAGTGTAACATTCTCTGCTTTCGAAGGGCTTTTTTAACGCCTTTGTTGTACCACCTGGGGTCGCGATTTGCTGTAACGAATTTTACAGGGATGAAATCTGTTATTCCTTTTTGCATAATTTGGACAAACTGTGTCCAAGTTTCTTCCACGGGACCGTTTAATTCTAGCACGTGATTTAAATCACGTGCTAGAATTCCTCATCCCCAGATATCCCCCGATAAATCACTGTGTCATCGGCGAAGATCCTGATCTTACTTATCACTTCGCGGTTCAAATCGTTAAGAAAAATCAAGAATATTAACGGTCCGATATCACTTCCCTGAGTTACCCCCGAGGTGACTCGTACGCTGTCGGTACTCGCGCCGTCAAGGACTACCCTCTGTTTTCGCTCTGGAAGGAAGTCTTCAACCCAATTTATTGCCTTCTTGGGAATACCTGCGCCCTTTAATTTATGGATTAATATACCTTATGGAACCTTTTACCTTTTGAAAACCTAAAATGATACCATCATATTGCCAACCACTTTCACTCGATAAAAGTAAGTCATGTGCGAAGAATCCTAATTGGGTCTCGCATGAACGAGTTTTCTGTCCTCTAAAATTTTGCAACATATAGAGGTGAGAGAAATGGGTCTGTAATTCCTGGGCTCCTCCCTGTCACCACTCTTAAAAATAGGCGTTATTTGCGCGGTTTTCCAAATCTTAGTGACTTTGCACTCTGTGAGGGATTTCTTAAATGTAAATTCGAGGTACGGGGCGATGTTAGGAGCTAAGTATTTTATCCCCCTAGCTGGTATGTTTTTGGGACCCGGGTATTTTTTGGTTTATTAACTTTGAGCAATTTGACAATTCCGCTGTTATTTTTGCCATGGGTTCAGTATATATTGTTTTTTGGAGATACGTCGTGGCTATATCGTTCGTGAAAACGCTTCGGAAGTATTTGTTTAGAATATTGGCTTTACCCTCACTGTCAATATGAATGATATTATTACAATCCCTTAAGCAAGCCACGATTTGTTGACCCCCATTTACTTCCCTAACATATGACCAGAAAACTTTGGGGTCAGTGTCCAAATACTCGCAGAGTACTTTACGTTATAATCCTGTAAAGCGCTACGTAATTGTGTTTTAGTTTCAATTTTAGAGGATCTATACTTGTCCAAAAGCTGTTTATTGTCCAAGGGTGATGAGTTCTTGCCTGCTTTCTTTACCCTAGAGTGTAACATTCTGTGCTTTCGAAGGGCTTTTTTAACGCCTTTGATTTACCACCTGGGGTCACGATTTGCTTTAACATCTATTACAGGGATGAAATCTGTTATTACTTTTTGCATAATTTGGAGAAACTAAGTCCAAAGTTCCTCCACGGTGGCAAGACTTAAGGGCGTTTTGAAATCGTGTAGTGAAGAGTTTAAATGGCTGGCAAAAGCTTCAAAATCTGCTTAATGATAACTATAAATTTTTCTTTTTGGATTAACATTCTTTTTTATTTCTACATTCAAGTTGATAATGACTGATTTATGGTCACTCATACCCTCGTCAGTTGATACACTGTTAATGCGTTCCGGTGTGTTCGTAAGAAATAAGTCCAATATGTTCTTTCCACGGGTGGGTACGGCTTGATGGAGCGAGTTTCTTTGAACAAATTTTAATAAGAAATTGCAAGATTCGCGTTCATGGTCCGAGATTTAACGCTATTTCTTTCCCAATCGATACCAGGGAGGTTAAATTCACCAACAATTATATTGATGCATTTATTATTTTTTCGTGTAAATTTATTTATTTGTTCATTGAGTGTAATAAGTGTTTGAAAATCTGAGTCTGGAGGTCTATATAAAAATTAATGTTGGGTTAATTGGATCGCTGACTGGTGCACCAAACACCTTCTATGTTATTATTTTCAAATGCAAGTTGTTTGCTTTCAAGATTACTTTTCACAGCCACGAAAACTCCTCCTCCGGGTCTTGTACCTCTATCATGTCGGTAAACTGTAAAATTAATGGGGAAAATTTCTTGGTCATTGATGTCATTACACAACCAACTCTCTGTTCCTAATACTATATAAGCCAAATGACATTGGATTATGTGCTCGAGATCCACTATTTTATTTTTGAGGCTTCTGCAAATTAAGTACAACAAGGCATAACCTGATCTCAAGTGACAGAAGCGCTGGATTCTACTTTATTTATCCCAATATATGACCTGCGCTTTTACCTTCCAACTATGCTAAACCCTACCACCTTTCGTCTGGCTCCTAACCTTCGACCTATCTGGCTTGGGTGACCCTACCAGGAGCAATAACTATTACTCCCGCCAGCACAGCTCTAGGGGTAATCGGAAAGCAGAGGTCCTTCCGCCTTGACAAGGTTGTAGTCCATGGGAGTTTCGTTTAAATTATCAAGAAATAACGTGTGATTGCTCTTTTTGTGTGTTTTTATGTTTTTTGATGTTTTCCAAGTCTTTTTATTTAACACTTCCGTATTCCTGTGCATTATGAATTTTTAATGTTTTCCATTATAAAATGGACAACTCCTTTTGCTCTGTTAAATAAGATGTCCGCTGAATGTGCCACTCATAGATTTTCAGGGTAGGGTATCCTTCGTATTCTTCCCGATATTATTTTGTAGTTTAGCATTTATCATAGAATTCATCTGGCTTGAGTACGCCTGAATGGTGTTGAATTGTGATATTAACAAAAGCATCTTTTATGTATTGGATGGCAATGCATAACAATATCTGTTTTATCGTTATTAAGCAAATTCTTATGTAAGTGTTGTTTATTTGATGTGGTTAATGGCTCAGCTTCGTCTATTTCCGGG
Organism: Hetaerina titia; assembly: GCA_037158775.1. Lineage (NCBI taxonomy): Eukaryota > Metazoa > Arthropoda > Insecta > Odonata > Calopterygidae > Hetaerina > Hetaerina titia. The sequence continues at coordinate 93,004,384 of CM073778.1, read as the reverse complement.
AGATAAAGCAACTAGCTGGCTACATCTTGGAGGATTTAGGAGAACGATTGGTGTCTGTGGTAATATAAAGGACAAAGTTTATTTATCCCTTTAATATTGAAAGCAATTTGTGAGCAATACATATTTAAGAAAGGTTTTCTCATGAGCGGTGCACTTCATATTTGTGGGATATAACATATTTTGATAATATCTTTGATTTCTTTCGCGAATACACATTCAGACGATTTACGTCAAATTGTTCTCTCTTTAAATGGCACGGATCGACTGGTAAGCGGTATTTTGTATATTAATTTACCGTCGTAATTCAAGTGCCAAATTCTGATTTATTCACTGTAAATAATTATAAGTGTAAGGGAATGCATTTTGTTTAACTTTTATATTCTTATACCATTTCTATTAATGTGTCTTTTGCCAAAATACGTTGTTGTGACAAAGGTGAATGTTTAAAATATTGGCTTATGGCGAAGTGGATTTCAATTATCGTAGTCTTCAAATTGTAAGCATAAAAGTAAAGTAGGTATTGTAGAATTTTACAAAAGGTTACTCATGGAAAAATTGTTTGCCTAGACTTTTGAGCATACGATCTTACTGATTTGACTCTTTTTGACCCACCCGCATAGTCTTCGCTTACAACACTATAGATTTCGGTCGGTTTTCCTTGATTCGGTCGCGTCCTCCAACTTCCTTTAATTAATCATTTTGCTATAAGTATGCATAACTATGTGGTGACATTGATTACGTTCTGCAAATTAGTAAAAATATAATTATGAAAATGATTATTTGAATAATCACTCATCAGTTACGCCATTTTAGCGCGCTTATTTTCCGATATTATACAATAATTTGCACAAAACGCATACCAATGATTAAAAATGGTGTAAATATTAAAATGAAGAGCCAATAAATCGTGCGGGAAATCAGACTTTGTGTTATGACGTCGACCACACATTACTGAGAAATCGTGTCGTTGAACGGTGTTTCGAGATTTATTTAACATTCAGGTAATAATTTCAGAATAAATGTATTATTTTCATTAGTACATTGTTAATGGCTGTAATTTGTCCATATACAATGATGTTTATGGAAAATGTTAAAGACTACACATGGAAAGGAAAAAAGAAAATTTCAAATATTTCAAAACATTTTGGAATTTATTTATCTGCTTTTCATATTCAGGCATAAAAAATATCTTCATCGAGGCTAATTTCATTTGCCCACAATGTTTTTCAGTCTAAAATTAACCAATGACCATAGAAATGGGTTTTATAGTACATCAAATTCTGTAAGACACACACTATTTTAACAATTGACGGAGTTTCTTAAAATGTCTGCTTCGTATCCCGTTCAACCCATCTAAATTCAATTTCAAAATGCAACAGCCCTTAAACGGTTGGAATAAATAATGAGACAATAGCTAAGAATTACGTTTGAATTATTTATATAGCTACTGAATGCCTATATATTTGGAGCTATTGATCTGTGTAACGTTAGTGGCAAAATAATGAAATAATCAACAGGAAAAATAATCGTTACACCAAATACCCGCCGGCAGAAGAGCCCGAGGATGACTTCAAACGAAATACCCTGTATATGTTAAGTTGAATGCAAATATTCAAGCGAGGCTGTTACTTAATTTTTATGGACATATTAATGAAAAAGGATAGTTTTCAGATGAAATAAAAAAGAAAATTATCCAATATTAATGTCCGGCGTCATTATTATTTCTATTAGGTAATCTACTGGTTGAGGTAATTTTGGATGGAGACAAGTACCAAATAAATATCTCCTAACAAATCACAATCCAGCGACATACTCTACCCCAGGTCCCTCTTCATCTCTGTGTACTTCCTTCCTCCCTTTATCCCGTCCAACATACCTATCCTATTGCTGCCCTTTCCTTGTTTGTCCAAATTTCTTCCCTCTCTCACAGTCATCAACATCTCACTCCCAATCAATATGCTTTCCATCCATTTTTCTCTAACCTCCATAGGATTTCTCCCTCCCAACAAATCCCTCTCCTCGCCCACCATCTCCAGTACTTCCTCCTTTGTTTTCCTTTTCGGCCCATTTCACCTTCTCTGTTCTTCTCCAACCTCACATTTCAAAAAACTCCAACCTACGTCTCCTACCATCCTGCAGTGACCATATTTCCGCGCTGTACATAACTACGCTCCATATCGTATCTTAAATGATTATTTTCCTCGATTAGCTAAGACTCGATTTGATTAAGGTAATTTTGGAATTAAGGATTTAGCTAAGACCCAACATAACTCGATTCCCTTCCTCGACGTTCCTGTCATCAACTCCCTCCTTCGAGTCAAAGCACCTTTGCCTGACGCAACCACTATGGTCTAAAGCAATTTTGAGATACGCAAATTGACCACCTGCTCTAGTTTTTACCCTCCTATTTTAATATTTAGCTTAAAATTTCTCATGAGTGACAATCGCATAATCTTTGTTTTGTTAATATTGAATTTCATCCCATATATATCGCACTGAACCTCCAATTCACTCAGCAATACTTGCAACCCCTTGACTGACTGAGCAACTAATGCTTGGTCATCAGCAAACCTAACCGATTTTACGAATTCCCCTCCGACTTTCATTCCTACCTCCAGTTCTTCCCATGCCTCTTTGATCATATCCACCAAATATAAGTTGAACAGCACCCGTTTAAATGGGCAACCCTGCCTTACACCTCTTCCTAACTATAGACTGCTGGTGGCAAGTCGTGGGGACTGTAAGGGGATTGGGGAATCGTCGTAATGCCGTTACTGAAGGTCTGCACAAGCGACCACTCGACTCTGCTCTCTTGATCGTCCGTCAAAAGATCTTCGGGAGGACGAGTTTAGCGCAGATCTTTTGCTATACGATGACAAATGATGGTGTCATCCTTCGGCGTCTCTCCGTGGAGGACGTCAGGAGTTTCCACTTCTTTCTGAGTTTCTCAAATCTGCTGATGCTCGCGTACGGTGAGGTTGCTTCGAAGAGTTTCGCAAATACTAAATGATGAGTTGAGAATTTCTATCATTAATCCTGGTGGAGACAGTTACTCCAGCTTTCCCGGCGGCTTCTCCAGTCGGCTGCCCTGCACCTCTTAGTCATAACTATTAGTAACATTAATAATAATTAGAATTCAGTGTTTCCTGTATCAAATTTCCACTTGTTTTTTATTTTGCATTAATCCATAAATGGAATTTTTACCTTTACATCGGGCTTTCAAAAATGATACGAGACTAATGCGAGCAGTTATCGACCTGAAACTGAGATTGCGTTCCAAAAAGCAAAAATTTACGTTGGCAATTTCATCCTTGCGTGATGAACTAGCGAATAAAATTTTGTATCCCTCCCACTCCCATCTCCTAGGCCTCCTCTTCCAATTCAATGATTACACCGAGAGATGTAATTCTCTTTTCCTCCCAGCTACATTTTAACCTTTTTACCTCTCCACCCTCCCTTTTCTTCCCTCTCTCCCCAACCCCCCTCCCTCGATCAGAAGATATATCTAACAAGTGTGATTCTAGGAGGACCACCTGATGATGACGTTCAACGTCGAAATTTGGGTCGCGTTTTAAATAAATTGTGTTGAATTACAAATTCAATAATTTCATATCAATTGAAGAAATGTGTTTCTGGGAAGCGCTTCGCGTCCAATGAAGAAGTTGACAGGGCCTTAGATGGATGTTTTCACAGCCTTACAGGGTCTCACTTCATCTACATCTACATCTACATAATACCCCGCAAACCGCCGCAAGGGCGTGTGGCGGGGGGTGTTAGGTCACCACCCAAAAAAGGAAAAAAGAAATACCGCATTCAAAACCAACACACACATGCAAACCCCAATCCACAGCAGTGCACACATTCATCGTAACATCCCATCATTCGATGCGCATGCAAACACACATCTACCTCCCTTCACTCCACAAGCATGCAAGTACATACGCTTAACTACAACAAATAATTTTACCCCTGGATGCAGCAAGAAATTAATCACGAACATGCAAGCTAGTTTCTAGCAAGTAGCCAGGCGAATTACCACCACCACAAGAACGTTCCGCATAAAAATCTCTCCTACTCAAGACGAGGAATTTGCCCCAACGCTGCAGGTGGGAGGAGGGCACACCCACGGAGAGGGACAAGGGATGGAAGTGGAAATTTAGGGTAGCAAAAGAAGAGAAAACAATACTGTAAACAGCAATACATTACTTAATGGGATGCGGGAAGGGTTAACTCACTTCCGGGAAGGAATACTGTGGTTGGAAAAATGCTGAATCAAGTGTTACAAAGAGTTACAAAATGTTTATTTGATAGTTATGTCCATCAAAAAACCTACGTTAACCGTAGATTACCTAATAATAATTACAATGGCATATCAGACGAACCGGATAAGATAGTGAAAACATTCCCGCAAATTTTGTTTTTACATGCCTTCTACCTTGACATAATACGAGTATGTGATCACAACTACGATTATAGTCATCGACATTAGCGATTTTGAGGCGTCTTAATCCTACTTTTGCGAACATTTGTAATTCTCCACGTGTGTGCATGTGTATTGCCTTTTCTAACAACGTTTTTCGTCTTTTATTCCCTTCCCACCTGTAGTTTCCTTCATCTTGCCATTGGCGTTTTTCGACCTCCCTTTCTATCAAAACGTATTTGATTCCCTCGTGCCGGCCGCTACCGGCATGGTCCTTAAGATGTCTGGCTTCACATAATGTATTTTGGGATTTTTAGCTGTGGAATGGTATGCCCATTCTTATTATTTTACTGTTTTAAGTTATTTTTTGGAGGAATTGAGGCCATGCAGCAGTACATCGATATATTTCTTTGCCTTTCCTAACAAAAGAACTTGGCCTCTGGCACTATGAAAACCCAACATTACCCATAGCATTGTGTATTACCTCTTTATTTCTCTTTGTCAAAAATGTACTTACGTCTCAGAGGTATTATTGTTCATTTGAGATATCGATCGTGTTTTCTCAGAGTTCAGAATATTTAAATACTTTTACACTAGCACCTCCCTTGAGTCTACACGTTCTCAAGCAATATGATGCAGAATAAGTTTGGAATTGAGGCGTGGAATATTAAACTCGTATAAATGGACTTGAAAGGAAAATAAATGAGGAAGTATTAGGGATGGCGGGCGAGGAGAGGGGTTTGTTGGGAGAAATCCTATGTAGGAAGGAAAAATGGATGAAAGTCGTATTGAGCGGCAGTGGAATGTTGAGGAAGATAATAGAGGGGAGAATGTTGGGCAAGCGAGGTAAGGGCAGGAACGGGATAGGGATGTTGGACGGGATGAAGGGAGGAAAGAAGTACACAGAGATGAAGAGGAACCTGATGTAGAGTAGGTTGCTGGATCGTGTTTTATTAGGAGTCACAAAATGTTTATTTGATAGTTGTGTCCATCCAAAAACCTACCTAAACCGTAGATTACCTAATAATAATACTACGTAGCAGATGTTCTATTTTTGGTTAGTATTATATCGCTCATGTGTTCTCCGGGTGGGTGTGGAGGATCGTTTGGTGCTTTTTTTCTTTTTTGTAGACGTTTTGTTCTCGGCGAAAGGCTGAAACGCATTAGAGTATTTATGAGCCTGGTGTGAAATGCGAGAAATACTCGTTGGTGCTCGATAAAGTGCCAACAGTTTTGAGAGAAATAGAGATAAATGGATTACACCTTTCAGTGTTACATTGCGGAATACGTCTTTGAATGGGAATGCTTCTGAGGATGGTTATGAAACGTAGAAATCAAAGGTCCTTCATTTGAATGTCGTCTCCCTCATGGCTTAGTAATAAAAACTTCGGGGTCCAAACATCCCTTAAACATGAGGGAAATGCCGTCCTAACTTGTTCGGTATCACATCAATCATCGTCAATAATAGTGTGCAGTCGTGGAGAACGAACAAAAAAAAGGAAAGTGGCTCTTTGGAATTTGCGATGGGTTAAAAACAATCCTTGTTGGGGCGTGACGAATTTCCTGGCTTGGGCAGACTCATGAGCAGTATGGATGAGCATCCATTCACATACGGGATGCTTCAAACGACCGCGGTTAATCTCTCCCGTTCCCAAAATCAAACAAGTGCGCAGATAGGAGCCGAGACAATCCCCTGCCCCATTTTTTCCAGTTTTCGGGCCAAATGTGGGTATGTTTGTGAATACTTCCCACTTTTGAATAAAAGAACGTTTTCTTTCAAGATGTTCATAAAGTTTTTAGCGCGGCATCCGTGCAAGGGAGGGACCGGGGAAGGGTATATCCGAACGGAAGAAACCCTGGGTGACGGGAGGGCGGGAGAGGGAAATGGGCGCCTGAGAAGGGGGAGGAATGCTGCGGGACGCCCTACGACCCCGCAGCGGACGTGAGCGAAATCCTCAAAGACCTTCCCAAGATTCTCCATCGGGACCAACAAGAAGTCGCGAAAACCCCTCAGCTCTGCATTTTAAGTGATATTTTGCTCTCCCCTGCCCCCGTACGTTATCATTCTATCTTTTGTATTCTCTACGGCACGGCATGGAGGGAGGGAGGAAAGAATAGCGGTGGGAAAAACTCCCTGCGACCCCCCACCCCACCACACTTCCCCCCACCCGTTCCTTCACACAACCAGGGCCATATAGTCAAACTGCCTCCTTTACTCTGGACCCGCTTAAGATTCAATTAACGGGTGGTTGCTTGGTTTCCGTCCGCGATTTACGTCATTAGTCTCTCGGAGGCTGGGGTGCAAAGGGAAAAATACCAATTGAAAGCGAAATCAGCCCACTTGCACCGAGACTGCCGTGTTGTCCCGCTTTCCAACCATCTTTAATTTACGTCTCATGCGTCTACAAAATATTATCCGAGGATATGGGCGTGCCTAGAGCCCTTAGGAGTACTATCGTGCAATAGCAGTTTATGGGGAGGCGATCGACAGCTGAGTTCATCTGAGCCACCTCGAGTAGGGATCGAGATACCAATGAAGAACATCTGTAGCATCCAGGATTCGAACCCGGGTCATCTGGGTGGGAAGTGAATACGTTTGCCACCGCAACATCCTAAAACTCCCAATAATTTTCTCTTTTCATACAGAGTTATTTAAGTTTACCTCTTCAAGCTGAATCGTAGAAAGCTCTCATGTACACTCTGAGGTCAGTAGAAAATGAAATATTAACCATTTGCCGTAAAAAACTAACCATTGATACATATATTAATGCTTACTTGCCCAGCGTACTGGTTATGATCGTGCATGCAAGCTAAATGTATTCAGATAAAAGTGGTATTTACAGGAATCTCTCACTGGATAGTTCTACCAGGATTTGCGCCTGTTGAAAACACACTCCTCCCTAGCTAATTATTGGAGTAAAAATTACAATTTTAATGTAGAAGCAATAATTAACTTTACTAAGGAAATTGCGTTCGCAAACAAGGTAGCAAAATGTGAGCACTATTTATTCGTGAACTTCGAAAACCGTATGTAATGTGTGGAAAAGTGGATGGCAAACAAAAAATACTATTCACCTTTAATAAAGGCTGCTCAGGGAAAACTGGGCATTTTCTTATTCAAATCTTTTTAGTTGCGATTTTTTCATTGATATTGCGGTCGTTACTCGGACCACTCTCTGGATGGCATACGAAGGGTATCAATCTTTCGAGGTATCAGACGTAAGAACCACGACCTTTCGGCAAGTCCAAAAATAACATGCCTCCACTTAATCCCAAGTACCACTATTTCCAGAAATGGCCTCTAGAGGTTTGTTATCTCCCATCCTCCGGCCTATTGTGGTCTTCGACCATGCTGTCTTAGACGAACCTCTTTAGCATAAACTGAATCTACTTAAATTAATCTTATTATAATGCATGCCAACAGTTTTCAGTAGTCTTTATTTCATAATGCATACTTCAACGAGTCCTATTTGAATACTCTATTAAAATATTTTGAATTCGTTGCTTAAGTTGATGTAATTAAAAATTTCCTTTATTTTTTATGCTAATGTTCAATTTTGGCTTTCTATATTATGAGAGCATGCATTTTTTGCCAAAATGCTACAAAGGAATTTCTTTCCCGCGGTAATAAGAATAAACTGCACACTTAAAAGAGGTGAATACTACCACATTTCAAGAAGCGTATTAAAAAGAATAAATTGGAACTACACGAATACGACTAATTGCTTTTTTTTAAATAGGGCTGATTAGGAATTTATAATTTAAAGACCTCTAAATTAAATAATTTTAGCAGAATAAGAGTTTAAAAAAGTAGCCAAATATAGTCAGCAGTGTTAATTTGCTGCTTCCCCGAAACACGTAATAAAACGAACTCATCAGTCGACATGACGACCTTCTCATATCGAGAACGGATTCCTGATGAATCCCTTTCAAAAGATGCTTACTTCGCAGCCGGAGAGGTCGAAAAGTAATTTCGATAAGACACTAATTGCTGTACGTGATGGAAGGAGAATAAAAATACATCGGTAATTTTAAAACTAATGTAACGTACACGTATGTGAAATATACATAAATGAGAGCCTATCGATGTACCTCAGTTTCTAATGGAATGTTTATTGTACTGCTATCTTTGATAATATTTGATGAAAAAATATCCGCAACATACTGGTAATTGCCAAAATTGATGGTCATAGTTTTACCGATACATCCGTATTTTTTATAGTTACTGGAACTATCGGTATGAAAAACCAAATTTACTTTTTAATTAAATTTAATAAACATAATTATTTTACTTTAAAACTGCATTTTCATTTTAATCGACATATTTTATATCAGATTAAATGTTTACTATCAATATAACTGGAAAAAAGTGTTCGAGTTTCCGTGGAGAAAGGTTGCACCACCGAAGTATTGAAAAACCAAAACTGTGAATTTCCCGTTATTTTGTGTTTTTAACTTTTATACGCCATCGCCATGCTTGTAACTAACATATGCATGCATACATACTCTATATGTACATGCAAACACGTATGTAATTCTAATAAGAATTACTCATTGATTGGCACACCTATTTCAACACTTTAGAGAGAGGTCTAAGAGACAAAGCAGTAATTCCTATGTCCAACCATAGGCCATATTGATGCAGGATTGATTGCCGAATCGGATGACATGTAGCGTAAAGGAGCTGGAAAATGTTGTAACGATAAACTTTGTAGCGTATCCAAAATATTACAGGAACTAATCTGGGTATCAGTCACGGAGCGACGGTTAAATTGCACATTGAAGCTCATGCATTAATTGGAAGGGAGTGTCTTTGGAAGTGATGTTGAAAACGTATTATTGCTCAATCGTACTACGATAGGAGAGATCACGTCTGTAAAATTGGAGGCATTAAGTGAAGAGCAGATGGATTTGAAATTTAATTTTGGCATGAACGATAAGGGATCAGAATACCATTGTCCGACAGCGGTAGGGGACAAAATATTCGGATCAAAATTAGTCAGGTGTGTGTATTCACCCCCTGCCTCAAACTCTAGCAGTGGATTGCTTGCTTGACGGTAATAACCTTCCTAAAAATATTATATCTGAGAGCTCATTGATTTTTTTCAAGAGCAGAATACTTAACATTTTAGGTAGAAGGAGACAAAGGAGAGACGTTTTGGGCAGCAAGAAGGGATTTTGGAAGTTTGTTCACCCAAATTGGGCGATACAGGTTGAGTCAGAATGGATTATTTGAAATAACTTTAAAAAAAACAATAAAGATAATTACAAAAGGTTTCTATTTCTGAAAACTACATACGATGTAATTTTTTCCCATAAAGTTTTGAAAATTATTTCATCCAATTGACGATCTTGGTGAGCGATGCATATGTTGAGTCGTTCAAAAATGTTTTCGAAAATTCTTCACAATATATCTTGCGATATTCCAGGAATGACATCTCTAATTGCCTCCTTAAGTGCTTCCAAGGTCCTTGGTCAAGCTTTGTAAACCTCAGCGTTGAGATATCCCTAAAGCTAAAAGTCACATGGACTCAAATTCAGGGAGCGTGGGGGCCATTGAGCATCCCCTCGTAAGATAAGGCGGCCGGGAAATCGTTCCTGCACGATTTGGCGTGAACGACGGGCGCCATAGGCCGGGATTGTTAAATAGGATCCGGATAATACTCTTATATGACCCTTAATAAATAAAATTAGATAGCTGAGGTCGGCTCAGGTTTTTAATTGACTAAAATACTTCCAAAAAAAGTAAATGCTGCTGTATGTCAGAACCTATGTGCGCGAAGGAATGAAGACGTACATCCCATCCCAACGTAAATGCGACAATAGGGAACCTAGATGGTACAACGGGGAAGTAAGATCGGCATTAAGAAGGCAAAAAAGGCTACAGTCAGATTCGAAAATAATTTAAAAAGTGACGATATTGTTTATGTGGATACATCTAAACAGAAACTTAAAGAATGTCGTAGTAAAACAAAAATTATCATGCGCACAGCCCTACGCTCTTTTAAATCTAAAATGCTAAGCGAATATCTGGAGGAAAATCCAAAGTCATTCTGGCCCTATGTTAGGGAAATACAGGGTGAACGTCCAACTGTACATTATTTAAAGACGGAAAACGGAGAAATTATTACAGGCAGCGTGAAAGAAGCAAGCTGTTCAAACAAGTTTTTCCAGAGCGTCTACAATAAAGACATAAACCCACCAAACGATCATCCACACCCACCCGGGGAACGCATGAGCGAAATAACATTGACCAAGAATGGAATAGAACACCTACTACGTACGTGTTCTATTCCATTCTTACATACCAAACATCTGGTCCGGAAGATGTACCTGCTAGAATATTAAAGGTATTAGCGGAAGACATTGCCCCGTTTTTAGAAATTGTTTTCCTAAATTCGATAGAAGATGGCTCAGTACCTCGCGACTGGAAGGTAGCCCATATAACTCCCATTTACAAAGGCGGGGATAGGGATAAGCCAAACAATTACCGACCCATTTATTTGATATCAACCTCTTGTAACATATTAGAACAAATTATTGTCAGTAACATAATGAGGTTTCTTGATAGTAGGAAAATACTAAGCCACAACCAGCACGGATTTAGGATGAGCAGATCTTGTGAAACACAATTACGTCTTTTCACTCACGTTGCACTTAGATCGGGAGAAAACATCACACAAGTCGATGGAGTATTCCTAGATTTCAAAAAAGCCTTTGATAAAGTCCCACTCAATAAATTGTTACGCAAACTTAGATGCTATGGAATCAATGAGAAAGCTATTAATTGGATTAGAGACTTCTCGTCAAACCGCAAACAAATAGTAGTAATCCATGGGTTGTGCTCAAAGGAAAGAGATGCACCATCGGGCGTCCCCCAGGGAGGTGTAATAGGGCCTCTTCTATTCTTAATATGCATTAATGACTTAAGCGCACACATTAGTAGTATGCTCCGGTTATTTGCTGATGACACGGTGGTGTACAGGGAAATGGGAACTAACTAGATCGCGAGCTACTCTCTAGAGACTTAGACACAATCTCGGATTGGTGCAAGAAATGGGGATTAATGCTAATTATAGACAAATGCTCAGTTTTGTAATTTTGGAACAAAGGATGTGGCAAACAGGACATAAACTACGAAATAGAGGGTTCAGTACTAACTATGGCTAAACACATAAAATATTTGGGGGTGGTTCTAACACCACGTCTTTCATGGGGAGCACATATCATGACAATATGCGGATCCGCTTTAAAGAAATTGGGCTTCATTAAAAGGGTTGTGGGGAAATGTAATGAGAAAGTTAATGAGAGGTGTTATTTTGCTCTAGTTAGACCACATTTTGAATATGCCGCAAGTATATGGGATCCTTGGGGGAAAATCTGGCAAAAAGAACTAGATAAGGTCCAGAGAAAATCCGCCAGATTCCCTCGATCTTACCCAACTGCTGTTTTCTCTCTTAGATATCGTAGTCTTTTATAAATCCACTGTTTCTACATCCACTTCTTTCGTTTTGCTCGAATTACACCCGCCCACTTCCATTACTGCTGCTGTTTATAACATGGTTGCAAAAGTTACTTATTTTTGAACTTCTTACTGTCCTAAAATCATCTCTTATATGAAATCGCATCGGCGTCTGGCGGAGAGCTGATCCAAGGTCATTCTGCGAAATCCCCGAGGTGGCGTCATCAACGATCCGGAGATTAACCCTGAAATGTAATTTGTGGAATCAAAGCGTTGGAAGCAGAAGTGCTTATGTTGGGGGTAGAGGGGAACTCATTAGAAATTTCCTTAATGCACGAGTGCATTTTACGCATGCAGACACACCGACCCATTGAATGGACCTAGCTCTCGTTAAAACTATATCAATCCGAGACGTGATTGTGAACCCTTGCGTGGGAAAAAACCTCTGCTCTTAATCCTCCGAATTAATCCGACCTCCCGCTTATGGTTCAATCACGTACTTTTAAATTAATTTCTGTGGAGTTTACGAGATTAGTGACAAATGGTCATTTCAGGAGCTTAATGACACTTGCTAGAACAGTACGAGATAAGTACTCGTACTTTTTTACTCTTAAGAGCTTTTCCACTTTTCAGTGTTTTCCCTCCACTCTCATCCTTCAGTCTTCTCGGTCGCTGCTTCGCTCGGTCTCGGTTTGTAAAAATTTTGCATCAAAATATATTCCAACTTTTTGGCACTTCTAAGCTTATTCTTTTTAATTTTACAAATGCTCTTCCGTGTAATACATGTTTATTTCAGGCCATCACACACTCCTCCGTTGGGTGTATGACCCACTATTCCTAATTTTAGGAGCATAATCCATATTAGAAAATCGTAAATAGCGCTTGTAATGAAGAAAGACGACTCAATGCTAGGTTAAACTTACTAAATAAATTCAGATCCGCATGTTTCAGCACCGAGGTCTCGAAAATTATTCGCGCTCCAACATACATTGGTCGCTTGGATCATGGGTACAAAATTGGGGAAATAGATGCCAGGACTAGCAGACTCAAGGACTCCTTCTTCCCACGGACAATACGAGATAACAACTGTAGGGTCACACTCGGAGATAACAAAAATGCCACTTGCCACCCTCGGCGTCTAGGTAACAATTAGTTAAACTCAACTGCATGCACTTTCACTAACCTCCTGTGTGTTGTGTCAAAACCCTTCCCGCATGCCATTAAGTAATGTATTGCTGTTTACAGTATTGTTTTCTCTTCTTTTGCTACCCTAAATTTCCACTTCCATCCCTTGTCCCTCTCCGTGGGTGTGCCCTCCTCCCACCTGCAGCGTTGGGCCAGATTCCTCACCTTGGGTGGGAGAGAGTTTGGGTGGAACGTTCTTGTGGTGGTGGTAATTCGCCTGGCTACTTGCTAGAAGCTAGCTTGCACGTTCGTGATTAATTTCTTGCTGCATCCTGGGGTAAAATTATTTATTGTAGTTAAGCGTATGTACTTGCATGCTTGTGGAGTGAAGGGCGGTAGATGTGTGTTTGCATGCGCGTCGAATGATGGGATGTTACGATGAATGTGTGCACTGCTGTGGATTGGGGTTTGCATGTGTGTGTTGGTTTTGAATGCGGTATTTCTTTTTTCCTTTTTTGGGTGGTGACCTAACACCCCCCGCCACACGCCCTTGCGGCGGCTTGCGGGGTATTATGTAGATGTAGATGTAATGCAAAACCTCCCATAAAACAATAAAGTATGCTTTTTAAATAGTTTGGAACTCAAACAAAATACTCGGAGTGAGGAAAATGCCCGAGGTTGACGAGAATAGAATGAATGATCGGGAGGGGCTTGTGTCTTTGGAATTAAAACTGGGTTGGGATAGGAACCTGGTAGGAATACATAAACCAAGAATATTTAACCAAAGCTATATGTATTTCAGATATTGCTGCAATGGCTCAAAATCCTTCGAAGTACATCCCTTAAGTGCCGACACACTTTTGCCCTTGCGGCTTTTTCAAGGCTCTGTGGTAGGCGGAAGATCCTTAAGGGTAGCCGTGCAAGCTTCTTTGACGACACTTATGGTCCCATGGTTATGTCATTTGAGAGAGGACTTCAGTTTTCGGATAGGAAGAATAGGAATAGGTTGGTTCCAAGTCGGGACTATAAGGGGATTGGGAAATCGTCGCGATGCCTTTACAGGAGTCCTTCGCAGGAAGATAGGAGTACACTCATACACTCGACTCTACTCTTGGTCATCCTTCAAGACCTTGGGGAGGACGAATTTATTTCAGATTTTTCTCATCGCCAAAGTTTCAGAGATAATATTGTGTGTTTTGTCAATTTGTCAATGACAATATGATTTTCGATCATGTGCACACTTTACAACCGACGGTTTGAATTCAGCACGTCACGCACACTTCAGGGAATATTGTTACCGAAACATTTTTTATACAAACCTTGTTGACTTTTTCGGTCGATTTTAATGAAAAGTTGGTTTGGCATATAATGCGGCACATTGATGGATTTATTCATTGGATTCCTTTATCTTGAATCACGGAAATCAATGCAAGGAAGACCTGTAAAGTAATCCCAGGATTTTCGCTGACTTCTCTATGAAAATGACTTAATTAATTTAGTTAAAGGGTGTCTTAGATGTCGGCGTATCTGTTATCAAAGTCATCGTTAGAAAAAAGAAAATATTTTAAAACTATTGCACGTAAAATTCAACCAATGTTAATGCAAGGGAAAATATATTTTTCATGAAATAAATGTTTTTCGGAATCATAACAGCCAGGGATGGTGCCAAAATATTCCAAAATTATAAGGTTTCCGTGAGTCTACATGTGATTGTGTCAGAATTATTATATGAGCACGGAAATAAAAAGAAAGTATTAGCCAGGGAAGCATGAAATGCTATGCATTTATTTATAGAAAAAGTTGAAAGAATACCTTTCATTTAAGGTATAATTTTCGACACTAGATCCTGAGGTTAAGAAAAAACAATATTTCTCCAAAATAACCAGTCCGCTTTTACTTAACCAGTCTACGTTTTATAGAATGCGGTGATTTTAGTTTCACTATGAATTATCCTCATCGCAATAGGAAAATACGATGGTCGATACAAAAGTTTTGAGATACACAAATTGTAAGAATTGTAAGGGGGAGCGGGAGGGGGAGGGGGAGAGAGAGAAATAGAAAATCCTTCAAAAAGGCTACAAAATTTCATCGACGAGGAAACAAATATTTATCCGCGACGAGCAATTCTGCTTCAGGTTTTTGAGAATCTTGAAGCAGGAAAACGAAAAAATAAGGGTTCATCCATTTTCATGTGGTAACAATGACTAATGGAAATCACTACCGAGTGGAGACAAGGAAATGTATATTTTTTTACAATTCTAAATGGTTTTGGATAGACAAGATGCTTCTTAATATTTGCTTCTATATGTATGTAAATCCATATGCTGAGGGACCACCCCCGGTCATTCTGATAGAGGACTCTAAGATGGAGTGGGTTTGTGCTGTGTACTTTGCCAAAATCCTTATTTTGAGAGGCGATGACCAATTCTTCGGTTAGGTTCGCCTTGTGTTTCCATTCTGGTCAGAATAAATTCTACATGACTTTGAATTTCATTGAATAGGCTTTGGTAATATTTCCCGAAATTTGCATTATGAATGAGAAGTAAGGAACGGGCGGTCCATCGAATACGGAGCCGTCCATTGTAATTCAAAATGAGAGTGCATGGCTCGAAGCGGTTTAGGCGAATAATAAGTACTCTTGCTTATTTCCACGAAATGGAAACAAGCCAATCCCCTCCCCACCAATCTCTCTCCCTGAAAATTGGATGATAAGGGGTTAAAATCGGAACCGAAAATTCATAATAAAATTACTCTAACGCAGCAGTAAAAAAATTCGAATGCAGGGGCGAAAATATTTAACATATCCTTTATAATTCGCAGCCAAATAAAACGCATTTTTTCCTCCCTTTGAATTACGTTTATTTTAGGGTTCCAATAAATGTGTAGGTTTATATGTTGATTCGCCGTATGGCGGGATTTCATGTTTGAATGTGTGTGTATATATATATATATATATATATATATATATATATATATATATATATATATTTCATGGGTTCATCCATTTTCATTTGGTAACAACGACTAATGGAAATCATTTCCGAGTGGAGACAAGGAAATGTATATTTTTTTACAATTCTAAATGGTTTTGGATATACCAGATGCTTCTTAATATTTGCTTCTATATGCATGTAAATCCATATGCTGAGGGACCACCCCCGGTCATTCTGATAGAGGACTGTAAGATAGAGTGGGTTTGTGCTGTGTGCTTTGCCAAAATCCTTACTTTGAGAGGCGATGACCGATTCTTCGGTTAGGTTCGCCTTTCCCCCCTTTTCCTTTCTTTTCCCCTCTTTTCCCCTCTTTTTTCCCCCTTCTCCTTCCTACCACTGTTTTCGGGCTCTCCTCTGCCTCAGTTCTGTTCCTAATTCCATATATATATATATATATATATATATATATATATATATATATATATATATGGGTCGCGGTGGTCTAGCCGGTAGAGCGTTGGACTGCTGACCAGAGGGTCCCGGGTTCGATTCCCCGGCAAGGCACTTTGGGCACCTGCAGCTCCACCCAAGCTAGTTGATTTTTCGGGTACCAGATCTTCCTGGGAAGCCATAGCCGGCACAGGGAAAGGAACTGGCCCCCCTACCCTGATGTGTGAATGCTCACACGCCGTCGGGCTTGGTACATGGGTGAGCTCTACCATCACCTACTACGGGTTGATTATTGTGTTTTTTTATGTATGTATGTGAGTGTGATAATGCTAACTCTGCCCGGCATTTTATATAGGCCAGTGCTCTACACCCCTGAACCTCAGGATGAACAATCATCGCGCCTCATGTAATCCCTCTTCCCCGTCCGCGGGTGTTCCAATCCCAAAACATGCCTCCCACCACAACACCCCCTTCAACCACTGTTACACAGTTTCCGTTCTAGCATCCCTTCCCCCATCCGATAACCCCATAAAATAAAAACAATGGAATTGGCAATTATTTGGCTGTCTAAAGCCTAAGAACATCAGGGTCTCAATGTCGTTCACTAAACGGGTGGGGAGGAGGGGCTGGGGCGGATGGTAGTGATTTGTTTCTTGCGAAATGGTGGGAAAATTTATTCATCCGCATACATTTTGTCATCCTTGTCCTGGGTTTTGACTTGTCGAGCCCTTATGAAATTTTGTAGGTTCACGCCTTGGTCATGGGTATTGTGGTATCTGTGGATGAATTGTTAGTTTTCTGTGTCGCTTGTTACTATTTCCGCGTCCTCCCAATTCCATCTCCGCTCCCCTCTGGCTTCCCTTTCCCCCTCCGTAACCTACTCCTTCAACCCTCCCCCACGACCTGTTATCCTCTCCGCTTTCTCCCCCCCACATACCCCTCCTTCACCCTTCCCCCTTCCTGTTTTTCTCCTCTCCTTCGTCCCCTTCTCTCTCTGCCCCACATACCCATATACCTCAGTTCTATCTTATCTTCCGAAGAAGACGGAGTTCGAGTCCGTAGAAATTATCAAGATATTATTGTGTTCTTTTTATGTATTCTCGTGCTGTGTGTTGCTGTCTAAGTTTTCCATTCAACCCTACCGTGTTACTTCGAAGAAATCATATATATATATATATATTCAAACTTGAAAATCCCGCCATACGGCGCACAAATATTCATTCAAACAGAAATAGGTATAAGGAAAGGGGATAGGAAAACACATAAAAGGCGAACACAGGACATGTGGGGAAGGCGGTTTTTGAGCAGATCACGAAAGTAAAAATATTTCCTTATCCGGAATATGAACCACGGACCTACCACTTTCCGGGCGGATGCTCTACCTATTGAGCTAATAAGGAAACCTGATTTACCTTGAGATCTGCGATCTTATAAAGCGCCAATGTGCTCCGATAGATTTTGCCCGAGAGATGGCGTTATGGAGCTGTTTCACCCACCAAAGGAGAAATAGACAGGACACAAGAAATGGAAAGGACAGTAGAAAAGCATTCATACGATCTTATAAAGGATAGGAACGGTGCGTTTCATGGCACGCATAGCCAGAAAAAGAGACGAGCCACATTGGCCAAACACATATTCAAACTTGAAAATCCCGCCATACGGCGCACAAATATTTATTCAAACAGAAATAGGTATAAGGAAAGGGGATAGGAAAACACATAAAAGGCGAACACAGGACATGTGGGGAAGGGGTTTTTTTTTTTAAATCCCGGATAAGGAAATATTTTTACTTTCGTGATCTGCTCAAAAAAAAAACGTCTTCCCCACATGTCCTGTGTTCGCCTTTTATGTGTTTTCCTATCCCCTTTCCTTAAACCTATTTCTGTCTGAATGAATATATATATATATATATATATATATATATATATATATATATATATATATATATATATATATATATATATACAACTTTTGGACGGCACAATAGAACACAGAATAAAACAGATAACACGTAAAAGGACACTCACACTGTAGATGATTTAAGCTTTCGGCCTACTCCGAGGCCTTCTTCAGGTCAGACTGAGAGGTTTTGAGGGAAGAGTGCCTGGAGAGGGGAGGGGGGGCGGAAGGTTTAGGGACTGTTGGGAAAGAAATTAATAATGACGGTTAAGGGTGGGAATTTTAAAGGATCGGAAATATAGGATGTATGCGGATTCGCGAGTTCTCACCTCTATGTTGGTGGTTGAATCGGGTAGGGATTCTAGAACTGTTAGGGAAAAGCATTCGTCAAATGATAGGTTGCGTGAACTTGCGTGTAAAGGGATAGGAAGAGAAGAAAATGAAGCAGAATTACATGAGTAGCGGTGATTGTTCATTCGGATGGATAGGGGGGTAATGCATTCGCCTATGTAGAATGAGGTGCATTGTTTGCACGACAAAAGATAGATAATATTTTTTGAGAGGCAATTAGCGTGGGAACGGGGTGAAGGGACAATGAGGGGATGTGGGGAGAGGGGAGCAGATCTGATGAACAGACATGTTTTACATCGGGGGCGATTGTAGGTAGGGGAAATATGTGGAAATTTGTTAGGGCGGGGTGTCAAAGGGTTGGTGGATCTCAGAAGGTTTCTGAGATTGGCTGGTCGTCTGTAAGCGACAGAGGGGCATTGGGGCAGTAAGGATGTGGTCGCGTCAATGTCATGTATTATAGGATAAAGTTCCTTGAGAATGGTTTTCAGCCTGTGGGATCCGGAAATAGGTTGTGCAAAGGTTGAGTCCAGCGTCAGATGTAGGGTTGTCATTCTGTGGTGTGTGTGGTCGGGTGGAGCGGATAAAATCTCTCGAAGACACGTCGTCACGGCCTCTTTGACGGTGTCCAAAGTCCCGTATCGCGTTCCTTTCAAACTCCTCTTTATCTTCAGGTACAGAAAGAAGTCCGGTGGTGCCAAGTCCGGGCTGTAGGGCGGGTGCGGCAGCGTTGCCACGCCGTGCTTGGCCAAGAAGTCCGACACGACAAGCGCGGTGTGAGACGGCGCCTGATGATGGTCCGTGATGCAGCCGCCAAATATTTATAATCGTTGGCCGGACGCGGGCAACTCGTTTTCGAAGCCTGTCGAGCCCATGGACGTAAAATGCAGCATTTACATTTTGTCGTTCAGGTACAAATTTTACCATATACAAATTATTTCATTCATTAAACATTCTCTACCTGGCCTCTACCGGGCAAGCATATAAAAAATTAGGATTTATTAGACGCATTGTCGGTAGAAGTGACTCCAAGGTCAAGGAACGTTGTTATCACGCTCTTGTAAGGCCCCATTTAGAATATGCATGTAGCGTATGGGATCCGTGTGAAAAAGGCCTCATTCGGGAAATTGAGAAGGTCCAACGCCGGGCAGCTCGTTTCGTGGAAAACTGTTACGATAAAACGAAAAGCGTCACTGAAATGCTTATGGAGTTGGGATGGGAATCATTGGAAGAAAGACGACTCAATGCTAGGTTAAACTTACTAAATAAATTCGGATCCGCATGTTTCAGCACCGAGGTCTCGAAAATTATTCGCTCTCCAACATATATAGGTCGCTTGGATCATGTGTACAAAATTCGGGAAATAGATGCCAGGACTAGCAGACTCAAGGACTCCTTCTTCCCACGGACAATACGGGATAACAACTCTAGGGTTACACTCGGAGATAACAAAAATGCCACTTGCCACCCTCCGCGTCTAGGTAACAATTAGTTGAACTCAATTGCATGCACTTTCACTAGCCTCCTGTGTGTTGTGTCAGAACCCTTCCCGCATGCCCGAGCGTCTTTACGAACTTCATGCTCCACCCTTCCATCCCTTGTCCCTCTCCGCGGGTGTGCCCTCCTCCCACCTGCAGCGTTGGGCCAGATTCCTCACCTTGGGTGGGAGAGAGTTTTGTATGGAACGCTCTTGTGGTGGTGGTGTTTCGCCTGGCTACTTGCTATAAACTAGCTGGCACGTTCGTGATAGGTTTCTTGCTGCATCCTAGGGTGGAATTATTTGTTGTAGGTAAGCGTATGTACTTGCATGCTTTTGGAGTGAGGATAGGTAGATGTGTGGTTGCATGCGTGTCGAATGATGGGGTGTTGCAATGAATGTGTGCACTGTTGTGGATTGGGGTTTGCATGTGTGTGTTGGTTTGAATGCGGTGTTTCTTTTTCCTTTTTCTTTTTTCCTTTTTTTGGGTGGTGGCCTAACACCCCCCGCCACACGCCCTTGCGGCGGCTTGCGGGGTATTATGTAGATGTAGATGTAGATGTAGATGTAGATGTACCGAGAACGGACGTGCCTGACCTCGCTCGCTGGAACCGGTTTGACCGTATCCGAGCTTACCTGCTGTTACTTGTGCGCCTCTGTGCATATTCTTCCCTAGTGAAGTGTAGTGTGGTGTTAAATTTTATTTTGTGATATAGCTTAGTTTATTTAGTCTTTGTGCTGTTTGTTATTATTTTTAATAGTGTGGTGGTAATTTTAGTGGGTATTCTTAGTGGCTTGTAGTTATTTGTTTCCCGCTCCTCTTACTGGTTATTGGTGGGTACTCTCTCTCTTCTTCTCATATTTTCCCCTGAGTAGCCACTTACAGTTACAAGTACAGTGTCCATTACATTAAGTTACCAGTTTCGTACATTTTTGTTTATAGTACCGCACTATATAAAACAAAAACATATCTTTAGCATAGCAGGTTTAGGTTAGCTTTTATTTTAGGGGAACCCTTCTTAGACATCTTAGCATAGTGTATACAGGTTAGCTTTTGTTGGGACTCGGTTAATAACCAGGATGGCTTCACCTAGGTCCCCTGTTGCCATGCTCGAAGGCACTGGCGAATGCGCAGCTCTAAGGGCTCGTATCGTCATGTTAGAGAGGATGGTGCGGGAGCTTCGATCGAAGATCGCCGGAGGGAGGGCTCCCCGTGGGGGAGTTGGGACTCGGTGTGGGAATTCGAAAACCCGCTACGCCCATAGGGATGCACGGATTCGTCCGAATGCTACACGTGGCTGGGCGATTAGAGAACTGCCTCGTTTCCCATCTCTCAACGAGGGAGTACCTCTTGTCCGTAGGTCTGACGATTGGAGGGTTGTATCTCGGGGCAAGGGGAAGGTAACGCTGCGGCGAGGATTGGACTCTGCGGAGACAGACACCATCCCCGTCTCCAACAGGTACCAGGTGCTGTCGGATGACAGCACCACCGCACCTGCAGCTCCTATCCCTGCGCCGAGGGCACTGCCTAGAGTCAGACATCAGCGCTCGGGAAGGGAGGGAACCGTTATATTAGGCAGTTCTAACGTCCGGCGTATAATGCATCCGCTGCGCCGCAGAGTTCAACAGGAGGGAGGTGTTGGATTCTTGTCGTCCTGGTGTATACCAGGCGGCGGGGTACCCCAGGCGACGCAGGCGATGAAGGCGGCCGTCAGTAATACAGGTTGCTCAAAGCTACGCATTGTGGCTCATGTGGGAACAAACGATGCCTCAGAACGTAGATCTGAAGAGATCCTGCGCTCCTTTAAGGAGATGTACTCGGAGGTGAAAAGGGTTGAGGCCGAGTGTAAGGTTCCTCTTAAATTAAGTATTTGTAGTATTGTGCCACGTACTGACCGCGGAAGGCTCGTTTGGAGCCGAATAGAGGGTGTAAACGAGAGATTGTTGGGAGTCTGTCGGGAAATCGGAGCGGACTTCGTTGATCAGAGGCCTGTCCTCTCATCGTGTCGGGTACCCCTAAATCGCTCCGGGGTCCATTATACTGCCGTGGCATCACAGTGTGTAGCGCGTAGGTTACACGAACACGTTTATAGGGTTTAGCATAGTTGGAAGGCAAGAGCGCAGGTCATATATTGGGATAAATAAAGTAGAATCCAGCGCTTTTTGTCACTTGAGATCAGAATACGCCTCACAGATCCCAAAAATAACAGAACAAACACAAACTTGTTTTAATACAACATACAACCGACAAGAAAAAATAAACGGCAACCCTGGCATTGACGTAGAAAGACATTTGACATGCACTTCTCCACAAATATAGCGTAAATTAAGATCAGACCCAAACAAGGGTCTTACTCAAGAGAAAAACAATCTAAATATACTTGTATTAAATCGCAGAAGCCTCAAAAAAAAAATAGCGGATCTCGAGCACATAATCCAATGTCATTCGGCTGATATAATATTAGGCACAGAGAGTTGGCTGTGTAATGACATCAACGACCAAGAAATTTTCCCAATAAACTTTACAGTTTACCGACATGATAGAGGTACGAGACCCGGAGGTGGAGTTTTCGTGGCTGTGAAAAGTAATATTGAAAGCAGATAACTTGCATTTGAAAATAATAACATAGAAAGTGTTTTGTGCACCATACTGCGATCCAATCAACCCAACATTAATTTTTATATAGACCTCCAGACTCAGATTTTCAAACACTTAATACCCTCAATGAACAAATAAATAAATTTACACGCAAAAATAATAAATGCATCAATATAATTGGTGGTGACTTTAACCTCCCTGGTATCGACTGGGACAGCAATAGCGTTAAATCTCTGACCCGTGATCGCGAATCTTGAAATTCCTTACTAAAATTGGTTCAAAGAAACTCGCTCCATCAAGCAGTACGCACTCCCACCCGTGGAAAGAACATATTGGACTTATTCCTTACGAACACACCGGAACGCATTAATAGTGTATCAACCGACGAGGGTATGAGTGACCATAAATCTGTTATTATCAACTTGAACGTAGAAAAAAAAAAGAATGTTAAGCCAAAAAGAAAAATTTATAATTATCACAAAGCAGATTTTGAAACTTTAGCCAGCCATTTAAACTCTTCACTACACGATTTCAAAACGCGCTTAAGTCATGCCACCGTGGAAGAAACATGGACACAGTTTGTCCAAA
>CM073778.1:92818842-92980983 GCA_037158775.1 Hetaerina titia | reverse complement strand
CGAGCTTACCTGCTGTTACTCGTGTGCCTCTGTGCATATTCTTCCCTAGTGAAGTGTAGTGTGGTGTTAGCTATAATTTCGTGAAATAGCTTAGTTTATTTAGTCTTTGTGCTGTTTGTTATTATTTTTCAATAGTGTGGTGGTAATTTTAGTGGGTATTTTTAGTGGCTTGTAGTTATTTGTTTCCCGCTCCTCTGACTGATTATTGGTGAGTACTATCTCTCTTCTTCTCTTATTTTCCACTGAGTAGCCACTTACTGTTACAAGTACAGTGTCCATTACATTAAGTTACCAGTATCGTACATTTTTGTTTATAGTACCGCCCTATATAAAACAAAAACATATCTTTAGCATAGCAGGTTTAGGTTAGATTTTATTTTTCGGGAACCCGTCTTAGATATCTTAGCATAGTGTATACAGGTTAGCTTTTGTTGGGACTCGGTTAATAACCAGGATGGCTTCACCTAGGTCCCCTGTTGCCATGATTGAAGGCACTGGCGAATGCGCAGCTCTAAGGGCTCGTATCGTCATGTTAGAGAGGATGGTGCAGGAGCTTCGTTCGGAGATCGCCGGAGGGAGGGCTCCCCTCGGGAGAGTTGGGACTCGGTGTGGGAATTCGAAAACCCGCCACGCCCATAGGGATGCACGGATTCGTCCGAATGCTACACGTGGCTGGGCGATTAGAGACCTGCCTCGTGTCCCATCTCTCAGCGAGGGAGTAGCTCTTGTCCGTAGGTCTGACGATTGGAGGGTTGTATCTCGGGGCAAGGGGAAGGTAACGCTGCGGCGAGGATTGGACTCTGCGGAGGCAGACACCATCCCCGTCTCCAACAGGTACCAGGTGCTGTCGGATGACAGCACCACCGCACCTAGAGCTCCTACCCCTACTCCGAGGGCACTGCCTAGAGTAAGACATCAGCGCTCGGGAAGGGAGGGAACCGTTATTTTAGGCAGTTCTAACGTCCGGCGTATAATGCATCCGCTGCGCCGCAGAGTTCAACAGGAGGGAGGCGTTGGATTCTTCTCGTCCTGGTGTATACCAGGCGGCGGGGTACCCCAGGCGACGCAGGCGATGAAGGCGGCCGTCAGTAATACAGGTTGCTCAAAGCTACGCATTGTGGCTCATGTGGGAACAAACGACGCCTCAGAACGTGGATCTGAAGAGATCCTGCGCTCCTTTAAGGAGATGCACTCGGAGGTGAAACGGGTTGAGGCAGAGTTGAAGGTTCCTCTTAAATTAAGTATTTGTAGTATTGTGCCACGTACTGACCGCGGAAGGCTCGTTTGGAGCCGAATAGAGGGTATGAACGAGAGATTGTTGGGATTCTGTCGGGAAATCGGAGCGGACTTCGTTGATCTGAGGCCTGTCCTCTCATCGTGTCGGGTACCCCTAAATCGCTCCGGGGTCCATTATACTGCCGTGGCATCACAGTGTGTAGCGCGTAGGTTACACGAACACGTTTCTAGGGTTTAGCATAGTTGGAAGGCAAGAGCGCAGGTCATATATTGGGATAAATAAAGAAGAATCCAGCGCTTTTTGTCACTTGAGATCAGGTTACGCCTCACAGATCCCAAAAATAACAGAAATAACACAAACTTGTTTTAATACAACATACAACCGACATGTAAAAGTAACCGACAACCCTGGCATTGACGTAGAAAGACATTTGACATGCACTTCTCTACAAACGTGTCGTAAATTACGGTCAGACACAAACAAGGGCGTGATTCAAGAGAAAAACAATCTATATATACTTGTATTAAATTGCAGAAGCCTCAAAAATAAAATAGCGGATCTCGAGCACATAATCCAATGTCATTCGGCTGATATAATATTAGGCACAGAGAGTTGGCTTTGTAATGACATCAATGACCAAGAAATTTTCCCAATAAACTTTACAGTTTACCGACATGATAGAGGTACAAGACCCGGAGGCGGAGTTTTCGTGGCTGTGAAAAGTAATCTTGAAAGCAGACAACTTGCATTTGAAAATAATAACATAGAAAGTGTTTGGTGCACCATACTGCGATCCAATCACCCCAACATTAATTTATGCTCTTTCTACAGACCCCCAGACTCAGATTTTCAAACACTTAATACCCTCAATGAACAAATAAATAGATTTACACGCAAAAATAATAAATGCATTAATATAATTGGTGGTGACTTCAACCTCCCTGGTATCGACTGGGATAGCAATAGCGTTAAATCTCGGACCCGTGATCGCGAATCTTGCAATTCCTTACTAAAATTGGTTCAAAGAAACTCGCTTCATCAAGCAGTACGCACTCCCACCCGTGGAAAGAACATATTGGACTTATTTCTTACGAACACACCGGAACGCATTAATAGTGTATCAACCGACGAGGGTATAAGTGACCATAAATCTGTTATTATCAACTTGAACGTAGAAATAAAAAGAATGTCAAGCCAAAAAGAAAAATTTATAATTATCACAAAGCAGATTTTGACACTTTTGCCAGCCATTTAAACTCTTCACTAAACGATTTCAAAACGCGCTTAAGTCTTGCCACCGTGGAAGAAACATGGACACAGTTTGTCCAAATTATGCAAAAAGGAATAACAGATTTCATCCCTGTAAAATACGTTAAAGCAAATCGCGACCCAAGGTGGTACAACAAAGGCGTTAAAAAAGCCCTTCGAAAGCAAAGAATGTTACACTCTAGGGTAAAGAAAGCAGGTCTGAACTCATCACCCTTGGACAATAAACAGCTGTTGGACAAGTATAGATCCTCTAAAGTTGAAACTAAAACACAATTACGTAGCGCTTTGCAAGATTTTAAACGTAAAGTACTCTGCGAGTATTTTAACACTGACCCCAAAGCTTTCTGGTCATATGTTAGGGAAATAAATGGGGGTCAACAAACCGTGGCTTGCTTAAGGGACTGCAACAATATCATTCATACTGACAGTGAGGCTAAAGCCAACATTCTAAACGAATTCTTCCAGAGCGTCTTCACAAACGATGTAGCCACCACGTATCTCCAATAAACAATATATACTGAACCCATGACAAAAATAACAGTGGACGAGCAAGGAATTGCCAAATTGCTCAAAGACATCAAACCAAACAAATCCCCGGGTCCCGAAAATATACCAGCTCGGGTGCTAAAACACTTAGCTCCTAACATCGCACCGTATCTCGAATTTATATTTAACAAATCACTCACTGAGTGCAAAGTCCCTAAGAATTGGAAAACCGCGCAAATAACGCCTATTTTTAAAAGTGGTGACAGGGAGGACCCCAGCAATTACAGACCCATTTCTCTCACTTCAATAAGTTGCAAAATTTTAGAGCACATAATTGTCAGTTCCATAATGAGACATCTTGATAACATTAACTTTTTATGTGACAATCAACACGGATTCAGAAAAACCCGCTCATGCGAGACCCAATTAGGATTGTTCACACATGACTTACTTTTATCGGGTGAAAGAGGTAGGCAAGTGGATGCGATCTTTTTAGATTTTCAAAAGGCATTTGATAAGGTTCCGCATGGTAAACTCATCCATAAATTAAAGGGCGCAGGTATACACAAGGAGGCAATAAATTGGGTTGAAGACTTCCTTTCAGACCGGGAACAGAGGGTAGTCCTTGACGGCGCTAGTTCTACCAGCGTATCTACATCTACATCTACATCTACATAATACCCCGCAAGCCGCCGCAAGGGCGTGTGGCGGGGGGTGTTAGGCCACCACCCAAAAAAAAAAAAAAGAAAAAGGAAAAAAGAAACACCGCATTCAAAACCAACACACACATGCAAACCCCAATCCACAACAGTGCACACATTCATTGCAACACCCCATCATTCGACGCGCATGCAACCACACATCTACCTATCCTCACTCCAAAAGCATGCAAGTACATACGCTTACCTACAACAAATAATTCCACCCTAGGATGCAGCAAGAAACCTATCACGAACGTGCCAGCTAGTTTATAGCAAGTAGCCAGGCGAAACACCACCACCACAAGAGCGTTTCATACAAAACTCTCTCCCACCCAAGGTGAGGAATCTGGCCCAACGCTGCAGGTGGGAGGAGGGCACACCCGCGGAGAGGGACAAGGGATGGAAGGGTGGAGCATGAAGTTCGTAAAGACGCTCGGGCATGCGGGAAGGGTTCTGACACAACACACAGGAGGCTAGTGAAAGTGCATGCAATTGAGTTCAACTAATTGTTACCTAGACGCGGAGGGTGGCAAGTGGCATTTTTGTTATCTCCGAGTGTAACCCTAGAGTTGTTATCCCGTATTGTCCGTGGGAAGAAGGAGTCCTTGAGTCTGCTAGTCCTGGCATCTATTTCCCGAATTTTGTACACATGATCCAAGCGACCTATATATGTTGGGGAGCGAATAATTTTCGAGACCTCGGTGCTGAAACATGCGGATCCGAATTTATTTAGTAAGTTTAACCTAGCATTGAGTCGTCTTTCTTCCAATGATTCCCATCCCAACTCCATAAGCATTTCAGTGACGCTTTTCGTTTTATCGTAACAGTTTTCCACGAAACGAGCTGCCCGGCGTTGGACCTTCTCAATTTCCCGAATGAGGCCTTTTTCACACGGATCCCATACGCTACATGCATATTCTAAATGGGGCCTTACAAGAGCGTGATAACAACGTTCCTTGACCTTGGAGTCACTTCTACCGACTATGCGTCTAATAAATCCTAATTTTTTATATGCTTGCCCGCAGACTTTACGTATATGGGTCCCCCAAGTTAAGTCTTTAGTGAATGTAACACCTAGGTATTTCACCGAATCAACTACTTTAAGGTCAACTCCAGCTAATTTGTAAACTAATCCCGTGGATCTTTTAAAGAAATTTACCACCGAACATTTATTAAGATTTAAAGGCAATCCCCATTTTGAACACCATTCATTAATGCTATTTAAATCACGTGCTAGAATTAAACGGTCCTCATCCCCAGATATCTCCCGATAAATCACTGTGTCATCCGCGAACATCCTTATCTTACTTTTCACTTTGCGGTTCAGATCGTTAACAAAAATCAAGAATAGTAACGGTCCGATAACACTTCCCTGAGGAACCCCCGAGGTGACTCTTACGCTGGTAGAACTAGCGCCGTCAAGGACTACCCTCTGTTCCCGGTCTGAAAGGAAGTCTTCAACCCAATTTATTGCCCCCTTGTTTATACCTGCGCCCTTTAATTTATGGATGAGTGTACCATGCGGAACCTTATCAAATGCCTTTTGAAAGTCTAAAAAGATCGCATCCACTTGCCTACCACTTTCACCCGATAAAAGTAAGTCATGTGTGAACAATCCTAATTGGGTCTCGCATGAGCGGGTTTTTCTGAATCCGTGTTGATTGTCACTTAAAAAGTTAATGTTATCAAGATGTCTCATTATGGAACTGACAATTATGTGCTCTAAAATTTTGCAACTTATTGAAGTGAGAGAAATGGGTCTGTAATTGCTGGGGTCCTCCCTGTCACCACTTTTAAAAATAGGCGTTATTTGCGCGGTTTTCCAATTCTTAGGGACTTTGCACTCAGTGAGTGATTTGTTAAATATAAATTCGAGATACGGGGCGATGTTAGGAGCTAAGTGTTTTAGCACCCGAGCTGGTATATTTTCGGGACCCGGGGATTTGTTTGGTTTGATGTCTTTGAGCAATTTGGCAATTCCTTGCTCGTCCACTGTTATTTTTGTCATTGGTTCAGTATATATTGTTTCTTGGAGATACGCGGTGGCTACATCGTTCGTGAAGACGCTCTGGAAGAATTCGTTTAGAATGTTGGCTTTAGCTTCACTGTCAGTATGAATGATATTGTTGCAGTCCCTTAAGCAAGCCACGGTTTGTTGACCCCCATTTATTTCCCTAACATATGACCAGAAAGCTTTGGGGTCAGTGTTCAAATACTCGCAGAGTACTTTACGTTTAAAATCTTGCAAGAGTCACATCGGGGGTTCCCCAGGGAAGTGTTATCGGACCGTTACTATTCTTGATTTTTGTTAACGATCTGAACCGCAAAGTGAAAAGTAAGATAAGGATGTTCGCGGATGACACAGTGATTTATCGGGAGATATCTGGGGATGAGGATCGTTTAATTCTAGCACGTGATTTAAATAGCATTAGTGAATGGTGTTCAAAATGGGGATTGCCTTTAAATCTTAATAAATGTTCGGTGGTAAATTTCTTTAAAAGATCCACGGGATTAGTTTACAAAATAGCTGGAGTTGACCTTGAAGTAGTTGATTCGGTGAAATACCTAGGTGTTACATTCACTAAAGACTTAACTTGGGGAACCCATATACGTAAAGTCTGCGGGCAAGCATATAAAAAATTAGGATTTATTAGACGCATTGTCGGTAGAAGTGACTCCAAGGTCAAGGAACGTTGTTATCACGCTCTTGTAAGGCCCCATTTAGAATATGCATGTAGCGTATGGGATCCGTGTGAAAAAGGCCTCATTCGGGAAATTGAGAAGGTCCAACGCCGGGCAGCTCGTTTCGTGGAAAACTGTTCCTTTTTTTGGGTGGTGGCCTAACACCCCCCGCCACACGCCCTTGCGGCGGCTTGCGGGGTATTATGTAGATGTAGATGTAGATGTACGATAAAACGAAAAGCGTCACTGAAATGCTTATGGAGTTGGGATGGGAATCATTGGAAGAAAG
This sequence comes from Hetaerina titia, assembly GCA_037158775.1. Taxonomy (NCBI): domain Eukaryota; kingdom Metazoa; phylum Arthropoda; class Insecta; order Odonata; family Calopterygidae; genus Hetaerina; species Hetaerina titia. The sequence goes on along the minus strand of CM073778.1, from coordinate 92,974,319 downwards.
ACGACTCAATTCTAGGTTAAACTTACTAAATAAATTCGGATCCGCATGTTTCAGCACCGAGGTCTCGAAAATTATTCGCTCTCCAACCTATATAGGTCGCTTCGATCATGTGTACAAAATTCGGGAAATAGATGCCAGGACTAGCAGACTCAAGGACTCCTTCTTCCCACGGACAATACGGGATAACAACTCTAGGGTTACACTCGGAGATAACAAAAATGCCACTTGCCACCCTCCGCGTCTAGGTAACAATTAGTTGAACTCAATTGCATGCACTTTCACTAGCCTCCTGTGTGTTGTGTCAGAACCCTTCCCGCATGCCCGAGCGTCTTTACGAACTTCATGCTCCACCCTTCCATCCCTTGTCCCTCTCCGCGGGTGTACCCTCCTCCCACCTGCAGCGTTGGGCCAGATTCCTCACCTTGGGTGGGAGAGAGTTTTGTGTGGAACGCTCTTGTGGTGGTGGTGTTTCGCCTGGCTACTTGCTATAAACTAGCTGGCACGTTCGTGATAGGTTTCTTGCTGCATCCTAGGGTGGAATTATTTGTTGTAAGTAAGCGTATGTACTTGCATGCTTTTGAGTGAGGATAGGTAGATGTGTGGTTGCATGCGCGTCGAATGATGGGGTGTTGCAATGAATGTGTGCACTGTTGTGGAATGGGGTTTGCATGTGTGTGTTGGTTTTGAATGCGGTGTTTCTTTTTTCCTTTTTTTTTGGGTGGTGGCCTAGCACCCCCCGCCACACGCCCTTGCGGCGGCTTGCGGGGTATTATGTAGATATCGGTCGCACTCTTACTTTATCAAAGCGGCACAAGATGTATACTGGTCACGTGAGCGGTGATGGATGGGAGTCGAAGGCGTGGGTGGGGTGAGAGTGCGTAGTCATAATTTTTTGGAAAAAGAGCAATTCCCTCCCGAAAGGGGCGTACTGAATAGGGTGCACCCAAATGGAATGTGTAGACTCAATTATCTACATCTACATAATACCCCGCAAGCCGCCGCAAGGGCGTGTGGCGGGGTGTGTTAGGTCACCACCCAAAAAGGAAAAAAGAAATACCGCATTCAAAACCAACACACACATGCAAACCCCAATCCACAGCAGTGCACACATTCATCGTAACATCCCATCATTCGACGCGCATGCAAACACACATCTACCTCCCTTCACTCCACAAGCATGCAAGTACATACGCTTAACTACAACAAATAATTTTACCCCAGGGTGCAGCAAGAAATTAATCACGAACGTGCAAGCTAGTTTCTAGCAAGTAACCAGGCGAATTACCACCACCACAAGAACGTTCCGCATAAAAATCTCTCCTACTCAAGACGAGGAATTTGGCCCAACGCTGCAGGTGGGAGGAGGGCACACCCACGGAGAGGGACAATGGATGGAAGTGGAAATTTAGGGTAGCAAAAGAAGAGAAAACAATACTGTTAACAGCAATACATTACTTAATGGCATGCGGGAAGAGTTTTGACACAACACACAGGAGGTTAGTGAAAGTGCATGCAATTGAGTTTAACTAATTGTTACCTGAATTATATACTTGAGCGTTCCCTTAGTCACGACATCTTCTGGATGAAACACATACGGGAATATGTGGACAAACTAACAAAAAATTAGGATTTACTGTGTAAATGTGATGAAAAGGTCGAAGAGAAATATTATCTCACTGGTGATGCCTCATTTAGAAAAAGCTGCCAGAATATGGGATCTTCCCGAAGTTGGATTGATTACCGAATTGGATCACGTTCAGGGTAGAGGAGCTAATTTGTAAAACGCTGTAATGATAACCTTAGTAGTGTATCCACAATATTAGAGTAGCCAGGCTGGGAATTACTCTCGAAGCGAAGATTAAATAACAGATTGAAGCTCTAGCATTAATTTCAAGCATGTCTCTTGAAATGTGAAGCATGTTGAAAATGTATTATTACTGCTATCGTACCACGAAAGGAGAGTTCATGTTAACAAAAGTAGAGAGATTGAGTGTAGAACATATCGTTTTAAGATGTCAAAAACAAATGGGATCAGAGTAACTGCCAAGAGCATAATTGCCGAGTGCAAGGCCTATAACAGAGACTTTCGCGTTTCTGCCCGGACATAGGAACTTCCTTCGTTGACCTACGGTCCACCCGACAGGATAGGATTCTCGGCCACTGCAGGCCTTTTTTAGGATAAAAGATAGGTCAGTTTGTGGGTCAGTAACTTCTGGGGCTCGCGAAAATATTATGATTATTAAACATGTCAAAGTAAACGACAACCCTGGCATTGACGTAGAAAGACATTTGACATGCACATCCCCACAAACGAATCCTAAATTACGGTCAGACATAAATTAGGGCGTTATTCAAGAAAAAAAATATAAATACACTTGTATTGAATTGCAGAAGCCTCAAAAATAAAATAGCGGATCTCGAACACATAATCCAATGTCATTCGGCTTATATAGGATTAGCCATTGAGAGTTGGTTATGTAATGACATCAATGACCAAGAAATATTCCCCATAAATTTTAGTGTTTACCGACTTAATAGAGGTACTAGACCCGGAGGAGGAGTTTTCGTGGCTGTGAAAAGTAGTCTTGAAATCAGACAACTTGCATTTGAAAATAATAACATAGAAAATGTTTGGTGCACCATACTGCGATCCAATCAACCCAACATTAATTTATGCTCTTTCTATAGATCTCTAGACTCAGATTTTCAAAACTTTTGATATCCTCGCATTGCGTTTTCCACCATTCTTCTTTCGCTTTATTTGTGGCCCTTCTCAATTTATTGTTTAACATGTACTTCATTTTGCCTACCTCAGTGTTTACATTCTTCCATCTTCTTCTGTCATCCATCTTTGCAATCATCTCATCCGTTACCTATGGTTTCCTTATACTTTTCCCGTTAACGGTTCCTTTAATGTCTTCAGCGGCTTTCGATAATACTCTCTTGATACATTTCCATTTTTCTTCGATAGTACTCAGCTCTTTACCGTCATCCATGATTTCCTCTACAGCCTGCAGATACTCCTTCCTCGTTAATCCATTTAATGCTTCTACATTCCATTTCCTAACCCGCAGCCTTTCCTTTATCTTTTTGAATCAGAAGCTACATTTCATTGCAACTAAATTGTGGTTAGAGTCCGCATCCGCTCCTGGGAAACCGTGCGAATTTACCGCACTGCTCCTAAACCTGTGCCTAATCATGATATAAAATAACTGATACCTTACTTAGTAACCTGGCATTTTCCATGTATACCTCCCCATTTTGCGGTGTCTAAACCATGTGATTGTGATAACTAACCCCTGTCTCCTGCAGAATTGAAAGGCTTCCTCCCAGCGTTCATTCCTCGTGCCTAACCCATAGCCCCCCACCTAACCACCATCTCTTCCTTCGCCTACCGTCACATTCCAATCTCCCATCACTATCAAATATTCCCCTGCAAGAACACATGTGATTATATCCTGTATCTCATCGTGCATCCTACCGACTTCTTTCTCCTTGTGGATGCTCGGTGGCATGTTTCGCTGAACAATTACCAAATTTGTCGGCTCTAATTTAATCTTTACGAATAAGATTTAATCAGCGGCTTGCTCTTGTTGACTACGCTTCTTTATACCCCTTCCTTACCCTACTCCGAGACCTTCTTCAGGTCTGACCTTAAGAAGGCCTCGGAGTAGGCCAAAAGTTAAAATAATCTCCAGTGTGAGTGTCCTTTTACGTGTTATCTGTTTTATTTTGTTTTATATTGTGCCGTCCAAAAGTTATATTGCTCTATATATATATATATATATATATGGGTCGCGGTGGTCTAGTGGGTAGAGCGTTGGACTACTGACCGGAGGGTCTCGGGTTCGATTCCCGGGCAAGGCACTTTGGGCACCTGCAGCTCCACCCAAGCTAGTTGATTTTTCGAGTACCAGATCTTCCTGGGAAACCATAACCGGCACAGGGAAAGGAACTGGCCCCCCTACCCTGATGTGTGAATATTCACACGTCGTCGGGCTTGGTACATGGACGAGCTCTACCATCACCTACTAAACCGACCTTCGGGTTGATTACTGTGTTTATGGTTTATATATATATATATATATATATATATATATATATATATATATATATATATATATATATATATATATATATATATATATATATATATATATATATATATATAATCTTGAAAATGACGCGCTCCGGCGACGCACAAACACACTAACACTAGGTTAATAAATATAAAACACACAGAAACATAAAAGAAGGACACTTACAGTAGATATTTACGTTTCGACGGTACGGCTGTCGTCATCAGAATGCCGTTGTCGGGGAAGAGCGGAGGGGGCATGTGCAGGAGAAGGGTGACGGGGGAGGAGAGGTAAGGGGCCAATGGAAAGCGGACTAGGTGGGGGAGGGGGAAATGGCAGCGGGCGGTAGAGTTGCCGCGATAGGGGAAGAGCTGGAAGGACCCGGTCAGGAAGCGGCCGGGCCTTTAGTGGGGGACTCGGTGACCGATTCGATCAGAAAAGTGAAGCGGTTCTGGGCAGCATTGGATAAAATCCTTATATATATATATATATATATATATATATATATATATATATATATATATATATATATATGGGTCGCCGTAGTCCAGTGGGTAGAGCGTTGGACTACTGACCGGAGGGACCCGGGTTCGATTCCGGGGCAAGACACTCTCGGCACCTGCAGCTCCACCCAAGCTATGTGATTTTTCGGGTACCAGATCTTCCTGGGAAACCATAACCGGCACAGGGAAAGGAACTGGCCCCCCTACCCTGATGTGTGAATATTCACACGCCGTCGGGCTTGGTACATGGACGAGCTCTACCATCACCTACTAAACCGACCTTCGGGTTGATTACTGTGTTTATGGTTATATATATATATATATATATATATATATATATATATATATATATATACACACACATACATACATTCATATACATACACACATACACATACATACACATACATATACATACACATACACATATATATATATATATATATATACATATATCTACATCTACATAATACCCTGCAAGCCGCCGCAAAGGCGTGTGGCGGGGGGTGTTAGGTCACCACCCAAAGAAGGAAAAAAGAAATACTGCATTCAAAACCAACACACACATGCAAACCCCACATTCATTGTAACACCCCATCATTCGACGCGCATGCAACCACACATCTACCTACCTTCACTCCAAAAGCATGCAATGACATACGCTTACCTACAACAAATAATTTTACCCTAGGATGCAGCAAGAAATTTATCACGAACGTGCCAGCTAGTTTATAGCAAGTAGCCAGGCGAAAAACCACCACCACAAGAATGTTCCACACAAAACTCTCTCCCACCCAAGGTGAGGAATCTGGCCCAACGCTGCAGTTGGGAGGAGGGCACACCCACGGAGAGGGACAAGGGGTGGAAGTGGAAATTTAGGGTAGCAAAAGAAGAGAAAACAATGCTGTAAACAGCAATACATTACTTAATGGCATTCCAATGCGGGAAGAGTTTTGACACAACACACAGGAGGTTAGTGAAAGTGCATGCAATTGAGTTTAACTAAATGTTACCTAGACGCCGAGGGTGGCAAGTGGCATTTTTGTTATCTCCGAGTGTGACCCAATGGTTTGTTGACCCCCATTTACTTCCCTAACATATGATCAGAAAGCTTTGGGGTCAGTGTTCAAATACTCGCAGAGTACTTTACGTTTAAAGTCTTGCAAAGCGCTACGTAATTGTGTTTTAGTTTCAATTTAGAGGATCTACTGTATACTTGTCCAAAAGCTGTTTATTGTCCAAGGGTGATGAGTTCAGAACTGCTTTCTTTACCCAAGAGTGTAACATTCTTTGCTTTCGAAGGGCTTTTTTAACGCCTTTGTTGTACCACCTTGGGTCGCGATTTTCTTTAATGTATTTTTCAGGGATGAAATCTGTTATACCTTTTTGCATAATTTGGAAAAACTGTGTCCAAGTTTCTTCCACGGTGGCAAAACTTAAGCGCGTTTTGAAATCGTGTAGTGAAGAGTTTAAATGGCTGACAAAAGTTTGAAAATCTGCTTAGTGATAATTGTAAATTTTTATTTTAGGCTTAACATTCTTTTTTATTTCTACGTTCAAGTTGATAATAACAGATTTATGGTCACTTTTACTTTCGTCGGTTGATACACTATTAATGCGTTCCGGTGTGTTCGTAAGAAATAAGTCCAATATGTTCTTTCCACGGGTGGGATTGCGTACTGCTTAATGAAGCGAGTTTCTTTGAACCAATTTTAGTAAGGAAATGCAAGTTTCGCGATCACGGGTCCGTGATTAAAAGTTATTGCTGTCCCAGTCGATACCAGGGAGGTTGAAGACACCACCAATTATATTGATGCATTTATTTTTTTTGCGTGTAAATCTATTTATTTTTTCATTGAAGGTATTAAGTGTTTGAAAATCTGAATCTGGGGGTCTGTAGAAAGAGCATAAATTAATGTTGGGTTGATTGCATCGCAGTATGGTGCACCAAACACTTTTTATGTTATTATTTTCAAATGCAAGATTTCTGCTTTCATGAATACTTTTTACAGCCACGAAAACTCCGCCTCCGGGTTTTGTACCTCTATCATGTCGGTAAACTGTAAAGTTTATTGGGAAAATTTCTTGGTCATTGATGTCATTACAAAGCCAACTCTCTCTGCCTAATATTATATCAGCCGAATGACATTGGATTATTTGCTCGAGGTCCGCTATTTTATTTTTGAGGCTTCTGCAATTTAATAAAAGTATATTTAGATTGTTTTTCTCTTGAATAACGCCCTTATTTTTGTATTACCGTAATTTACGACACGTTTGTGGAGAAGTGCATGTCAAATGTCTTTCTACGTCAATACCAGGGTTGTCGGTACTTTTACCTGTCAGTTGTAGTTGTATTAAAACAAGTTTGTGTTTGTTCTGTTATTTTTGGGATCTGTGAGGCGTAACCTTATCCCAAGTGACAAAAAGCGCTGGATTCTACATTATTTATCTCAATATATGACCTTCGCTCTTGCCTTCCAACTATGCTAAACCCTAGAAACGTGTTCATCTAACCTACGCGCTACACACTGTGATGCCACGGCAGTATAATGGACCCCGGAGCGATTTAGTGGTACCCGACACGATGAGAGGACAGGCATCAGATCAACAAAGTCCGCTCCTATTTCCCGACAGAATCCCAACAATCTCTCGTTTATACCCTCTATTCGGCTCTAAACGAGCCTTCCGCGGTCAGTACGTGGCACAATACTACAAATACTTAATTTAAGAGGAACCTTCAACTCTGCGTAAACCCGTTTCACCTCCGAGTGTTTCTCTCTCTCTCTATATATATGTATAAATGTATATATATACACACACACATATATATATATATATATACACACACACATATAAATATATATATATATATATACATATATATACACACATATATATTTTAACTCGTGTATATATATAATATATAATTGCTCATGTATATAATATATATTAACTCATATACTATATATAATATATAACTTCACTCCACAAACGTGCAAATACATAGCTTCATTATAATATATAATTGTATTTTAAGATGCAGCAAGTAATTTATCCAAGAGCGTGCAAGTTAGATTTAAGTTAGTAGCAAGGTGAAATACCACCACCACAAGAACGTGCAACATAAAGTGCTCTCTTACTCAAGGTGAGGAATTTATCCCAACGCTGCCGGTGGAGGATATCTTGATAACATTACTTTTTAAGTGAAAATCAACACGGATTCAGGAAAAACCGCTCCTGCGAGTCCCAATTAGGATTACTCACACATGATTAACTTTTAACGGGTGATAGTGGTAAGGCAAGAGGATGCGATCTTTTTAGATTTTCAAAGAGCATTTAATAAGGTTCCTCATGGTAAACTCATCCATAAATTAATGGGCGCAGGTATACACAAGGGCGCAAAAATTGGGTTGAAGTATTTCTTTCAGAGCGGGAACAGAGTGTAGTCCTTGACGGCGCTAGTTTGGACAGCGTACGAATCACCTAGGGGGTTCCTCAGCGAAGTGTTATCGGACCGTTACTATTCTTGATTTATGCTAACGATTTGAACCGCGAAGTGAAAAGTAAGATAAGGGTGTTCGCGGATGACACAGTGATTTATCGGGAGATATCTGGGGATGAGGATCGTTTAATTCTAGCACGTGATTCAAATCTCATTAATGAATGGTGTTCGAAATGGGGATTACCTTTAAATCTTAATAAATGTTCGGTGGTAAATTTCTTTAAAAGATCCACGGGATTAGTTTACAAATTAGCTAGAGTTGACCTTGAAGCAGTTGATAAGGTGGAACACCTAGGTGTTACATTCACTAAAGACTTAACTTGTGGGACACATATACATAAAGTCTGCGGGCAAGCGTATGTGTTAGTTTCGAATACGGTTTTTCTTTATTCCTTTTTTTGGGTGATGACTTAACCCCTCCCCCGCCAGACGCCCTTGCGGCGGCTTACGGTGTATTCTGTCAATGTATTGATTAATTTAGAAGCTGCAGCAGCATTTGTTTTGTTTCAGAAGTCGTTTGCTTGTCCATGCATGCAAACATCAATGTCCGCGACGATCGTTGATCCCGCCAGCTGTGAAGTGCATTCTGTCATACGATTCTTGTATGCAAAAGGAATGTCGGCTGCTGAAAATCATCGGGAATTATGCCAAGGTTATAGACCTACAGTTATGAGTGAAGGAAAGTTTATACAATGGTGCCGAGATGTTAAAAATGGTCCAACAAATGTCCATGACGAAGAGCGAAGTGGTAGGCCCAGTATTCTGACCGATGAAATTGTTTCTCAAGTGGAGCAAAAACTGCGATGTGATCGTCGATTGACAATTAATGGCCTGGCTGAACAATTTCCTCAACTTGGACGCACTACTGTCTACAATATTGTCACGGAAAACCTTGGATATCACAAATTTTTTGCAAGGTTGGTACTGAAACACTGCTGCCAAAACCAATAAGAAAATTCAAGATTTACGTTGGAATATTTTTCACCACCCTCCTTGCAGTCCTGACCTTGCACCTAGCGATTAATTCCTCTTCTTACACTTGAAACAGTGGGTTGGTGGACAACGTTTGGAAACCGAAGAGGAACTTAAGAATGGCCATGTCAATTGGTTCAACTCTCAGGCGGCGAGCTTCCATTTAGAGGGGTTAAAGACGCTGGTGCAGCGGCAATAAAAATGGTGAATGAAGTAAAAGGCGATTTCGTACAGAAGATAAGTAGGATTATAGCTTACTCGAAGTGCCAATAAAATGTGTTTCAAATGAGTAAATATTTCCTGTGACCAAACGGCCCTTGGTTTAAGAACGTTTCTTGTATAAAGAGAACCTCGGAGAACACTGCGGTGTGCTTACGGCGAGGATGAAGGGATCCGGCGTAGCAATCGTTGCACGCCACACAAAGCAGCGCATTTATTGATTGACAACTTGGGCGGCATGTCCTCGAGGTGTGGCAGTCTGGCGCTTTTTCCGCAGAGGAACCGTCGAAATGGAAAGGCATTTAGTTACTTAGTTTTGCTAGTCGTTCACGAGGTTAATTCATTTATAGAATGTACTTAATAACAAGGAGAAACAAAGGCGATGACTTAAAGTTGAAAGTTTAGTATCTAAATTTACAGACAGAAGCCTATTCGTGTGCTCATTTTATAGACCCCCAGATTCTAGTACACATATTCTACACAAACTCGACGACCAAATATCCTCTCCTAGCAACAAGCATAGCAACAGTATTATAATAATCGTTGGTGACACAAATCTACCGTCAATTGACTGGGACAAGTACAGCGTAGGAAAATCCGCCAAAAACAGAGATTCATTCAAAACAAAGCACTCCTAAGAACAAATTTTTAAATCGCCTACACGGGGCCACAGCATACTAGACATCTTCGCGACTTCTACGCCCGAAATCGTAACAAATATTGAAATAATGGACGGATTTAGTGACCATAGGGCAATTTTTGTACAGTTAACAATTAAGTTCGTGAAAATCAACAAATAAAAGCGTAAAATATACCTATTCAACAAGGCGAATTTTAACGGAATACGATAATATTTGAAAAATGAATTGCCAGAATACAAGGCAAAAACACTGACCACCGATACAGAGAACAACTGGCGATATTTCTTTAATATTTTGCGCTAAGGAATGAAGACGTACGTCCCATCCAAACTTAAATGCGACCATATGGAACCTAGATGGTACAACGGGGAAGTAAGATCGGCATTAAAAAGGCAAAAAAGGCTGCAGTCAAATTTTAAAAAGAGTTTAAAAAGTGACGATATTGTTTATGTGAATACATCTAATCAGAAACTTAAAGAATGTCATAGTAAAACAAAAATTATCATGCGCGCAGCCTTACGCTCTTTTAAATTTAAAATGCTAAGCGAATATCTGGAGGAAAAGCAAAAGTCATTCTGGTCCCATGTTAGGGAAACACAAGGTAAATGTCCAACTGTTTATTCTTTGAAGACGGAAAACGGAGAAATTATTACAGACAGCGTGAAAAAAGCAAAAATTTTAAAGAAGTTTTTCTAGAGCGTCTACAATAAAGACACAAACCCACCAAACGATCCTCCACACCCTTCCGGGGAACGCATGAGCGACATAACACTCACCAAGAATTAAATAGAGCATCTACTACGTAGCATTAAACCAAACAAATCACCTGGTCCGGAAGAAATACCTGCTAGAATATTAAAGGAATTAGCCGAAGACATTGTCGTGGATTGGGGTTTGCATGTGTGTGTTGGTTTTGAATGCGGTGTTTCTTTTTTCCTTTTTCTTTTTTCTTTTTTTTGGGTGGTGGCCTAACACCCCCCGCCACACGCCCTTGCGGCGGCTTGCGGGGTACTATGTAGATGTAGACATTGCCCCGTTTTTAGAAATTGTTTTACTAAAATCGATAGAAGATGGCTCAGTTCCTCGCGATTGGAAGCTAGCCCATATAACTCCCATTTATAAAGGGGGGATTATTGTCAATAACATCATGGGATTTCTTGATAATAGGAAAATACTAAGCCACCACCAGCAAAGATTTAGGAAGAGCAGATCTTGCGAAGCACAATTAGTTCTGATTATTTCCACATTTTTCGGGCTGCGTCCGAATTATTCGTTGCAATTAACAACAACAGTTTCGCCAGCTATCCTGCTGGCGCTCTCAGGTCAAGGATGGAAAGAAGCTCGTTGTCCCGTCTTATATAGGGGAAATCTGGCGCCAATACCGGGAAATTTCTTTCGCCAAACACACTGACCGCTACCTTAATGCTGCATCGCACCACCACACCAGTCAGAAGACCGTACTGGTAGACAAACTTGTAAACCGACCATACATAATATGTGACTCCGATTCTATTGCCAGCGAGAAGAAACACTTGACAATTGCCCTTTAAAGGAATGGATATAGCGTTCATATGATCCAAAAAAGGACCGAGAGGGAAGAAAAATAAGACGAGCCACCGCTGTTCTTGACAGGGAGGAAGATTCCAGATCACAACCGAAGGCTTACGTCACCATCTCCTTCATCGTGGGGACTTCGGAAAAAATCGCGAGAGCTTTAAGGAAGCATGATGTGGTGACCAGATTCAACTGCGTCACCAAGATAGCTGACACCCTACCCGGACCCAAGGACGAAATTTCATCGTCACTATCAGAAGGCATGTACCAAGTGCCATGCTCTTGCGGCAAATGGTACATCGGTGAAACATGCAGAGTGCTGAAAACACGCATGGGTGAACATCAGAGAGCAACCAAGACCAAATAGTCTAGAGCATCGGCTACCGCTGAGCACGTCTGGAGTGAACCCGGACACTCTATTTTGTTCGACGACGCTAAATTAATAGTGAAAGAAGAAAAATACTTCCCGAGGGTAATTTGAGAGGCCATTGAAATCGTTAAAAAGCAAGAAAACTTTAACAGAGAGGATGGATATCCACTCAACAGTGCGTGGAAAAGAATTATTCCGCGCGAATGTGAGGACGTTCCCTGATTGGCAGAATAAATTTCCCGGTATTGGCGCCAGATTTTCCCTATATAAGACTGGACAACGAGCTTCTTTCTATTATTGACCTGAGAAAGCCAGCTTACTTGCTGGCGAGACTGCTGTGAATTTTAACGACATACGCGGACGAAGCCCGAAAAATGTGGAAATCATCTAATCATCGTCGCGGAAACCTGCGAACACACAATTAGATCTTTTCATTCACAATACACTTAGATCGGGAGAAAACAACACACAAGTCGACGCCGTATTCCTAGATTTCTAAAAGCCTTTGATAAAGTCCCACACAACAAATTGTTACACAAACTTAGATTAATAATGGGGGTAAAACTCCAAACGGCCGTAAACAACCGTCGCAACTCTCGTCAGACTAATTGCTGTGTTGGTTTTGTGTGGGAACCACGAAAGAGACCAAATCACAACCTCTCAACCAAGAATACCTTCTGTAATGGTTTACGGGAAATAAATCCACGCCAGGGACCACACACAGCCACAGACACACTATCCTGTTTTGAATTCTTCACGAGGCTGTGGGACCCCGTTAAAGATTCTAGGTGGAAACGTAACCCTTAACGAGGTTCTTGGGAAGACCCAGTTAAAGGTTCACCTCGATAGCCAGAATTTCTTAATTAATAACCAACACGGCTTCCGTAAGGGTAGATCCTGCGAAACTCAACTCGCACTTTTTGTACATGATGTATTTGACTCCGGTGAAAGTAATATTCCAGTTGATGCGATATTCCTCGATTTTAAGAAAGCTTTCGATAAAGTCCCTCATTGCAAATTACCGGCGAAATTAAAAACCTATGGAATACACGAAAGTATTATTAACTGGATTAAACAATTTTTAAGTGATCCCGTCCAAACAGTCGTCCTGGACGGTGTATCATTCGATATTGTCAGGGTCACGTCGGGTGTACCTCAAGGAAGTGTCATAGGTCCCCTCCTTATCCATATTTACATAAACGACCTCAGCACCATAGTTAATAGCACACTCCGTCTTTTCGCCGAAGATGCAGTAATTTATGGGGATATCCGAAGTCACGAAGACAGAGTCGTGTTAGCCAACGACCTAGATTCAATTCAAAATTGGTGCGATACATGGCAAATGGAATTGAATTTAAAAAAATGCGTAGTAATACATTTTTGGGAAAAGAGTAGTTCCCTCCCTTATAGTTACAAATGTCGCATGTTGCAAAGTCTCCTCTGCCGCCTCGCCTCTGTCGCATGTTGCAAATGTTGCAAAGTCGCCTCTGCCGAGAACGGACGTGCCTGACCTCGCTCGCTGGAACCGGTTTGACGGTAGCCGAGCTTACCTGCTGTTAATTGTGTGCCTCTGTGCATGTTCTTCCCTAGTAAAGTGTAGTGTGGTATTAGCTTTTATTTTGCTATATAGCTTAGTTTGTTTAGTCTTTGTGCTGTTTGTTATTATTTTTTAATAGTGTGGTGGTAATTTTAGTGGGTATTCTTAGTGGCTTGTAGTTATTTGTTCCCCGCTCCTCTGACTGGTTATTGGTGAGTACTCTCTCTCTTTTACTATACATCTAGTATCTACATCTACATAATACCCCGCAAGCCGCCACAAGGGCGTGTGGCGGGGGGTGTTAGGTCACCACCCAAAAAAGGAAAAAAGAAATACCGCATTCAAAACCAACACACATGCCAACCCCAATCCACAGCAGTTCACACATTCATTGTAACATCCCATCATTCGACGCGCATGCAACCACACATCTACTTCCCTTCACTCCACAAGCATGCAAGTACATACGCTTAACTTCAACAAATAATTTTACCCTAGGATGCAGCAAGAAATTTATCACGAACGTGCAAGCTAGTTTCTAGCAAGTAGCCAGACGAAACACCACCACCCTCACAAGAATCTTCCACAAAAAACTCTCTCCCACCCAAGGTGAGGAATCTGGCCAAACACTGCAGGTGGGAGGAGGGCACACCCGCGGAGAGGGACAACGGATGGAAGGGGAAATTTAGGGTACCAAAAACAGAGAAAACAATACTGTAAACAGATATTTTTTACTTAATGGCATTCCAATGCGGGCATGCTGGAAGGGTTTTGACACAACACACAGGAGGTTAGTGAAAGTGCATGCAATTGAGTTTAACTAATTGTTACCTAGACGTCGAGGGTGGCAAGTGGCATTTTAGTTATCTCCGAGTGTGACCCTACAGTTGCTATCCCGTATTGTCCGTGGGAAGAAGGAGTCCTTGAGTCTGCTAGTCCTGGTATTTTCATCATTCATTCATTCTCTACCTGGCCTCTGCCGAGAACGGACGCGCCTGACCTCGCTCGCTGGAACCGGTTTGACCGTAGCCGAGCTTACCTGCTGTTACTTGTGCGCCTCTGTGCATATTCTTCCTTAGTGAAGTGTAGTGTGGTGTTAGCTTTTATTTTGTGATATAGCTTAATTTATTTAGTCTTTGTGCTGTTTGTTATTATTTTTTAATAGTGTGGTGGTAATTTTAGTGGGTATTCTTAGTGGCTTGTAGTTATTTGTTTTCCGCTCCTCTGACTGGTTATTGGTGAGTACTCTCTCTCTTTTTCTCTTATATTCCCCTGAGTAGCCACTTACAGTTACAAGTACAGTGTCCATTACATTAAGTTACCAATTTCGTACATTTTTGTTTATAGTACCGCACTATATAAAAAAAAACATATCTTTAGCATAGCAGGTTTAGGTTAGCTTTTATTTTTGGGGAACCCTTCTTAGACATCTTAGCATAGTGTATACAGGTTAGCTTTTGTTGGGACTCGGTTAATAACCAGGATGGCTTCACCTAGGCCCCCTGTTGCCATGCTCGAAGGCACTAGCGAAGGCGAAGCTCTAAGGGCTCGTATCGTAATGTTAGAGAGGATGGTGCGGGAGCTTCGTTCGGAGATCGCCGGAGGGAGGGCTCCCCTCGGGAGAGTTGGGACTCGGTGTGGGAATTCGAATATCCGCCACGCCCATAGGGATGCACGGATTCGTCCGAATGCTACTCGTGGCTGGGCGATTAGAGACCTGCCTCGTGTCCCATCTCTTAACGAGGGAGTAGCTCTTGTCCGTAGGTCTGACGATTGGAGGGTTGTATCTCGGGGCAAGGGGAAGGTAACGCTGCGGCGAGGATTGGACTCTGCGGAGGCAGACAACATCCCCGTCTCCAACAGGTACCAGGTGCTGTCGGAAACAGCACCTCCGCACCTGCAGCTCCTACCCCTACTCGGAGGGCACTGCCTAGAGTAAGACATCAGCGTTCGAGAAGGGAGGGAACCTTTATGTTAGGCAGTTCTAACGTCCGGCGTATAATGCATCCGCTGCGCCGCAGAGTTCAACAGGAGAGAGGTGTTGGATTCTTGTCGTCCTGGTGTATACCAGGCAACGGGGTACCCCAGGCGACGCAGGCGATTAAGGCGGCCGTCAGTAATACAGCTTGCCCAAAGCTACGCATTGTGGCTCCTGTGGGAACAAACGACGCCTCAGAACGTAGATCTGAAGAGATCCTGCGCTCCTTTAAGGAGATGTACTCGGAGGTGAAAAGGGTTGAGGCAGAGTGTAAGGTTCCTCTTAAATTAAGTATTTGTAGTATTGTGCCACGTACTGACCGCGGAAGGCTCGTTTGGAGCCGAATAGAGGGTATAAACGAGAGATTGTTGGGATTCTGTCGGGAAATCGGAGCGGACTTCGTTGATCCTAGGCCTGTCCTCTCATCGTGTCGGGTACCCCTAAATCGCTCCGGGGTCCATTATACTGCCGTGGCATCACAGTGTGTAGCGCGTAGGTTACACGAACACGTTTCTAGGGTTTAGCATAGTTGGAAGGCAAGAGCGCAGGTCATATATTGGGATAAATAAAGTAGAATCCAGCGCTTTTTGTCACTTGAGATCAGAATACGCCTCACAGATCCCAAAAATAACAGAACAAACACAAACTTGTTTTAATACAACATACAACCGACAAGAAAAAATAAACGGCAACCCTGGCATTTACGTAGAAAGGCATCTGACATGCACTTTCCACAAACGTGACGTAAAATACGGTCAGACACAAACAAGGGCGTCACTCAAGAGAAAAACAATCTTAATATACTTGTATTAAATTGCAGAAGCCTCAAAAATAAAATAGCGGACCTCGAGCAAATAATCCAATGTCATTCGGCTGATATAATATTAGGCACAGAGAGTTGGCTGTGTAATGACATCAATGACCCAAATTTTCCCAATAAACTTTACAGTTTACCGACATGATAGAGGTACAAGACCCGTAGGAGGAGTTTTCGTGGCTGTGAAAAGTAATCTTGAAAGCAGACAACATGCATTTGAAAATAATAACATAGAAAGTGTTTGGTGCACCATACTGCGATCCAATCAACCCAACAATATTTTATGCTCCTTCTATAGACCCCCAGACTCAGATTTTCAAACACTTAATACCCTCAATGAACAAATAAATAAATTTACTTTGCAAAAATAATAACTGCATAAATATAATTTGTGGTGATTTTAACTTCCCTGGTATCGACTGGGACAGCAATAGCGTTAAATCTCGGACCCGTGATCGCGAATCTTGCAATTCCTCACTAAAATTGGTTCAAAGAAACTCGCTTCATCAAGCAGTACGCACTCCCACCCGTGGAAAGAACATATTGGACTTATTTCTTACGAATACACCGGAACGCATTAATAGTGTATCAACCGACGAGGGTATAAGTGACCATAAATCTGTTATTATCAACTTGAACGTAGAAATAAACAAGAATGTTAAGACAAAAATAAAAATTTATAATTATCAAAAAGCAGATTTTGAAACTTTTGCCAGCCATTTAAACTCTTCACTACACGATTTCAAAACGCGCTTAAGTCTTGCCACCGTGGAAGAAACTTGGACACAGTTTATCCAAATTATGCAAAAAGGAATAGCAGATTCAATCCCTGTAAAATACGTTAAAGCAAATCGCGACCCAAGGTGGTACAACAAAGGCGTTAAAAAAGCCCTTCGAAAGCAGAGAATGTTCCACTCTAGGGTAAAGAAAACATGTCTGAACTCATCACCCTTAGACAATAAACAGCTTTTGGACAAATATAGATCCTCTAAATTTAAACCCAAACACAATTACGTAGCGCTCTCCAAGACCTTAAGCGTAAAGTACTCTGCGAGTATTTGAACACTGACCCCAAAGCTTTATGGTCACTTGTTAGGGAAGTAAATGGGGGTCAACAAACCGTGGCTTGCTTAAGGGAATGCAACAATATCATTCATACTGACAGTGAGGGTAAAGCCAATATTTTAAACGAATTCTTCCAGAGCGTCTTCACAAACGATGTAGCCACCACGTATCTCCAATAAACAATATATACTTAACCCATGGCAAAAATAACAGTGGACGAGCAAGGAATTATCAAATTGCTCAAAGACATTAAACCAGACAAATCCCCGGGTCCCGAAAACATACCAGCTAGGGTGCTAAAACAATTAGCTCCTAACATCGCCCCGTATCTCGAATTTATATTTAACAAATCACTGACTGAGTGCAGAGTCCCTAAGAATTGAAAAACCGCGCAAATAACGCCTATTTTTAAAAGTGGTGACAGGGAGGACCCCAGCAATTACAGACCCATTTCTCTCACTTCTATATGTTGCAAAATATTAGAGCACATAATTGTCAGTTCCATAATGAGACATCTTGATGACATCAACTTTTTAAGTGACAATCAACACGGATTTAGAATAACCCGCTCATGCGAGACCCAATTAGGATTGTTCACACATGACTTAATTTTATCGGGTGAAAGTGGTAGGCAAGTGAATGCGATCTTTTTAGACTTTCAAAAGGCTTTTGGTAAGGTTCCGCATAGTAAACTCATCCATAAATTCAAGGGCGAAGGTATACACAAGGGGGCAATAAATTGGGTTGAAGACTTCCTTTCAGACCGGGAACAGAGGGTAGTCCTTGACGGCGCTAGTTCTACCAGCGTACGAGTAACCTCGGGGGTTCCTCAGGGAAGTGTTATCGGACCGTTACTATTCTTGATTTTTGTTAACGATGTGAACCGCAAAGGGAAAAGTAAGATAAGGATGTTCGCGGATGACACAGTGATTTTTCGGGAAATATCTGGGGATGAGGATCGTTTAACTCTAGCACGTGATTTAAATAGCATTAATGAATGGTGTTCAAAATGGGGATTGCCTTTAAATATTAATAAATGTTCGGTGGTAAATTTCTTTAAAAGATCCACGGGATTAGTTTACAAATTAGCTGGAGTTGACCTTGAAGTTGTTGATATGGTAAAATACCTAGGTGTTACATTCACTAAAGACTTAGCTTGGGGGACCCATATACGTAAAGCCTGCGGGCAAGCATATAAAAAAATAGGATTTATTAGACGCATTGTCGGCAGAAGTGACTCCAAGGTCAAGGAACGTTGTTATTACGCTCTTGTAAGGCTCCATTTAGAATATGCATGTAGCGTATGGGATCCGTGTGAACAAGGCCTCACTCGGGAAATTGAGAAGGTCCAACGCCGGGCAGCTCGTTTCGTGGAAAACTGTTACGATAAAACGAAAAGCGTCACTGAAATGCTTATGGTGTTGGGATGGGAATCATTGGAAGAAAGACGACTCAATGCTAGGTTAAAATTGCTAAATAAATTCAGATCCGCATGTTTCAGCACCGAGGTCTCGAAAATTATTCGCACTCCAACATACATTGGTCGCTTGGGTAATGGGTACAAAATTCGGGAAATATATTCCAAGACTAGCACACTCAAGACTCTTTCTTCCCACGGACAATACGGGATAACAACTGTAGGGTCACACTCGGAGATAACAAAATACCACTTCCCACCCTCGGCGTCTGGGTAACAATTAGTTAAACTCAATTGCATGCACTTTCACTAACCTCCTGTGTGTTGTATCAAAACCCTCCCCGCATGCCCGCATTGGAATGCCATTAAATAATGTATTGCTGTTTACAGTATTGTTTTCTCTGCTCTTGGTACCCTAAATGTCCCCTTTCATCCCTTGTCCTTCTCCGTGGGTGTGCCTTCCTCCCACCTGCAGCGTTGGGCCAGATTCCCTACCTTGGGTGGGAGAGAGTTTTGTGTGGAACGTTCTTGTGGTGGTGGTTTTTCGCCTGGCTACTTTCTATTAACTAGCTGGCACGTTCGTGATAAATTTCTTGCTGCATCCTTTGGTAAAACTATTTGTTGTAGTTAAACGTATTTACTTGCATGCTTGTTGAGTGAAGGAAGGTAGATGTTTGGTTGCATGCGCGTGAAATGATGGGATGTTACAATGAATGTGTGAACTGCTGTGGATTGGGGTTTGCATGTGTGTGTTGGTTTTGAATGCGGTATTTCTTTTTCCTTTTTTGGGTGGTGACCTAACACCCCCCGCCACACGCCCTTGCGGCGGCTTGCGGGGTATTATATAGATGTAGATGAAGATGTAAATTAGCATTAAAATTTAGAAGCATTGAGTGGAAAGTTCCCATCCTTGTCACATTCTTCATTATGAAGGGGTGTGAAGCTTGATGCCCCCTTTTCTTACCCTTTCTCCTTCCCCTTTCATTTCAACCCCCCCTCCCCCGTGGAAAGATTGCGACCAAGCCGCCGAAAACACTCAAGGACTTAAGTATTGTGACGACAGGGTGCACGTGGTACCTTATCTCAGATGGTTCAGCGCTCTCCCGGAAAGTAAGCCCTGGTTAAATTTTCGGATAGTTTGAAGCTCGAAGGTTTTGAAGAATCCATGTGATGGAGGTGTTTCGTTGTCTTACTTTTCCATTCTGCATGACCTTTCTTGTTTATAGTGCACGTCTGTCTTATGATTGTTTTTCGTGGATTTTTATTCTCTTTTCCGCATAACAAATAATTAATTTATCAAGTGAATTGACACTTAGTTGGATAAAGTGTTCCTCAATCGTGCCTACACGTTTTTGCGTTATGTGATAGCTTTTACTTAATATTTTTTCCTTTTCTCTTCCTCTCCCATATCTTCCCTCATCGACTATCCTTCCCACTTTATGCTTGCACCCCCTGCCACACACTGTTTTGGTGGATTGCGGGGTATTAATCTCGAAGTATGATAATACAAGGTGTGATAAAAAAGAGAAAGGACTGATTTTATCATTTGTCTATTTAGACGAATAGAGCTTAATCACACTTGTCGCCCTCAAAGTACTTGCCTTGCCTGACGACACACCTTTGCCAACGTTTCCTCCAGCTCTCAAACCCTGCCTGGTAAGCCACCTCAGGGATCCTCTTCAGGTCCGCCATACAATTAGTTTTAATGTCCGCAATAAAGTCGAATCGGCGCCCTTTCAAAGCTGATTTTAACTTTGGAAGCAAAAAAAGTCTGATGGAGTCTCCACGCCTGGAGAGTAGGGTGGCTTCTGCGGGATCGCGGAAGTTCCGATTCCGGCGAAAGACTCACGTTCATCATTCAGCACCCGAAAGGGACGAATTTGGATGCGACGCGGCTCATGCAAAAATGTTTGTCAAAATTGTCTGACAGGATCCAAAACTAATGTTCACTTCCTCGGCTGTGTCCGTAACGGTCAATCCACGATTTTTCCGCACCAAATCGTTCACCAATGTGACATGGTTGGGGTCTGTCGAAGTGGAAGGCCGCCCACGCGATCCGCGAATCTTCATCAATAAAAGAAAGTCTTGCTGAATCATCCCAAATATCTCCGTGGCACTTTTGCCAAGTTTGAAATGAAATTTCACGAAATCACGCTGTTCCTCAAGCTCCTTCATTGCTGCCGTTGAACGCGGCGACGAACAGGTTAAGACACGCACCGTTACTGCTGCGTAACGGCTCGATGCAAACGACGGTGCACTGGGTCTCGTTTCGATCCTTTGAACAGTTTACGCAGAATAAAATCAGACCCGTCTTTTTTGGATCACACCTCATACAACCTGGCGCCAGCGAACGCAAAACGGCGCAATAGCGATGACACTCGGCGGAATTGGTCAAAACAAAAATCCTTTTCTTTCTCTTTCTCCGTCGCGCCTCGTCTCCCGCATCCACGTGCCGCGCTCGCCCCTCTCCCGATCCCTCGCCGTCCCGGCGTGCTCCGCGCGCAGGCGGTTTGCCTCCCAGCAGGGGCTTCCGGGATCCGATTGCGGTGAACGGGCAAGGAGGTGAGGCGGGCGACGTAGTTTGCATTTCTCTTTCGTCTCGGCCCACCCGCACCAATCTGTCGTTGCCTGGGCTGAGGGAGGCGTGGGACTAGGGCCGGGCCTTCGTTTTCACGGACGACGGCGGGACCCTCGGCGGGAATGGGTTCAATGTCACTTTCGCCCTCGGTTGTCTCAAACTCACGGGGCGCGCTGAGATTTGTGAGCGATGCCATCGTGTCTTCCAGCCATTATCATTGGAGTTGTGAAATCTATGAAGCCACTATATAAAGTCAAGTTTTTAGAGCCTCAATCGATTCCAAATGAAAATGCAAGAATAATGACGTTAATATATAATTTTCAGGCCCAGGTGTGATGTGGCGGGACTTTTCCATAATAACAGAGACGAAAACTCGATTGCAATTTTTCCCTTAATAAAAATTTGTTTTGGACTAAATTCGATTTACGACATCATTTTCAAGCAAAACTGAAACCACTTGAAAATGGTGTAGTATATTTAAACTAGTCTAACAGAAATCTTAATTAAAGGGAAATTTTCAATTGAGTTTTCGTCTCTGTTATAGTAATGTTACGGTAAAAACGTGTTGTCTGTTTACAAAAGGAACGTACTACCCTCCATAGGTTAACAGTGTCATGGCACGATAGGTTCAGGGGGATTTGGAAAATTCAGAGATTTAAATTTGGCTGACGCCTTAGTCCGCAGGGAAGTTATCGCGAGTTTTCCCAAATCCAAAGAATATATCACATTTTCTTCCACACTTGCAGAGTTTTCGAAACCTTAGGAATGTTTCATATGGAGACTATTCAACATCTACACAATACCAGGAAAGCGGTCGCAGGGGCGTTTGGCGGTGGGTCTTAAGTCACCACTCCTGAAAGAGAATCAAACCTTATGCAAACACAACAAATACATGCAAACCTACACCCACAGAGGTGTGGTGTCTATATGCATTCAAAGATATGCATATGCAAAGAAATGCAACTTATCCGAATGCAAATATATATATATATATATATATATATATATATATATATATATATATATATATATATATATATATATATATATATATATATATATATATATATATATATATATATATATATATACATACAGCGGCGGGGACGAGAGCCAACGAGGGGTTGCCGTAATTTTAAATAAAGGGGTAGGAAGAAGTGTAGTCAACATAGAGCAAGCGACAGATAGAATTTTACTCGTAGAGATTAAAGCAGAGCCGACGAACTTGGTCATTGTTCAGGTATATATGCCACCGAGTAACCACAAGGAGGAAGAAGTCGATAGGATGTATGATGAGTTAGAGGATATCATCGCGAGTGTTCCTGCAGGGAAACATTTGATAGTGATGGGGGATTGGAATGCGACGGTAGGCGAAGGGAGAGAAGGTGGTGAGGTGGGGGACTATGGGTTAGGCACGAGGAATGAACGCGGGGAGAAAGCAATTGAATTCTGCAGGAGACAGGGGTTAGTCATCACTAACATATGGTTTAGACACCACAAAAGGCGTAGGTATACATGGAAAATGCCAGGTGACTCAGAAAGGTATCAGTTAGATTATATTATGGTTAGGCACAGGTTTAGGAACAGTGTGATAAATTCGCACAGTTTCCCAGGAGCGGATGCGGACTCTGACCACAATTTAGTTGTTATGAAATGTAATGTTCGTTTCAAGAAGATGAGGCAAGGACGGCGGGTTAAGAAATGGAATTTAGAAGCAGTAAATGGATTAACGAGGAAGGAGTATCAGCAGGCTTTAAAGAAAATGATGGATGACGGTAAAGAACTGAGTACTATCGAAGAAAAATGGGAATGTATCAAGAAAGGGATATTGGAAGCCGCTAAAGACACTATAGGAACCGTTAACGGGAAAAGGATAAGGAAACCATGGGTAACGGATGAGATGATTACAAAGATGGATGAGAGAAGAAGATGGAAAAATGTAAACACAGAGTTAGGCAAAATGAAGTACAAAGAGTTAAACAATAAATTGAGAAGGGTCACAAATAAAGCAAGAGAAGAATGGTGGAAAACGCAATGCGAGGATATGGAAAGTTTACAGAAGAAGGGTGAAATTGGTGCTCTATACAGCAAGGTTAAGTTATTATCGGGAAGTAAGAAGGCAAGATCTGTGCTAACAGTTAAAGATAAGTGGAGTAAGATAATAGTTGAACCAGGAAAAATCCAAGAGAGATGGAAGGAATATATAGAAACACTGTATGGTAAAGAACTTAGGCCGACAAGGTTAGACATAGAAAAGGAACATGACGTAGAAGAAGATAGCTTAGGTCCAGGCATACTCCACGATGAAATATAAAGGGCATTAAAGGAGATGAAAGCAAATAAGGCTGTGGGGGTGTACAATATTCCTGTAGAAATGTTGAAATGGTTAGGGAAAGGTGGGAAGAAGGCCATATATGGATTGTTTCGTGGTATCTATGAGGAAGGAATCTGGCCGGAAGATTTTGTGAGATCGTTGTTAGTTCCTATTCCAAAAAAGGCAAAGTCTACGTCATGTGAGGATTACAGAACAATAAGTTTGATATACCATGCAGTTAAAGTTATTCTCAGGATCATTAACAAAAGGATAGAGAGTAAGGCAAATGATTACTTAGGGGATGATCAGTTTGGGTTCAGGAAAGGAAGAGGTACGCGTGATGCCATTGCAGTAATGAGATCACTAGTCGAGAGGAATATAGAATACAATCAGGACGTTTTTGCCTGTTTTGTAGATTTCGAAAAAGCGTTTTATAGAGTGAATTGGGAAAAATTAATGCGTGTATTGCAGAAAATAGGAATGGATTGGAGGGACAGGAGACAGATCCGCAACCTGTACATGTCTCAGACTGCTCAGGTGCGACTGGGGAACGGAGAGTCCGAATTGGCAGTGTTAGGAAGAGGTGTAAGGCAGGGTTGCCCATTGTCACCGGTACTGTTCAACGTATATGTAGAGGAAATGATTAAAGAGGCATGGGAAGGACTGGAAGTAGGAATGAAAGTCGGAGGGGAATTCGTAAAATCGGTTAGGTTTGCTGATGACCAAGCATTAGTTGCTCAGTCAGCCAAGGGGTTGCAAGCATTGTTGAGTGAATCGGAGGTTCAGTGCGATAAATATGGGATGAGAATCAATATTAATAAAACAAAGGTTATGCGATTTTCCAGAAAGAAAAAGGCTAAGCTAAATATTAAAATAGGCGGGGAAAAAATAGAGCAGGTAGAACAGTTTACATATCTCGGAAGCGTTTTGGACCAATACGGTCAAAGTGGTAGGGACGTAAGGAGAAGAATTGCGCTAGGCAAGGAGGCTTTCTCAAGGAGGAGGGAGTTGATGACGGGGACGTTGAGTAGGGATGTTAAGACAAGACTCGTAAAAACTCTGATATGGACGGTAGCTATGTACGGCGCGGAAACGTGGTCGCTGAAGCAGGAGGATAGACGTAGATTGGAGGCTTTTGAAATGTGGGTGTGGAGAAGAATGGAGAAGGTGAAATGGACCGAAAGTAAAACAAATGAGGAAGTACTAGAAAGGGTTGGGGAGGAGAGGGGTTTGTTGAGAGAAATCCTATGGAGGCAGGAAAAATGGATGAAAGGCGTATTGAGCGGTAGTGGAATGTTGAAGAGGGTAATAGAGGGGAGAATGTTGGGCAAGCGAGGTAAGGGTAGGAACAGGATAGGGTTGTTGGACGGGATGAAGGGAGGAAAGAAGTACACCGAGATGAAGAGGGACCTGATATAGATTAGTTTGCTGGGTGGGGAGTCACAAAATGTTTATTTGATAGTTGTGTCCATCCAAAAACCTACCTTAACCGGTAGATTACCTTAAAAAAAATATATATTAACACCTAACATGCGCATGCACCTATGAATGTAATAAAAGTCTATCGAATAACGCGAATGCAAAGTGATGTAGTGCTGGAGGGAGACTCAATTCAAAACATGGTTTAACTCACATAACAAATAAGTAATTTGTTACGAAAAAAGGGAATAAAAATCAACCAAATCCAACGATACGGACTGCTGTGGAAATAATTCACTTCTGACCAAAACCACGTCGTCCTCATTCAAATCTCTCACTCCCCTTCCATCTCAGAGCGTGTTGATTTTTATGCGCGTTTCTTAAAGGCCGTTCCGCCAAAGGGGGAACTTAACCTTTTGGCAATCCAGAGAAAAATACACCGTGAATATAGGACGGGGAAATATCAGATCCTTCTCTGTTTAATCGGTGCTTAACATAGTAACATTAGAGGTCGCTGTTCAAATGGCCAATACGTGAATTTGTTAAAACATAACGCTCACTTAAGTGAATGAACCTCTCTGCCCCGTTTTACGGAAGAACCCTTGTCTTGGCTTCCGCCATTTAATTTATGTGCTTGAGATTATATTCTGGAAAATGTTGGAATGTCATTTAATTCTTGTTTTAATTTTGACACTCTTCTACTCACAAAGAGTCAGTGGTGGAATCAGGGATAAAGGTCGACTCTCCTCTCTATAGAGTGTCTATTACTCAAACCACATACTCTCTCCCACAAATACTCACCAACTATTAACTTCCCCTAAGTATGTTGCGAGTTTTGGTAGAGAGATCAGTCCAATTATGATATCGAATACTAATTGCTTAATTGAATGTTCAAATGCTATAGATTTGACAGAATCGTATCCGGTTCAGCGTTCTTGATAATCTGCCTACGGAAACTATGGTTATATAACATTGGCAAACTGCAGAATGCTTAGCTCGATGGCCGCAGATTAGAATTCCACTTCCTTGCGTAGATGTTGCATTCCTCTTGTCGTATTACTCCAGTAGTAATTACTCTTATTCCGTCGACGAGGTACTATGGTACCTTAGCCGTTGGCGCGCCTTAAAGATCCAATTGGCACTGCGGACCCAAAATTGTTGGTCGAAGGGGGAGAAGATTTTTAAATTCCTGGAAGAAGGTTATAAAAACATGAGAAAGGTAGAAGATATTTTGTGTGCTGCGGGAACAAAATAATTTAATTTAAAGTGTGTTGTTTTCAGTTATAACAATTAAATAGCATATCGTGTTTTTCGGTTTTGGGAATTATGAAAAGAGTGATTTTCAAGTTCAGCCACTCATTCTAAATAGACGTCTATGAAAATAGGAGTAGGGGTAGGAGCCGCAGGTACAGTTGTGCCGTCCTCCGACAGCATTTGGTACCTTTTGGAGACGGGGATGGGCTCTGACTCCGCAGACTGCTACTCTGAAGCCATGGTGAAAGGCAGCAGTATCACCATTAGGTACTGGTGGCGCAGACCGAGTGGGTCGGCCAGAGTCAGCTGACCCAGATGCGGGCGAGAGTGAAGTTCACGCCACAACCGAAACCACCACATTATTTTCCGTAGAATATTCAGCCTTGCATTTAAATAAAGAATAATGTTGTAGCTGCAGTAAACTAATCCTAGAAAGGATACTCAATATGATTATGACACTACAGTTGCTATCCCGTATTGTCCGTGGGAAGAAGGAGTCCTTGAGTCTGCTAGTTCTGGCATCTATTTCCCGAATTTTGTACACATGATCCAAACGACCTATGTATGTTGGAGAGCGAATAATTTTCGAGACCTCGGTGCTGAAACATGCGGATCTGAATTTATTTAGTAAGTTTAACCTAGCATTGAGTCGTCTTTCTTCCAATGATTCCCATCCCAACTCCATAAGCATTCCAATGACGCTTTTCGTTTTATCGTAACAGTTTTCCACGAAACGGGCTGTCCTGCGTTGGACCTTCTCTATTTCCCGAATGAGGCCTTTTTCACACGGATCCACTGCACTGCATGCATATTATACAATATTTCACACAATGCACGTCAGGGAAAAATTGTTGCCGATATTATTAATGCAAACCTTGTACACATAAACAGGTTATTCCACGCCAAACAATTGCCGCCGTTGAGCACCTTCCCCTCGCTTCCGTGACCAAGGCGACGCCCCGCGGCGTATGAGACGGCGGGGCGCGTGCGGCCCACCACTGCCGATCGGAGCGCCGCGTCATCGTGTTCTCCTTCGCATTCAGGCGTGTGGTAATCTCCGGGATGAGTCAAGGGTGGTGCGTGCGTGCCTCGGACGGGCGGCGTGGCGGCCGCGAATTGAGTTGCCCTACCGTTTGCTAATGCACCCCCCCCCGCCCTAATGACCCACCATCACGGTTCCCCCTCCTGCCCGAATGCAGTCGAGTCATTCCCCGTTTCGAAGCCGCCGCCGTCTCCGCGTCCTTCACGCCGTCTCCGACGGTTATTTCGAGTGGGACGCCGCGGAGAAAATAAATCATTGTCCCCGCCTAGCATGAAGACGTAATTGGTTCCCCCCGCCTTCCCTTCCCATCCCCATTTCCCTCCAGTTTGAACGGAGTGTGCTGCGATGCCAAAGGATGAAGACAAGACGAATTGCATCATTTTACGTTTTAGTTCTCACTGAAAAATGAAATTTCTGTGGATTTTAGATTTTCGTCCATAACAAAGAGGCATTCGGGTAGTGTTCCCACTCCGCCTGCCTGCGAGCATGGGCTGAAAATGTTTTCTTCCGTGACCGAGCAGTCCTTGTCGTCCCTCACTCGAATTTACTTCTTTCTTCTTTCGGAAGAAGACAACAAATTCGCATCACTATCTCTTGCTTCGTAGACGTACTCTTCTTTTTCTGCGAGGAAAGACTGCGGGAAGACCCTCGCGGTTTCATAATCATTTGATCAAGGAGTGGCGTAGTCATCTTTGCTCTTTTCTGGGTTTACAGTGCGCTTTATTTTCATCGAGAGAGTGTGTGAGTCTCGTGATGGAAAAAAATAATGGGCTCCATTAAATCAATTAAATCAAACCAAAAAAAGATCTCACTTCCACGCCATCCGACGAAAATGCTTGCCGCGCTGTACAAACCGATTCGCCAAAGTGAATGCCGAGTGCTATTCATTATTTTTACTTGAGCGTCGGAATTTCGTTCGGATCTAATTCGTTGTTTCGACAGAATGGCTTGCCTGCTCCAGCGGTATGCTTGTAACGAGAACCTCCGTTAGTGGGTTGGGAAAGTCTTGGAAGGCTATTGACAGTCGGACCAGCGTTGTGTAACATTAAGGTCATCTTACAAAACTGCTTTGTCCTCAGGATCACGGATATCATGGCGAACCATTGCTTTGTCGGTAAATTAACGTATCTTGCTAGTGACTATGGAGTCAATATCGTAAGCGTTAACTAGGAATAAAAGAGGTGTGATGTTACTTTCCTGGGGAATGCCCGAAGAGGAAGCCATAAAATATTTTTCGAATTTAGGTTTACATAAATGACATTTTTATTATTTATGTATATAATCATTGTGAAACAACAATGTATGTAGTGCCTACGACTTCACGCGCATGCTGAGTCGAAGAACGGTAGTTGAGAAGTCCACGAGCAGCCATGCAAGATAAGGGAATTTATATCAATGCACGGGAGGTGCAATGCAATCCTCTGTCAGGGCGGGCACTGGCGGGCAAGATGATGGTCCATTACTCTGCGTATTGACGAGACAACATGTGATCGCGTGTTGGTATGCAGTGTATCCGTTGTATTATTATTTTGGCAATAATTTGCACGCATGCAAAACCCTGACTTGTGCGTGTGCAATGCCCTTTCTTCCTCGGGTCTAGAAACTGTTCCTGAACGACGCACTACGCCCGTCACGATGTGCGCTCTCTTAGTGCTTTCAAGGGCACATCTCTTGTGCCCATAGAATGGGTGGGTCATCCTCTCTTCCTCTTCTCCGGTACCACTCAACAAATTTCCTCCCAAATAAAAAGCCTTTATAGTGGGACTTCTACTGAAAATTTACCCGTATATTCAAGGTTTCACGAGGGCCCACCGTGTACTTGGTTTATTTTATCCCAATTTCCTATAATTTTTTTAATATGTGTCAAGAGAATGTCAGTGTTATGGACAGAGACGGCTTGTGGATTT
The DNA here is from genome assembly GCA_037158775.1 of Hetaerina titia. Classification (NCBI taxonomy): domain Eukaryota; kingdom Metazoa; phylum Arthropoda; class Insecta; order Odonata; family Calopterygidae; genus Hetaerina; species Hetaerina titia. Next base: position 92,945,151 of record CM073778.1, on the reverse strand, counting down.
TTGACCGCAGAGAGTAACTGGCTATTGCCACGTCCATCCTTAGGTAACCTCTGAATAGGCTATGTCACTGCAGACTAGCCTGTAGTTTTTCGAGTAGAATAAAGTTTAGTTGTAAAGACGGATGCTATCTTGGTTAAAGGGAAGAGTAATTTGATGTCGGTCTTAATGGTCATAAAAGTAAACTTTTCCTAACATTACGCAGAAAAAGTCAGTTGAGTACGTTAAAATAACATCATTAAACAGAACAGGCATAAACTCATAGCTTCGTAACCACTGCTCTGAAAAAATGCACCCTAGAAGAGATTGGAATCCGCGAATTTTAACTTAGACAACAGGAATGGTATTGCCATCTATGATTTTTAGGGTGTTCCATTTGAAGTCCTTATCTATGGAATACTTTCCCGGAAATAGGTTTGCATTTCGCTGGGCGTTGGCGAACACATCTCTGAGGCTTTGAAGAGGGCCATGACCATGAAAATGTTGGGGAACTCTGGACTGCAAGAGCATCGAAGTTAGTTGATTTTGGTGATCACTTCAGTTGGAAATTGTAATCTTAACCTATGACGAATCCATTTATATCGATAAAAATTCCAGGTGGCGTCAGAAACTATATATCATGCTATACATCACTTGGTCTGCCGTAGGACGTAATGTTAATCTCTCGGGTTTTGTGCGTTGTTTTTCATCCGCCTCGTCCCGAAGGCTTAAGTGAAGTTAGAGCTCGTCTCGTGATTTTCGCTCGAATCGCATTACATTCTTTATGTATGTACATGTGGGCATGTATTAATACATGTAAAAGAGGCATGTGATTAATGACTTTTGTTTGATAGAATTGAGACGCTCAATTAACTTTACAACGCTCGCTTTGGTTGAAAAAACAGCTAATGAGGGGTTTAAAAGTAATTAAACTAAAGTCAAGAAGTCACCTAAACTGTGGAACAAAATAATTTACGCGAAAACACTGGTGTAATTACGATCGAATAATTATTTATACTCACTGATAAATTCAATTAAGAATATTATATGTTACCGCGTCCGATTCGAAACACCCACCTGAAATGAAAATAAATAAAGTTATTTACAACACTGCCGTATGTTTAATTATATTATAAAACTAGACTACTCAAATAAATAAGATAAGTGAAGACTCCCTAACTGGTTTTCAGTTACGAATTTTCCTCGCGAATTACGAATTTGAAGCGTAACTGACCTCTCCGATTCTATGGACAGAAAGGGAAGTTTCATTCGCAGACCTCCCTTCAAATCAAGGTAGGGTTGGTCAATTTAGTTTTGAGATCTTACCAGTATCTTCCGCTTTCTTTTTGATTGATTAATTAAATTGATCCGTTATATAGCATAGAATGAGAATAGCATAATTAAAAGAAAACATAATACACCCACTCGAAGACTGGCAGGATTCGATCCTGGATATCATTCAAATATTTAAACTATGCAACCCGTAATAAGGAGAGACAATATTGTTTAAATCCAGATGAGTATGTTACATACTCACCATCGCGTTCATTACAATGGTTTATTTTGCCATCATTAAAGCGTTTTTTTCAATTGTGCATACTTCAGGAACATTGATTTAAACGCTCTAGCTCTACTAGCGGCGGGGTAGTCCTTTAAGAGTGGCCACCAGACAAAATCCCCAATCCCCACTATATGTATATATATATATATATATATATATATATATATATATATATATATAATGTAAATGGATTAGTCGACACAAACAGAGAAAAAGAAACACATAAAAGAGGGAATAACTGGCTCTCGAATTTTCGGTGGTGCAACCACCTTTCTCAAGTAAAGTTAGGAACAGAACTCAAATTGTTCAGCTATACATGCCCCGGATAAAAAATAATAAAAACAATCGATAGTGCTTGGACTTAGAGGATATAACCGCGTGTTTTCCTGCGGAGAAACATTTCATAGTGATGGGGGATTGGAAAGCGACGGTAGGCGAAGGGAGAGATGGTGGTGACGTGGGAGACTATGAGTAGGCATATGTACTTCCATGCTTGTGGAGTGAAGGGAGGTAGATGTGTGCTTGCATACGCGTCGAATGATGGGATATTACAATGAATGTGTACACTGCTGTGGATTGGGGTTTGCATGTGTGTGTTGGTTTTAAATGCGGTATTTCTTTTTTCCTTTTTTGGGTGGTGACCTAACACCCCCCGCCACACGCATTTGCGGCGGCTTGCGGGGTATTATGTAGATGTAGATGAAAGTCTGCGGGCAAGCATATGAAAAATTAGGATATATTAGACGCATTGTCGGCAGAAGTAACTCCAAGGTCAAGGAACGTTGTTATCACGCTCTTGTAAGGCCCCATTTAGAATATGCATGTAGCGTATGGGATCCGTGTGAAAAAGGCCTCATTCGGGAAATTTAGAAGGTTCAACGCCGGGCAGCTCGTTTCGTGGAAAACTGTTACGATAAAACGAAAATCGTCACTGAAATGCTTATGGAGTTGGGATAGGGATCATTGGAAGAAAGACGACTCAATGCTAGGTTAAACCTACTAAATAAATTCAGTTCCGCATGTTTCAGCACCGAGGTCTCGAAAATTATTCGCGCTCCAACATACATTGGTCGCTTGGATCATGTGTACAAAAATTGGGAAATAGATGCCAGGACTAGCAGACTCAAGGACTCCTTCTTCCCACGGACAATACGAGATAACAACAATAGGGTCACACTCGGAGATAACAGATATGCCACATGCCACCCTCGGCGTCAAGGTAACAATTAGTTAAACTCAATTGCATGCACTTTCACTAACCTCCTGTGTGTTGTGTCAAAACCCTTCCCGCATGCCCGCATTGAAATGCCATTAAGTAATGTATTGCTGTTTACAGTATTGTTTTCTCTGCTTACGTATATGGGTCCCCCAAGTTAAGTCTTTAGTGAATGTAACACCTAGGTATTTCACCATATCAACTACTTTAACGTCAACTTCAGCTAATTTGTAAACTAATCCCGTGGATCTTTTACAGAAATTTACCACCGAATATTTATTAAGATTTAAAGGAAAACGCTATTTTGAACACCATTCATTAATGCTATTTAAATCAGTTGCTAGGATTAAACGATCATTATCCCCAGATATCTCCCGATAAATCACTGTGTCATCCGCGAACATCCTTATCTTACTTCTCACTTCGCGGTTCAGATCGTTAAAAAAAATCACAAATAGTAACGGTCCGATAGCACTTCCCTGAGGAACCCCCGAGGTTACTCGTACGCTGGTAGAACTAGCGCCGTCAAGGACTACCCTCTGTTCCCGGTCTGAAAGGAAGTCTTCAACCCAATTTATTGCCTCCTTGTGTATACCTGCGCCCTTTAATTTATGGATGAGTTTACCATGCGGAACCTTATCAAATGCCTTTTGAAAGTCTAAAAAGATCGCATCCACTTGCCTACCACTTTCACCCGATATAAGTAAGTCATGTATGAACAATCCTAATTGGGTCTCGCATGAGCGGGTTTTTCTGAATCCGTGTTGATTGTCACTAAAAAAGTTAATGTTATCAAGATGTCTCATTATGGAACTGATGGATTCCTTACTCGTCTGCTGTTAGTTTTGCCATTGTTTCAGTATATATTGTTTCTTGGAGATACGCGGTGGCTACATCGTTCGTGAAGACGCTCTTGAAGAATTCGTTTAGAATGTTGGCTATACCCTCACTGTCAGTATGAATGATATTGTTGCAGTCCCTTAAGCAAGCCACGGTTTGTTGACCCCCATTTACTTCCCTAACATATGACCAGAAAGGTTTGGGGTCAGTGTTCAAATACTCGCAGAGTACTTTACGTTTGAAGTCTTGCAAAGCGCTACGTAATTGTGTTTAAGTTTCAATTTAGAGGATCTACTTTATACTTGTCCAAAAGCTGTTTATTGTCCAAGGGTGATGAGTTCAGACATCCTTTCTTTACCCTAGAGTGTAACATTCTCTGCTTTCGAAGGGCTTTTTTAAAGCCTTTGTTGTACAACCTGGGGTCGCGATTTGCTTAAACGTATTTTGCAGGGATGAACTCTGTTATTCCTTTTTGCATAATTAGGACAAACTTGGTCCAAGTTTCTTCCACGGCGGCATGACTTAAGCGCGTTTTGAAATCGTGTAGTGAAGAGTTTAAATGGCTGGCTAAAGTTTTAAAATCTGCTTTGTGATAATTATAAATTTTTCTTTTCGGCTTAACATTCTTTTTTATTTCTACGTTCAAGTTGATAATAACTGATTTATGGTCACTCATACCCTCGTCGGTTGATACACTATTAATGCGTTCCGGTGTGTTCGTAAGAAATAAGTCCAATATGTTCTTTCCACGGGTGGGAGTGCGTACTGCTTGATGGAGCGAGTTTCTTTGAACCAATTTTAGTAAAAAATTGCAAGATTCGCGATCACGGGTCCGAGATTTAACGCTATTGCTGTCCCAGTCGATACCAGGGAGGTTAAAGTCACCACCAATTATATTGATGCATTTATTATTTTTGCGAGTAAATTTAATTATTTGTTCATTGAGGGTATTAAGTGTTTGAAAATCTGAGTCTGGGGGTCCATAGAAAGAGCATAAATTAATGTTGGGGTGATTGGATCGCAGTATGGTGCACCAAACACTTTCTATGTTATTATTTTCAAATGCAAGTTGTCTGCTTTCAAGATTACTTTTCACAGCCACGAAAACTCCTCCTCCGGGTCTTGTACCTCTATCATGTCGGTAAACTGTAAAGTTTATTGGGAAAATTTCTTGGTCGTTGATGTCATTACACAGCCAACTCTCTGTGCCTAATATTATATCAGCCGAATGACATTGGATTATGTGCTCGAGATCCGCTATTTTATTTTTGAGGCTTCTGCAATTTAATACAAGTATATTTAGATTGTTTTTCTCTTGAGTAACGCCCTTGTTTGTGTCTGACCGTAATTTACGACACGTTTGTAGAGAAGTGCATGTCAAATGTCTTTCTACGTCAATGCCAGGGTTGCCGTTAATTTTTTTAATTTCGGTTGTATGTTGTATTTAAACAAGTTTGTGTTTGTTCTGTTATTTTTGGGATCTGTGAGGCGTAACCTGATCTCAAGTGACAAAAAGCGCTGGATTCTACTTTATTTATCCCAATATATGACCTGCGCTCTTGCCTTCCAACTATGCTAAACCCTAGAAACGTGTTCGTGTAACCTACGCGCTACACACTGTGATGTCACGGCAGTATAATGGACCCTGGAGCGATTTAGGGGTACCCGACACGATGAGAGGACAGGCCTCAGATCAACGAAGTCCGCTCCGATTTCCCGACAGACTCCCAACAATCTCTCGTTTATACCCTCTATTCGGCTCCAAACGAGCCTTCCGCGGTCAGTACGTAGCACAATACTACAAATACTTAATTTAAGAGGAACCTTCAACTCTGCCTCAACCCGTTTCACCTCCGAATGCATATCCTTAAAGGAGCGCAGGACCTCTTCAGATCTACGTTCTGAGGCGTCGTTTGTTCCCAAATGAGCCACAATGCGTAGCTTTGAGCAACCTGTATTACATCTACATCTACATAATACGCCGCAGGCCGCCGCAAGGGCGTGTGGCGGGGGGTGTTTGGCCACCACCCAAAAAAAGGAAAAAAGAAAAAGGAAAAAAGAAACACCGCATTCAAAACCAACACACACATGCAAACCCCAATCCACAACAGTGCACACATTCATTGCAGCACCCCATCATTCGACGCGCATGCAACCACACATCTACCTATCCTCACTCCAAAAGCATGCAAGTACATACGCTTACCTACAACAAATAATTCCACCCTAGGATGCAGCAAGAAACCTATCACCTGCATCCTAGGGTGGAATTATTTGTTGTAGGTAAGCGTATGTACTTGCATGCTTTTGGAGTGAGGATAGGTAGATGTGTGGTTGCATGCGCGTCGAATGATGGGGTGTTGCAATGAATGTGTGCACTGTTGTGGATTGGGGTTTGCATGTGTGTGTTGGTTTTGAATGCGGTGTTTCTTTTTTTCCTTTTTCTTTTTTCCTTTTTTTGGGTGGTGGCCTAACACCCCCCGTCACACGCCCTTGCGGCGGCTTGCGGGGTATTATGTAGATGTAGATGTAGATCACGAACGTGCCAGCTAGTTTATAGCAAGTAGCCAGGCGAAACACCAACACCACAAGAGCGTTCCACACAAAACTCTCTCCCACCCAAGGTGAGGAATCTGGCCCAACGCTGCAGGTGGGAGGAGGTCACACCCGCGGAGAGGGACAAGGGATGGAAGGGTGGAGCATGAAGTTCGTAAAGACGCTCTGGCATGCGGGAAGGGTTCTGACACAACAAACAGGAGGCTAGTGAAAGTGCATGCAATTGAGTTCAACTAATTGTTACCTAGACGCGGGGGGTGGCAAGTGGCATTTTTGTTATCTCCGAGTGTAACCCTAGAGTTGTTATCCCGTATTGTCCGTGGGAAGAAGGAGTCCTTGAGTCTGCTAGTCCTGGCATCTATTTCCCGAATTTTGTACACATGATCGAAGCGACCTATATATGTTGGAGAGCGAATAAATTTCGAGACCTCGGTGCTGAAACATGCGGATCCGAATTTATTTAGTAAGTTTAACCTAGCATTGAGTCGTCTTTCTTCCAATGATTCCAATCCCAACTCCATAAGCATTTCAGTGACGCTTTTCGTTTTATCGTAACAGTTTTCCACGAAACGAGCTGCCCGGCGTTGGATCTTCTTAATATTCCGAATGAGGCCTTTTTCACACGGATCCCATACGCTACATGCATATTCTAAATGGGGCCTTACAAGAGCGTGATAACAACGTTCCTTGACCTTGGAGTCACTTCTACCGACAATGCGTCTAATAAATCCTAATTTTTTATATGCTTGCCCGCAGACTTTACGTATATGGGTCCCCCAAGTTAAGTCTTTAGTGAATGTAACACCTAGGTATTTCACCGAATCAACTACTTCAAGGTCAACTCCAGATAATTTATAAACTAATCCCGTGGATCTTTTAAAGAAATTTACCACCGAACATTTATTAAGATTTAAAGGCAATCCCCATTTTGAACACCATTCATTAATGCTATTTAAATCACGTGCTAGAATTAAACGATCCTCATCCCCAGATATCTCCCGATAAATCACTGTGTTATCCGCGAACATCCTTATCTTACTTTTGACTTTGCGGTTCACATCGTTAACAAAAATCAAGAATAGTAACGGTCCGATAACACTTCCCTGAGGAACCCCCGAGGTGACTCTTACGCTGGTAGAACTAGCGCCGTCAAGGACTACCCTCTGTTCCCGGTCTGAAAGGAAGTCTTCAACCTAATTTATTGCCCCCTTGTGTATACCTGCGCCCTTTAATTTATGGATGAGTTTACCATGCGGAACCTTATCAAATAACTGACGGCCGCCTTCATCGCCTGCGTCGCCTGGGGTACCCCGCCGCCTGGTATACACCAGGACGACAAGAATCCAACTCCTCCCTCCTGTTGAACTCTGCGGCGCAGCGGATGCATTATACGCCGGACGTTAGAACTACCTAATATAACGGTTCCCTCCCTTCCCGAGCGCTGATGTCTTACTCTAGGCAGTGCCCTCCGAGTAGGGGTAGGAGCTGCAGGTGCGGTGGTGCTTTCATCCGACAGCACCCGGTACCTGTTGGAGACGGGGATGGTGTCTACCTCCGCAGAGTCCAATCCTCGCCGCAGCGTTACCTTCCCCTTGCCCCGAGATACAACCCTCCAATCGTCAGACCTACGGACATGATGTAGTCCCTCGTTGAGAGATGGGACACGAGGCAGGTCTCTAATCGCCCAGCCACGTGTAGCATTCGGAGGATTCCGTGCATCCCTATGGGCGTGGCGGGTTTTCGAATTCCCACACCGAGTCCCAACTCTCCCGAGGGGAGCCCTCCCTCCGGCGATCTCCGAACGAAGCTCCCGCACCATTCTCTCTAACATGACGATACGAGCCCTTAGAGCTGCGCATTCGCCAGTGCCTTCGAGCATGGCAACGGGGACCTAGGTGAAGCCATCCTGGTTATTAACCGAGTCCCAACAAAAGCTAACCTGTATACACTATGCTAAGATGTCTAAGATGGGTTCCCCAGAAATAAAAGCTAACCTAAGCCTGCTATGCTAAAGATATGTTTTTGTTTTATATAGTGCGGTAGTATAAACAAAAATGTACGAAACTGGTAACTTAATGTAATGGACACTGTACTTGAAACTGTAAGTGGCTACTCAGGGGAAAATAAGAGAAGAAGAGAGAGAGTACTCACCAATAACCAGTCAGAGGAGCGGGAAACAAATAACTACAAGCCACTAAAAATACCTACTAAAATTACTACCACACTATTAAAAATAATAACAAACAGCACACAGACTAAATAAACTAAGCTATATCACAAAATAAAAGCTAACGCCACACTACACTTCACTAGGGAAGAATATGCACAGAGGCGCCCAAGTAACAGCGCACCTGTAATTAACTTACCTCAAAATTACGCAATAAACTTAACCTGTGTTTAAACCTACCGACAACTAGTGGCACCATCCGAATTCTTACAATATCTAGTTTCGTGGCACCGCTGCCATGTTCATAACAACTTTTCACAATCCGAGCTGCCCTTTGTTACACTCCATCTATTTCCGAAATTAGGCCTACTTTATGAGGATCCCCCATACACACTTGCAGCTTACTAATGTTGGGGAAAACATTCAAATATAGGGCTGAAATAAGGTGGTGGTGATGTGATTGAGCAAACGTTTCATTAAAACTCTCCCAGAATATACTACGGAGGAATTTAAAATGAATTCTAAAAGATAATAAAGGTTTTTTTTACATTATTAAAAGCTAAGTATTTAACTTAAGGCATGTCATAGTCTTTTAGACGAAATCTAGCACCATTGTCGCATAAGGTTACGAATCACTTTTCAATTGCAAAATATATTTCAGGAACGTTTTCTTTTTCCAATAAATCTATTTCAGCCCATATTATATCAGTCTTTTTCTCCCGTATCCAAAGGGTATCTAACTTAAATAATTTATGCGTTGACGGTTGAAATTTATTTCGCACGCATCGACCCCCTCCTGCTTCCATCCCAATACATTTTTTAAGAAAGGGTATCGCCCCTCCATACATCCATTCCGTTGAACACGGTGCTTTTATAGGCGTAAATAAATCCACATGTCGTCGTTCGCGGAAAAGTAGTGATTTCCTCTAAGAAAGGCGTTCGCTCCGTAAGTAGCCACTTGAATAAGTCTACCCCTTGTCGTTTGCTTGCTTGATGGAGGCTAGGCAAGGGACGAGTTGTGTATGCGCCTCGTCTTCCTCTCCCCATCTCCCTCTTTATTTAACGACGAGGAGAAAGCATTCTAAAAGGAGAAAGAGGAAGAAATACAGCGGAACGACAAAAGTAATGTCTTTCTTCCAAGCTACTCCAAGACGTCAAGTTCTATCGGTAGGTACCCGACCCTGAGCATCCACAACCCAAGAGCGGTGGGCGTCTTCGCTGTCCCTTTAACCGCAGAGTCAGGAGTGCACAATGTATAGTATGTGACGCCTTGAAGCTTTTGTGGCTACTTAAGGCATTCATAGAACATTATCCAAGGATTGAATCGCCATCAAAGGGAGGAAAAGACACTGTCCACTTAACGTTCTGAGGTGGAACATTTTACAATAGGGCAGAAAATACCGCAAGTGTTCCCTTTAAGGAATTTTTCGAACATTCTTTCTTGAAATTATTGGCATGATATATTGATATATAATCCTTTAAAGACGGATCGGAGACATTTGATCCAATTTTTTTACAAACAACTACTATAAATTTTGTCGTTTTTACTCAGTTATAAATTTTATATTCGTAAAAAATGTGTATTTCAGTAAAATATGCATACGCGTAAAATACTTGTGGCAACTCTGTGTCCATAATTTCTGAAATGCGATTGCCGTGAAATCGCACGATGAAAAAATATAACCATTGTAAACACTCTTCAATAATATGTTGATTTTTATTCCCCAAGGGATTTGTAAAATTTGGACAAATGTTTCATTAACTAAGACGTAACAAACAATTACATCTAGAAATAACAATAATGTTTATTGCATTATTAAGAATGTGTAATAATACAATAATAGTGTCAAATTATTCTTCAGTGGTAACTTAAACTTTCAAGTTCCAATCATTTTGTCTTATAATTCTGAGACTACTCTGCGTTGAACCAGTACTTTTTTAGGATTCTCTATACATTTTAATTCAGAGAAGGGAGCACAAAAGTAGTTTTCCTTTTTTGCCAAGAAAAGTGGGGAAATGGGTATTATTGAGGTTGTGGTGACAGTCGTGGTGGTATTATACCAAAGATTTCCATCATCTACTTACCTCCTTGTTAGCCGCGCATAACTCTTTAGCACTTTCTTGGCTTTTTAGAGTAGAGTAGAGGGTCCAAAGAAGTTTTTAGTTGACCCATACGTATCAGAGCATTAATACAATACCATAAAGTTTTAGTGGGATAAGTGGTCACAAAAGGACATAAATATTATACATTGATACGCCAGTAATCATAGTTGTGCTAAAATCGAAGACGCTGCTATTCAAGTTCATAGTTTCATAAATTCAGGTAATAAACCATTCTGATTCCATTTTTCAAAAAATTGTTTAAACCTTAAGAAATTAAACTAGCAAATTTGTACACATTCAAAGATGTTATCAAATAAAATATACATTTTATTGAATTATAATTCCTACTAAATCCTCACCGTGGACGCTGTGAAAGAGGTTTTGCGATCCGATGACCCCTAGAACTGCGCTGGCGGGAGTAATAACAATACCTCCTGTTAGGGTCACCCATGCCAGATAGGTCGAAGGTTAGGAGCCAGACGGAAGTTGGTCCATGCAGTGTCTGTTCCTCAGTGAGGCGGCTGCAAAGGCGTCTGACCCCAGTGGGACGGCCATTGCGTGATGGTGACACTTAAAAAACACTAATTAAATGGGGAATGGGAAACCCCCTCAGTTATCATCCCCAGGAATATAATGATGGAGAGAGAAGAGAAAATGAGTCCTAGCAACTAAGAGACTCAGCGTAATCGGCCGTGTGTCGAGCCCGACAGTACTACCTTGAACAAAAAGTTCCCGGAATAACCACCGTGTGGCGCTCCCATCGTTCCGATTTGAGTTCTGTTTTTTTTGTTAAATTGGCACATCTGTTGTTGATATTCCCTTTAAATCTTAGTGTCATAACTTGACATTTGCAAAAGTTACGTAGCCAAGAGTACATCTATCTCTGTGTGTGTTGGCGATTTTTTACAATTGCAGAAATGGATTTAAATTTGCAACAACGAACTTGTATTAAATTTTGCGTAAAAAACGGATTTAGTGGCGCACGGACGTTGGAAATGTTGGAAAAGTGTTTCGGCAACGATTCTCTAAAAAAAACGGTCGTTTACCAGTGGCACGAGCGGTTCAGAAGTGGTCGTGAGTCAATCGAAGATGATGAACGCAGTGGCAGACCATCGACATCGAAAGTCGGTGAAAAAATTGATAAAGCAAAAGAAATGTTGGTCAATAACCGCAAGTTAACCATAAGAGAAATAGCGGAGGACTTGAACATTGCCTATGGATCCGCCCAAGACATTGTGGTTAATGATTTGGGTTTCCGTCGTGTAGCAGCAAAGTTGTTGCCAAAAGACCTCAATTTCATGCAAAAAAGAGACCGTGTTGACGTCGCAAAAGACATGATTTGCGAGGCTGAATCCGATCCCACATTCATCAAAAGGATCATTACTGGAGACGAGACGTGGGTTTATGAGTACGACACGCAATCCAGACATCAGGCAAGTGAATGGCGTTCACCAAATGAGCCTAGACCAAAAAAACCACGTCGTTTTCAGTCAAAAAAGAAGGCAATGCTGACGGTTTTCATGGATTACAACGGTGTAGTGCATCATGAATTTTTGCCAGAAGGCCAGACAGTAAACAAAGAGTATTATTTGGGCGTTATGAGACGTTTGCGTGAAGCAATTCGCCGAAAGAGACCAGAAATCGTCGCACAGTGCGTGGAGACCGTCGCACAGTGCTATCATTATTCGTTATTTTTTGACAAAAAATGCAACAAATACCATCCAACAGCCACCGAATTCACCTGATTTGGCTCCCTGTGACTTCTTTCTGTTCAATCGAGTTAAAAAACCATTACGGGGAACGCGTTTTAGCAGCCGAGAGGAAGTAATGGAAAAATCGCAGGAAGCACTGATGGACATTACGAAAACCGAATATAAAAAATGTTTCGAGGATTGGATCAAGCGCTGGCATAAGTGTGTTGCAGTCGATGGGGATTACTTTGAAGGGGACAATATAGATTTAGATGAATAAACTTGTATTTTTAATTTTCTGAATAAATTCCGGGAACGTTTTGATCAAGGTAGTATGTATGTGTACTTACTGTGTCCCTACCACGCGTCTGTCGCCCTTTCATTCCTTACCTGAATTTTTTATTCGACTCTTTGTATTTTCTTCAACCTGTCAGAGTGTAATAAATCAAAAGAGAGATGGTACTTTTTTCCACACTTTATTATTTAAAGTGTGGAAAAAAGTACCATCTCTCTTTTGATTTATTAGAATGGATTTCCACAAAGTGAAGCCTGAAACCATCGAGTTTACTGTCAGAGTGTACATTATTCCATTCCATTTACTCGTATCACTTACAATAGTCTCGTTAGTCAGTCATGGTTCTCTTGTTCCTCTTCTATTTACATACAATTGTGTCCGCGAGGCTTTCGAGGTCGTGTTTTTGACCTTCCCTCTTTCTTCCGCTGAATTTGTCTCCACGTTCTCACTCTTGCATTTTGCCATGCGTGTGTGACCTCTCTGTTATACCCTTAGGGGTCTGACGTCATACTTCATTTGTATTAAAATATGATCTGAATTCGCTCCCGAAAAACTGTTCCAGTAAATTACACTCTTCCTAAACAGTACCTAAACAACATATACACTAAAAGATATCTCTCTGGATCCTCGATTATTATTTTTCACACACACCTACGTTTAATGCGGTGTTTAACCAAGTGTTTACTTTGAGTGAACCATGTCTACTGACGAAATCTTGATTCGTTTCTCCCATGGCCAGTCCTTATTCCTAAACCGCAGTCCCTTACCTCTTTCCCTTCGGACACCGCGTTCCAATCGCTCAAAACAATCAAATGCTTCATTTTATGGTCACCCGCTATTATTCCCTGTAATTAATCGTATACCTTGCCTATTTCCTCCCCCCTATGTTTAATGGTCAGATTATAGACTTTATGATTAGCCAAGTCATTTCGTTTATCTTTCATTTGTACTAATAATATTCTATCATTCCCCTGCTCTATGTTTACAACGCTCCTTCCTGTCCTTCCTTTCTGCACCCCTGGCTGGTTCTCTTCCCCTGTATATTTGCTATCACTCCAAGTATCCCCGCTACCTTCCCTTCTCACCTCATAAAGCCTTAAAGAATGTAAACGTAAAACGAACGTGCTTACGGACGTGAATCAATGGAAACACGAAACAGCCGGGACCGTAAACTTGATTGGCATCGAGTTTGTTTGAGGGGTTAGGTACAAACAAGGCGGAAAGTAAGAAGAAAATAGAAAACCATATGCGCACTCACTAAGATGTGTTTGGGAAACAGTGACCCTCGTGTTCCTCAAGTACACACAAGCCATGCAAAAATAAATAAGAGGAGACAGACTCACAACCACTCAATCACTTGGACGGATTAAGAAATAGCAGTGACTCTCGTGAAACGCATTCACACAATCAGGGTTTGCAGGGATTTCTCCTATATTAGAGACCTGTCAATCACACAGAGAAACTCAAAAATAGGAAAAAGAATGAATTTACGTTCACGCTCATAGTCACTCAATCACTCGGGCGCGTTCGGAAACAGTGACCATTATGAATCAATTTTACTCGCAATTTTTTCGGGGTTTGCATGGATATATCCTATGCTAGTAGCGTGAGCCTCACAATACGTTATTTTTTCTTTCTCTCCATTCTCTTTCTTGTGTTTTCTAACTGCCCTGTCCTCAACAACAACGTACTATATTATATCCTAGTATTCAAAGTCCCTCTGTTTCACTCTTCTTCTCTGCTTCAGTGGTCGGTTTTACTTTACAAGGATTTCGTGTGGTGATGGATGACCGCGGAAGCCTTTCTTGTCTCTCTCACTGACACGACCCTATGGGACAATTGGGCCGACTTCCCACCGTAGGTGCCAGAATTCCTTTGTTTTGTTCCCACGATTGCTGGGGCTATTAAAATAGAGGATCTTGCCCTTTGCCTTCATGAAGTGTTTTTTTTTTGGACTATCGAGGGAAAGACTAAAGGAACGGATATGGTAAAAGATGAGCCTTTCGGGGAAAAAATGAGTATTATATATAGGTTCAATTATTTTTACAGTTCAATTTTTAAGGTCCAATTATTTTTACAGTTAACGAGAGTTGCATTAGTAAGGTATATACATAATTAATGCCCAATGAAAAGCTCATTCGTCATCTGCTATTTATCACAATCATATTTTAACTTAGTAGGGAGAAGATTGATGTATAGTATTTGTGGGAGACATTTTGCTGAGAGTTTCACGAGTCAATGACAGAAACAATGAGAGAAAAACGTAATGGCGCTTAAACATGGGCTACGTTAGAATATCTACATCTACATAATACCCCGCAAGCCACCGCAAGGGCGTGTGGCGGGGAGTGTTAGGTCACCACCCAAAAAAGGAAAAAAGAAATACCGCATTCAAAACCAACACAAACATGCAAACCCCAATCCACAGTAGTGCACACATTTATCGTAACATCCCATCATTCGACGCGCATGCAAACACACATTCACCTCCCTTCACTCCACAAGCATGCAAGTACATACGCTTAATTACAACAAACAATTATAACCCAGGATGCAGCAAGAAATTAATCACGAACGTGCAAGCTAGTTTCTAAGTGCATGCAATTGAGTTTAACTAATTGTTACCTAGACGCCGAGGGTGGCAAGTGGCATTTTTGTTATCTCCGAGTGTGACCCTACAGTTGTTATCCCGTATTGTCCGTGGCAAGAAGGAGTCCTTGAGTATGGTAGTCCTGCCATTTACTATATTTCCCGAATTTTGTACACATGATCCAAGCGATCAATGTATGTTGGAGCGCGAATAATTTTCGAGACCTCGGTGCTGAAACATGCGGATCAGAATTTATTTAGTAAGTTTACATCTACATCTACATAATACCCCGCAAGCCGCCGCAAGGGCGTGTGGCGGGGGGTGTTAGGCCACCACCCAAAAAAAGGAAAAAAGAAAAAGGAAAAAAGAAACACCGCATTCAAAACCAACACACACATGCAAACCCCAATCCACAACAGTGTACACATTCATTGCAACACCCCATCATTCGACGCGCATGCAACCACACATCTACCTATCCTCACTCCAAAAGCATGCAAGTACATACGCTTACCTACAAAAAATAATTCCACCCTAGGATGCAGCAAGAAACCTATCACGAACGTGCCAGCTAGTTTATAGCAAGTAGCCAGGCGAAACACCACCACCACAAGAGCGTTTAACCTAGCATTGAGTCGTCTTTCTTCCAATGATTCCCATCCCAACTCCATAAGCATTTCAGTGACGCTTTTCGTTTTATTGTAACAGTTTTCCACGAAACGAGCTGCCCGGCGTTGGACCGTCTCAATTTCCCGAATGAGGCCTTTTTCACACGGATCCCATACGCTACATGAATATTGTAAATGGGGCCTTACAAGAGCGTGATAACAACGTTCCTTGACCTTGGAGTCACCTCTGCCGACAATGCGTCTAATAAATCCTAATTTTTTATATTCTAGCCCGCAGACTTTACGTATATGGGTCCCCCAAGTTAAGGCCTTAGTGAATGTAACACCAAGGTATTTCACCGTATCAACTACTTCAAGGTCAACTCTTGCTAATTTGTAAACTAATCCCGTTGATCTTTTAAAAAAAGTTACCACCGAACATTTATTAAGATTTAAAGGCAAACCCCATTTTGAACACCATTCATTAATGCTATTTAAATCACGTGCTAGAATTAAACGATCCTCATTCCCAGATGTTTACCGATAAATCACTGTGTCATCCGCAAACATCCTTATCTTACTTTTCACTTCGCGGATCAAATCGTTAACAAAAATCAAGAATAGTAACGGTCCGATAACACTTCCCTGAGGAACCCCCGAGGTTACTCGTACGCTGGTAGAACTAGCGCCGTCAAGGACTACCCTCTGTTCCCGGTCTGAAAGGAAGTCTTCAACCCAATTTATTGCCCCTTTGTGTATACCTACGCCCTTTAATTTATGGATGAGTTTACCATACGGAACCTTATCAAATGCCTTTTGAAAGTCTAAAAAGATCGCATTCACTTGCCTACCACTTTCACCCGATAAAATTAAGTCATGTGTGAACAATCCTAATTGGGTCTCGCATGAGCGGGTTTTTCTGAATCCGTGTTGATTGCCACTTAAAAAGTTAATGTTATCAAGATGTCTCATTATGGAACTGACAATTATGTGCTCTAAAATTTTGCAACATATAGAAGTGAGAGAAATGGGTCTGTAATTGCTGGGGTCCTCCCTGTCACCACTTTTAAAATAGGCGTTATTTGCGCGGTTTTCCAATTCTTAGGGACTTTGCACTCAGTCAGTGATTTGTTAAATATAAATTAGAGATACGGGGCGATGTTAGGAGCTAAGTGTTTTAGCACCCTAGCTGGTATGTTTTCGGGACCCGGGGATTTGTCTAGTTTACGTAGCATACGAGTAACCTCGGTGGTTCCTCAGGGAAGTGTTATCGGACCGTTACTATTCTTGATTTTTGTTAACGATTTGAACCGCGAAGTGAACAGTAAGATAAGGATGTCCGCGAATGACACAGTGATTTATCGGGAGATATCTGGGGATGAGATATCTGTGAAATACCTAGGTGTTACATTCACTAAAGACTTAACTTGGGGGACCTATATACGTAAAGTCTGCGGTCAAGCATATAAAAAATTAGGATTTATTAGACGCATCGTCGGCAGAAGTGACCCCAAGTTCTAGGAACGTTGTTATCACGCTCTTGTAAGGCCCCATTTACAATATTCATGTAGCGTATGGGATCCGTGTGAAAAAGGTCTCATTCGGGAAATTGAGAAGGTCCAACGCCGGGCAGCTCGTTTCGTGGAAAACTGTTACAATAAAACAAAAAGTGTCACTTAAATGCTTATGGAGTTGGGATGGGAATCATTGGAAGAAAGACGACTCAATGCTAGGTTAAACTTACTAAATAAATTCGGATCCGCATGTTTCAGCACCGAGATCTCGAAAATTTTTTGCGCTCCAATATACATAAGTCGCTTGGATCATGTGTACAAAATTAGGGAAATAGATGCCAGGACTAGCAGACTCAAGGACTCCTTCTTCCCACGGACAATACGGGATAACCACTGTAGGGTCACACTCGGAGATAACAAAAATGCCACTTGCCACCCTCGGCGTCTAGTTAACAATTAGTTAAACTCAATTGCATGCACTTTCACTAACCTCCTGTGTGTTGTGTTAAAACCCTTCCCGCATGCCCGCATTGGAATGTTATTAAGTATTGTAATGCTGTTTACAGTATTGTTTTCTCTGCTTTTGGTACTCTAAATTTCCCCTTCCATCCCTTGGCCCTTCTCCGTGTGGGTGCCATCCTCCCACCTGCAGCGTTGGGCCAGATTCTTCACTTTGGGTGGGAGAGAGTCTTGTGTGGAACGTTCTTGTGGCGGTGGTGTTTTGCCCTGCTACTTGCTATGCACTAGCTTTCACGTTCGTGATAAATTTCTTGCTGCATCCTAGGGTAAAATTATTTGTTGTAGTTAGCGTATGTACTTGCATGCTTGTGGAGTGAAGGGAGGTAGATGTGTGGTTGCATGCGCGTCGAATGATGGGATGTTACAATGAATGTGTGCACTGCTGTGGATTGGGGTTTTCATGTGTGTTTTGGTTTTGAATGCGGTATTTCTTTTTTCCTTTTTTGGGTGGTGACCTAACACCCCCGCAACGCCTTTACGGCGGATTGCGCGGTATTTTGTAGATGTAGATGTCCTCCACAAGGTTATATCGTCCATCTCCACCGATGTTTCGATGTCCGACTCGGTCATCAAAACGTCGGCCGAGATGGACGATATAACCCGGTGGAGGACCCGAGAAGAATTCACGCAGCTGATACGCCGGGAAAACACCAAATCTTTTACCAATGTTTTAAATATTTTTAAAGGGACTTCTGATTCTTACTATTATGATTTCTCATTATTCTGGGGAAGAATGAGTATTTGAATCTATCTGTATTGGAATTATATCTCCCTTATTTTATCTATGTGGTCTGATCTACGTAAGTAGTCTTAGTTTACAAATTAGCTGGAGTTGACGTTGAAGTAGTTGATTCGGTGAAATACCTAGGTGTTACATTCACTAAAGACTTAACTTGGGGGACCCATATACGTAAAGTCTGCGGGCAAGCATATAAAAAATTAGGATTTATTAGACGCATTGTCGGTAGAAGTGACTCCAAGGTCAAGGAACGTTGTTATCACGCTCTTGTAAGGCCCCATTTAGAATATGCATGTAGCGTATGGGATCCGTGTGAAAAAGGCCTCATTCGGGAAATTGAGAAGGTCCAACGCCGGGGAGCTCGTTTCGTGGAAAACTGTTACGATAAAACGAAAAGCGTCACTGAAATGCTTATGGAGTTGGGATGGGAATCATTGGAAGAAAGACGACTCAATGCTAGGTTAAACTTACTAAATAAATTCGGATCCGCATGTTTCAGCACCGAGGTCTCGAAAATTATTCGCTCTCCAACATATATAGGTCGCTTGGATCATGTGTACAAAATTCGGGAAATAGATGCCAGGACTAGCAGACTCAAGGACTCCTTCTTCCCACGGACAATACGGGATAACAACTCTAGGGTTACACTCGGAGATAACAAAAATGCCACTTGCCACCCTCCGCGTCTAGGTAACAATTAGTTGAACTCAATTGCATGCACTTTCACTAGCCTCCTGTGTGTTGTGTCAGAACCCTTCCCGCATGCCCGAGCGTCTTTACGAACTTCATGCTCCACCCTTCCATCCCTTGTCCCTCTCCGCGGGTGTGCCCTCCTCCCACCTGTAGCGTTGGGCCAGATTCCTCACCTTGGGTGGGAGAGAGTTTTGTATGGAACGCTCTTGTGGTGGTGGTGTTTCGCCTGGCTACTTGCTATAAACTAGCTGGCACGTTCGTGATAGGTTTCTTGCTGCATCCTAGGGTGGAATTATTTGTTGTAGGTAAGCGTATGTACTTGCATGCTTTTGGAGTGAGGATAGGTAGATGTGTGGTTGCATGCGCGTCGAATGATGGGGTGTTGCAATGAATGTGTGCACTGTTGTGGATTGGGGTTTGCATGTGTGTGTTGGTTTTGAATGCGGTGTTTCTTTTTTCCTTTTTCTTTTTTCCTTTTTTTGGGTGGTGGCCTAACACCCCCCGCCACACGCCCTTGCGGCGGCTTGCGGGGTATTATGTAGATGTAGATGTAGATGAAGTAGTTCGGGACCATTATTAATCCTATTGTATCATCGTTAACCTCGCCGGTTATGAATCTCTCTAACAGGCGAAGTCCCGCTTGGTGCTTCGTATTTCAAGGGGATCCCAGCCTAAATTCTCTAGGAGACCTTTTTCACTTGTGTTCTTTTCATATATATTTATCTCGAATCTGACTGATTTTCACTGGACTTTATCCAGTACTTTGTGTCAGATTTTCTCCCAAGGATCCAAAATACTTGCGGCATATTACAAATGTGGTCTAAATAGAGCAAAATAACACCTCTATTTAAGTTTTTCATTACATTCCCCACCACCCGTTTAATAAAGCCCAGGTTCTTTTAATGGGAGCAGCATATTGTCCTGATATTTTCTCCCCATGAAAGGCGTGGTGTTAGGACTACCCCCAAATATGATACTTGTTTGGCCGTAGTTAGTACTGAACCCCCTATTTTGTAGTTTATGTCCTGTACGCCACTGACTTTGTCCCAAAATTTCAAAACCGCGCATTTGTCTATATTGAGAATTAATCCCCATTTCTAGCACCAATCCGAGATTGTGTCTGAATCTCTATAGAGTAGCTCGCGATCTATTTGTCGCTATATTTTTCTGTATACCACCTTGTCATCAGCAAATAACCTGAGATTACTACTAACGAGTGCGCTTAAGTCATTAATGTATATTAAGAATAGAAGAGAGCCCTATCCTTAATTATCCATTAATTCTTCACCTTTGGTAGGAGAGCGTTCATTGTGGCACGTCCTTGTGGTGGTGCTATATCGCCTTGCTACTTACTGAAATCTACCTTGCACGTTCTAGGATAAATTTCTTGCAGCATCCTAAGATACAATTATTTGTTTTAATTAAACATATGTACTTGCATGTTTGTGGAATGAAGGGAAGTAGATATGTATTTGCATGCGTTTAAAAATATAGGATGTTTCTATGGATTTATAAACTACTGTTTGTATGAGTTTGCATGCATGTGTTAGTTTGCATGACTTACTTTTCATCTACATCTACATCTACATAATACCCCGCAAACCGCCGCAAGGGCGTGTGGCGGGGGGTGTTAGGCCACCACCCAAAAAAAGGAAAAAAGAAAAAGGAAAAAAGAAACACCGCATTCAAAACCAACACACACATGGAAACCCCAATCCACAACAGTGCACACATTCATTGCAACACCCCATCATTCGACGCGCATGCAACCACACATCTACCTATCCTCACTCAAAAGCATGCAAGTACATACGCTTACCTACAACAAATAATTCAACCCTAGGATGCAGCAAGAAACCTATCACGAACGTGCCAGGTAGTTTATAGCAAGTAGCCAGGCGAAACACCACCACCACAAGAGCGTTCCACACAAAACTCTCTCCCACCCAAGGTGAAATAATCTGGCCCAACGCTGCAGGTGGGAGGAGGGCACACCCGCGGAGAGGGACAAGGAATGGAAGGGTGGAGTTTGAAGTTCGTAAAGACGCTCGGGCAGGCGGGAAGGGTTCTGACACAACACACAAGAGGCTAGTGAAAGTGCATGCAATTGAGTTCAACTAATTGTTACCTAGACGCGGAGGGTGGCAAGTGAAATTTTTGTTATCTCCGAGTGTAACCCTAGAGTTGTTATCCCGTATTGTCCGTGGGAAGAAGGAGTCCTTGAGTCTGCTTGTCCTGGCATCTATTTCCCGAATTTTGTACACATGATCCAAGCGAGCTATATATGTTGGAGAGCGAATAATTTTCGAGACCTCGGTGCTGAAACATGCGGATCCGAATTTATTTAGTAAGTTTAACCTAGCATTGAGTCGCCTTTCTTCCAATGATTCCCATCCCAACTCCAAAAGCATTTCAGTGACGCTTTTCGTTTTATCGTAACAGTTTTCCACGAAACGAGCTGCCCGGCGTTGGACCTTCTCAATTTCCCGAATGAGGCCTTTTTCACACGGATCCCATACGCTACATGCATATTCTAAATGGGGCCTTACAAGAGCGTGATAACAACTTTCCTTGACCTTGGAGTCACTTCTACCGACAATGCGTCTAATAAATTCTAATTTTTTATATGCTTTCCCGCAGACTTTACGTATATGGGTCCCCCAAGTTAAGTCTTTAGTGAATGCAACACCTAGGTATTTCACCGAATCAACTACTTCAAGGTCAACTCCAGCTAATTTGTAAACTAATCCCGTGGATGTTTTAAAGAAATTTAACACCGAACATTTATTAAGATTCACTTTCACTAGCCTCCTGTGTGTTGTCCACGGCAATCCCCATTTTGAACACCATACATTAATGCTATTTAAATCACGTGTTAGAATTAAACGATCCTCATTCCCAGATATCTCCCGATAAATCCCTGTGTCATCCGCGAACATCCTTATCTTACTTTTCACTTTGTGGTTCAGATCGTTAACAAAAATCAAGAATAGTAACGGTCCGATAACACTTCCCAGAGGAACCCCCAAGGCGACTCGCACGCTGGTAGAACTAGCGCCGTCAAGGACTACCCTCTGTTCCCGGTCTGAAAGGAAGTCTTCAACCCAATGAAATTAAATTTATAATTTGTATTTAAATTTGAATATATATTATTATTTTTACACTCCGATGGTCCGAGCCCTTAGAGATGCGCATTCGCCAGTGCCATCGAGCATGGCAACAAGGGACCTAGGTGAAGCCATCCTGGTTATTAACCGAGTCCCAACAAAAGCTAACCTGTATACACTATGCTAAGATGTCTAAGAGGTGTTCCCCAAAATTAAAAGCTAACCTAAACCTGCTATGCTAAAGATATGTTTTTGTTTTATATCTACATCTACATCTACATAATACCCCGCAAGCCGCCGCAAGGGCGTGTGGCGGGGGTTGTTAGGCCACCACCCAAAAAAAGGAAAAAAGAAAAAGGAAAAAAAGAAACACCGCATTCAAAACCAACACACACATGCAAACCCCAATCCACAACAGTGCACACATTCATTGCAACACCCCATCATTCGACGCGCATGCAACCACACATCTACCTATCCTCACTCCAAAAGCATGCAAGTACATACGCTTACCTACAACAAATAATTCCACCCTAGGATGCAGCAAGAAACCTATCACGAACGTGCCAGCTAGTTTATAGCAAGTAGCCAGGCGAAACACCACTACCACAAGAGCGTTCCACACAAAACTCTCCCCCACCCAAGGTGAGGAATCTGGCCCAACGCTGCAGGTGGGAGGAGGGCACACCCGCGGAGAGGGACAAGGGATGGAAGGGTGGAGCATGAAGTTCGTAAAGACGCTCGGGTATGCGGGAAGGGTTCTGACACAAGACACAGGAGGCTAGGGAAAGTGCATGCAATTGAGTTTAACCAATTGTTACCTAGACGCCGAGGGTGGCATTGAGTCGTCTTTCTTCCAATGATTCCCATCCCAACTCCATAAGCATTTCAGTGACGCTTTTCGTTTATCGTAACAGTTTTCCACGAAACGAGCTGCCCGGCTGTGGACCTTCTCAATTTCCCGAATGAGGCCTTTTTCACACGGATCCCACACGCTACATGCATATTCTAAATGGGGCCTTACAAGAGCGTGATAACAACGTTACTTGACCTTGGAGTCACTTCTACCGACAATGCGTCTAATAAATCCTAATTTTTTATATGCTTGCCCGCAGACTTTACGTATATGGGTCCCCCAAGTTAAGTCTTTAGTGAATGTAACACCTAGGTATTTCACCGAATCAACTACTTCAAGGTCAACTCCAGGTAATTTGTAAACTAATCCCGTGGATCTTTTAAAGAAATTTACCACCGAACATTTATTAAGATTTAAAGGCAATCCCCATTTTGAACACCATTATTATAGTGCGGTACTATGAACAAAAATGTACGAAACTGGTAACTTAATGTAATGGACACTGTACTTGTAGCTATAAGTTGTTACTCAGTGGACAATAAGAGAAGAAGAGAGAGAGTACTCACCAATAACCAGTCAGAGGAGCGGGAAACAAGTAACTACAAGCCACTAAGAATACCCACTAAAATTACCACACTGTTAAAAAATACTAACAAACAGCACAAAGACTAAATAAACTAAGCTATATCACAAAATAAAAGCTAACACCACACTATACTTCACTAGGGAAGAATATGCACAGAGGCGCACAAGTAACAGCAGGTATGCTCGGCTACGGTCAAACCGGTTCCAGCGAGCTTTAGTATTTAGTGAATGCAACACCTAGGTATTTCACCGTAGCAACTAGTTCAAGGTCAACTCCAGCTAATTTGTAAACTAATCCCGTGGATCTTTTAAAGAAATTTACCACCGAACATTTATTAATATTTAAAGGCAATCCCCATTTTGAACACCATTCATTAATGCTATTTAAATCACCTTCTAATAAACTTGCGTAGGTGATCAATGAATCGCATAGGTACCAAAACATCATGAAATCGTGCAGGTGTTTTGGTCTGCTCACAGAATGAACCTTTATCTCCGGGTTGCTCGAATGTCTTCCGTTTGTTGATAGCTTTCCTCTCTTCGCTTCCGCTCGAAGTCAAATTCACCCCGACGGTTCTCCTCTCTTCTCTTAGCGTGCCGTGAATATCAAACCGGATCTCAGGATTCGGGAAAACCCTTAGCCCGAATGGGTAATCGATGCATAGAACTCGATTTCTCGCTCAAAATGTCGCGGAGAACCGGATACCGTCTCCGCTTTGAGTTCCTTCATGCGTTTCGGAACATGATTTGCCTTTTCATCCGACGGAGAACGTCTTTCATTTTTTTACATATTTCCACCAGTCTCGAGTGAAGTATGAAACTTAAAGGCTTCGTTTACTCACCGGGACACGAAGCTTTCAACTCGAATATCCTCCGGAAGAATTCACTGAGTGTTCGGCCGTCTTGAAATTCCAATCGGATGCGCTACACTTCGTTCCTTCGCCGTCCGGTTAGGGGGGCGGGAGGGTGGGGTGGGTGGGAGGAGCACTCGCGAACTTCCAAACAAGCGCACTCGCTTCGATCGCCCGAAAACTGCGGCTCGTAATTTCCCGCTTGACTGGCCGCCGCGCAGGGAAGAGAAGAGAGGACCACTCACACACACAGACTCGCAATTGCCGGAACAGAGACATGCGAACTCGGCGCTCGCCGCCGGCCGACTGGTTTCCGTGACGACCACAGATCGCAGCAGACTCCTCTTCGCAATCACCGACGTCAGTGGAGGAATGTTCTTGGTGGGGAACTAAATTTCGCGCTTGGGATCGCATCCTCTTTCTTTCGGTATCCAGTGGTCGTATTGTTTATCTCTCCGAACTTCGAATTCCATTGCATCGTGGAATAGCACCTCGATCGACTGGGGGACCCACTTAGCCGCCTAATTTCACTTCGAGTATCCGGTTTAATCTGATTAATACATGCTGACGTCTTCATAGGTCCTAAAAGTACTTCTTGGATGGAGACTACCGACGAGGTCGAGGCAATCGTGTCGGCAACGGGTCAGCACACTCCTCCCACCTGCAGCGTTGGGCCAGCTTCCTCACCTTGGTTAGGAGAGAGTTTTATGTAGAGCGTTTTTGTGGTGGTGGTATTTCGCCTAGCTACTTACTAAAAACTAGCTTGCACGTTCCTGATAAATTTCTTGCTGCATCCTGGGGTACAATTATTTGTTAAAGTTAAGCGTATGTACTTGCATGCTTTTGGAGTGAAGGGAGGTAGATGTGTGTTTGCATGCGCGTCAAATGATGGGATGTTTCTATGAATAGGTGCACTGCTGTGGATTGGGGTTTGCATGTGTGTGTTGGTTTTGAATGCGGTATTTCTTTTTTCCTTTCTTGGGTGGTGACCTAACACCCCCCGCCACACGCCCTTGCAGCGGCTTGCGGGGTATTATGTAGATGTAGATGTATAGAGAGAAATAATCAGGGTACTCAGGGTAAAAGTGAAAAATACCAGCTTTAGGATAACCAAAGATAGCCACGAAGATGGGAAACTACAAGAGGGCTTCCATGAGTGTGTGCTTCTTGTAACACCAAAGAAACCAAGAACAGATAAATGCGAAGTACTCAGAAAATTGAGTCTCACACATTTAAAAATTTCACTCGAATAATAAACCGAAGAATAGAATGAAAAATAGAATTGAGCTTTCTGTAAATTCTGTATGGGTTGGATTGGAAAACCACTCGCCGACAAAATGATTACTACATATAAAAACGGCAGCAAACAATCATTTGCGGCAATCGTAAACTTGAAGGCCTACGACAATGTTGAATGGTCAAGGTACTAAAAGCTCTTGGAATTAACTATAACGACCGAAGAATAACCCATGATCTCTAACAAAATCAGGCAAAAACCGTGGAAATGAAATAAAAAAGGGAAATTAAGGCCAAAATAAAAAAAGAGTGAGTTATACGAGGATTCAAAATTTCGCCTGCACTATTCAACGAGTGCCTAGAAGAGGCAAGAAAAGTCGTCCGAGAATTCGGTATCGAAGGACAACAAGGTTTACGGAGAAGAAAATAACATGCTTCAGTTCGCAGGTGGCATCGCCATAGTAGTAGCAGTAATTATAGCGGGCCTACAAGCAAATCTAATAAAACTCTTGTGCAACTAGGGCAAGTAGAAGCCCCGTTCTCCTCTACCTTCTAGCTGCATAGCATGGAAAGGAAAATAGGAATCAGAATGCTTGTAGCCAAAATTCCCCAGGAATTAGTTCATTACGATAAGTATTAACGTACAGGTTAGGGACTGCCCGAAGATATGAATATATGTGTACATGTATGTATATATATAGGTACATACATAGCTATATACATGTATATGTATGTCTATACATACATTTTCTTTCTTACAAGTTCCACCCACCTGCCCTAACCTAACCGCCAACCCCCTCAACCCTTACCCTTCCTTCATGGTACTACACCCCCTGCCACACATCTTTTTGGTGGCTCGCAGGGTATTTATGTAGATGTAGATGAGAGAGACAGTCGCTTTGGACACCGCCTGGAAGTGGCTGCATTTGATGTGGTCCTGGAATAAGAATTGCAAGACTTTAAATGTAAAGTACTCTGCGAGTATTTGAACACTGACCCAGAAGCTTTCTGGTCATATGTTAGGGAAGTAAATGGGGGTCAACAAACCGTGGCTTGCTTAAGGGATTGCAACAATATCATTAATACTGACAATAACGGTACATTTACATCTACATAATACCACCCAAGCCGCCGTAAGGGCGTGTGGCGGGGGGTGTTAGGTCACCACCCAAAAAAGGAAAAAAGAAATGACGCATTCAAAACCAACACACACATGCAAAACCCAATCTACAGCGTTGCACACATTCATCGTAACATCCCATCATTCGACGGGCATGCAAACACACATCTACCTCCCTTCACTCCACAAGCATGCAAGTACATACGCTTAATTACAACAAATAATTTTACCCTAGGATGCAGCAAGAAATTTATCACGAACGTGCAAAGTAGTTTATAGCAAGTAGCCAGGCGAAAAACCACCACCACAAGAACGTTCCACACAAAACTTTCTCCGCGTCTAGGTAAATATTAGTTGAACTCAATTGCATGCACTTTCACTAGCCTCCTGTGTGTTGTGTCAGAACCCTTCCCGCATGCCCGAGCGTCTTTACGAACTTCATGCTCCACCCTTCCATCCCTTGTCCCTCTCCGCGGGTGTGCCCTCCTCCCACCTGCAGCGTTGGGCCAGATTCCTCACCTTGGGTGGGAGAGAGTTTTGTATGGAACGCTCTTGTGGTGGTGGTGTTTCGCCTGGCTACTTGCTAGAAACTAGCTTGCACGTTCGTGATACATTTCTTGCTGCATCCTGGGGTAAAATTATTTGTTGTAGCTAAGCGTATGTACTTGCATGCTTTTGGAGTGAGGATAGGTAGATGTGTGGTTGCATGCGCGTCGAATGATGGGGTGTTGCAATGAATGTGTGAACTGTTGTGGATTGGGGTTTGCATGTGTGTGTTGGTTTTGAATGCGGTGTTTCTTTTTTCCTTTTTCTTTTTTCCTTTTTTTGGGTGGTGGCCTAACACCCCCCGCCACACGCCCTTGCGGCGGCTTGCGGGGTATTATGTAGATGTAGATGTATATATTGGGATAAATAAAGTAGAATCCAGCGCTTTTTGTCACTTGAGATCAGGTTACGCCTCACAGATCCCAAAAATAACAGAACAAACACAAACTTGTTTTAATACAACATACAACCGACATGTAAAAGTAACCGACAACCCTGGCATTGACGAAGAAAGACATTTGACATGCACTTCTCCACAAACGTGTCGTAAATTACGGTCAGACACAAACAAGGGCGTGATTCAAGAGAAAAACAATCTAAATATACTTGTATTAAATTGCAGAAGCCTCAAAAATAAAATAGCGGATCTCGAGCACATAATCCAATGTCATTCGGCTGATATAATATTAGGCACAGAGAGTTGGCTTTGTAATGACATCAATGACCAAGAAATTTTCCCAACAAACTTTACAGTTTACCGACATGATAGAGGTACAAGACCCGGAGGCGGAGTTTTCGTGGCTGTGAAAAGTAATCTTGAAAGCAGACAACTTGCATTTGAAAATAATAACATAGAAAGTGTTTGGTGCACCATACTGCGATCCAATCACCCCAACATTAATTTATGCTCTTTCTACAGACCCCCAGACTCAGATTTTCAAACACTTAATACCCTCAATGAACAAATAAATAGATTTACACGCAAAAATAATAAATGTATCAATATAATTGGTGGTGACTTCAACCTCCCTGGTATCGACTGGGATAGCAATAGCGTTAAATCTCGGACCCGTGATCGCGAATCTTGCAATTCCTTACTAAAATCGGTTCAAAGAAACTCGCTCCATCAAGCAGTACGCACTCCCACCCGTGGAAAGAACATATTGGACTTATTTCTTACGAACACACCGGAACGTATTAATAGTGTGTTTCCGGCGAGAGTATGAGTGACCATAAATCAGTTATTATCAACTTGAACATAGAAATAAAAAAGAATGTTAAGCCAAAAAGAAAAATTCATAATTATCACAAAGCAGATTTTGAAACTTTTGCCAGCCATTTAAACTCTTCACTACACGATTTCAAAACGCGCTTAAGTCTTGCCACCGTGAAAGAAACTTGGACAAAGTTTGTCCAAATTATGCAAAAAGGAATAACAGATTTCATCCCTGTAAAATACGTTAAAGCAAATCGAGACCCAAGGTGGTACAACAAAGGCGTTAAAAAAGCCCTTCGAAAGCAAAGAATGTTACACTCTAGGGTAAAGAAAGCAGGTCTGAACTCATCACCCTTAGAAAATAAACAGCTGTTGGACAAGTATAGATCCTCTAAAGTTGAAACTAAAACAAAATTACGTAGCGTATAATTATAATGCAACCATTTCAGAGAGTAAAAATCATTCGCCTTGACCGGGATATTGCTTTGCAAGATATTAAACTTAAAGTACTCTGCGAGTATTTGAACACTGACCCCAAGGCCTTCTGGTCATATGTTCTCCGAGTGGCGGTAAAATAAATGGCGGTCAACAAACCGTGGCTTGCTTAAGGGACTGCAACAATATCATTCATACTGACAGTGAAGCTAAAGCCAACATTCTAAACGAATTCTTCCAGAGCGTCTTCACGAACGATTTAGCTACCGCGTATCTCCAAGAAACAATATATACTGAATCCATGACCAAAATAACAGTGGACGAGCAAGGAATTGCCAAATCGCTCAAAGACATCAAACCAAACAAATCCCCGGGTCCCGAAAATATACCAGCTCGGGTGCTAAAACACTTAGCTCCTAACATCGCCCCGTATCTCGAATTTATATTTAACAAATCACTCACTGAGTGCAAAGTCCCTAAGAATTGGAAAACCGCGCAAATAACGCCTATTTTTAAAAGTGGTGACAGGGAGGACCCCAGCAATTACAGACCCATTTCTCTCACTTCAATAAGTTGCAAAATTTTAGAGCACATAATTGTCAGTTCCATAATGAGACATCTTGATAACATTAACTTTTTAAGTGACAATAAACACGGATTCAGAAAAACCCGCTCATGCGAGACCCAATTAGGATTGTTCACACATGACTTACTTTTATCGGGTGAAAGTGGTAGGCAAGTGGATGCGATCTTTTTAGACTTTCAAAAGGCATTTGATAAGGTTCCGCATGGTAAACTCATCCATAAATTAAAGGGCGCAGGTATACACAAGGGGGCAATAAATTGGGTTGAAGACTTCCTTTCAGACCGGGAACAGAGGGTAGTCCTTGACGGCGCTAGTTCTACCAGCGTAAGAGTCACCTCGGGGGTTCCTCAGGGAAGTGTTATCGGACCGTTACTATTCTTGATTTTTGTTAACGATCTGAACCGCAAAGTAAAAAGTAAGATAAGGAGGTTTGCGGATGACACAGTGATTTATCGGGAGATATCTGGGGATGAGGATCGTTTAATTCTAGCACGTGATTTAAATAGCATTAGTGAATGGTGTTCAAAATGGGGATTGCCTTTAAATCTTAATAAATGTTCGGTGGTAAATTTCTTTAAAAGATCCACGGGATTAGTTTACAAATTAGCTGGAGTTGACCTTGAAGTAGTTGATTCGGTGAAATACCTAGGTGTTACATTCACTAAAGACTTAACTTGGGGGACCCATATACGTAAAGTCTGCGGGCAAGCATATAAAAAATTAGGATTTATTAGACGCATTGTCGGTAGGAGTGACTCCAAGGTCAAGGAACGTTGTTATCACGCTCTTGTAAGGCCCCATTTAGAATATGCATGTAGCGTATGGGATCCGTGTGAAAAAGGCCTCATTCGGGAAATTGAGAAGGTCCAACGCCGGGCAGCTCGTTTCGTGGAAAACTGTTACGATAAAACGAAAAGCGTCACTGAAATGCTTATGGAGTTGGGATGGGAATCATTGGAAGAAAGACGACTCAATGCTAGGTTAAACTTACTAAATAAATTCGGATCCGCATGTTGCAAAACTTGCCACCCTCCGCGTCTAGGTAACAATTAGTTGAACTCAATTGCATGCACTTTCACTAGCCTCCTGTGTGTTGTGTCAGAACCCTTCCCGCATGCCCGAGCGTCTTTACGAACTTCATGCTCCACCCTTCCATCCCTTGTCCCTCTCCGCGGGTGTGCCCTCCTCCCACCTGCAGCGTTCGGCCAGATTCCTCACCTTGGGTGGGAGAGAGTTTTGTATGGAACGCTCTTGTGGTGGTGGTGTTTCGCCTGGCTACTTGCTATAAACTAGCTGGCACGTTCGTGATAGTTTTCTTGCTGCATCCTAGGGTGGAATTATTTGTTGTAGGTAAGCGTATGTACTTGCATGCTTTTGGAGTGAGGATAGGTAGATGTGTGGTTGCATGCGCGTCGAATGATGGGGTGTTGCAATGAATGTGTGCACTGTTGTGGATTGGGGTTTGCATGTGTGTGTTGGTTTTGAATGCGGTGTTTCTTTTTTCCTTTTTCTTTTTTCCTTTTTTTGGGTGGTGGCCTAACACCCCCCGCCACACGCCCTTGCGGCGGCTTGCGGGGTATTATGTAGATGTAGATGTAGATGTAGATGTTTCAGCACCGAGGTCTCGAAAATTATTCGCTCTCCAACATATATAGGTCGCTTGGATCATGTGTACAAAATTCGGGAAATAGATGCCAGGACTAGCAGACTCAAGGACTCCTTCTTCCCACGGACAATACGGGATAACAACTCTAGGGTTACACTCGGAGATAACAAAAATGCCACTTGCCACCCTCCGCGTCTAGGTAACAATTAGTTGAACTCAATTGCATGCACTTTCACTAGCCTCCTGTGTGTTGTGTCAGAACCCTTCCCGCATGCCCGAGCGTCTTTACGAACTTCATGCTCCACCCTTCCATCCCTTGTCCCTCTCCGCGGGTGCATCCGAGTGCATCTCTTTAAAGGAGCGCAGGATCTCTTCAGATCCACGTTCTGAGGCGTCGTTTGTTCCCACATGAGCCACAATTAGGATTTATTAGATGCCAATCCAATCCAATTAGGATTTATTAGACGCATTGTCGGCAGAAGTGACTCCAAGGTCAAGGAACGTTGTTATCACGCTCTTGTAAGGCCCCGTTTAGAATTTGCATGTAGCGTATGGGATCCGTGTGAAAAGGGCCTCATTCGGGAAATTGAGAAGGTCCAACCCCGGGCATCTCGTTTCGTGGAAAACTGTTACGATAAAACGAAAAGCGTCACTGAAATGCCTAAGGAGTTGGGATGGGAATCATTGGAAGAAAGACGACTCAATGCTAGGTTAAACTTACTAAATAAATTCAGATCCGCATGTTTCAGCACCGAGGTCTCGAAAATTATTCGCGCTTCAACATACATTGGTCGCTGGGATCATGGGTACAAAATTCGGGAAATAGATGCCAGGGCTAGCAGACTCAAGGACTCCTTCTTCCCACGGACAATACGGGATAACAACTGTAGGGTCACATTTTGAGATAACAAAAATGCCACTTGCCACCCTCAGCGTATAGGTAACAATTAGTTAAACTCAATTGCATGCACCTTCATTAACCTCCTGTTTGTTGTGTCAAAACCCTTCCCGCATACCATTAAGTAAAATATTGCTGTTTACAGTAATGCGGTATTTCTTTTTTCCTTTTTTGGGTGGTGACCTGACACCCCCCGCCACGCGCCCTTGCGGCGGCTTGCGGGGTATTATGTAGATGTAGATGTAGATGAACAATTAGTTAAACTCAATAGCATGCCCTTTCACTAACCTCCAGTGTGTTGTGTAAAAACCCTTCCCGCATGACCGCATTGGAATGCCATTAAATAATGTATTACTGTTCACAGTATTGTTTGCTCTGCTGCTGGTACCCAAAATTTCTCCTTCCCTCTACGTGGGTGTGCCCTCCTCCCACCTGCAGCGTTGGGCCAGCTTCCTCGCCTTGGTTAGGATAGTGATTTATGCAGAGCGTTTTTGTGGTGGTGGCATTTCGCCTAGCTACTTGCTAGAAACTAGCTTGCACGTTCGTGATTAATTTCTTGCTGAATGCTGGGGTAAAATTTTTTGTTGTAGTTGAGCATATGTACTTGCATGCTTGTGGAGTGAAGGGAGGTAGATGTGTGTTTGCATGCGCGTGGAATGATGGGATGTTTCAATGAGATGATGTTTGATTTTTTGAAACGACGCCTCAGAACGTGGATCTGAAGAGATCCTGCGCTCCTTTAAGGAGATGCACTCGGAGGTGAAACGGGTTGACGCAGAGTTGAAGGTTCCTCTTAAATTAAGTATTTGTAGTATTGTGCCACGTACTGACCGCGGAAGGCTCGTTTGGAGCCGAATAGAGGGTATAAACGAGAGATTGTTGGGATTCTGTCGGGATATCGGAGCGGACTTCGTTGATCTGAGGCCTGTCCTCTCATCGTGTCGGGTACCCCTAAATCGCTCTGGGGTCCATTATACTGCCGTGGCATCACAGTGTGTAGCGCGTAGGTTACACGAACACGTTTCTAGGGTTTAGCATAGTTGGAAGGCAAGAGCGCAGGTCATATATTGGGATAAATAAAGTAGAATCCAGCGCTTTTTGTCACTTGAGATCAGGTTACGCCTCACAGATCCCAAAAATAACAGAACAAACACAAACTTGTTTTTATACAACATACAACCGACATGTAAAAGTAACCGACAACCCTGGCATTGACGTAGAAAGACATTTGACATGCACTTCTCCACAAACGTGTCGTAAATTACGGTCAGACACAAACAAGGGCGTGATTCAAGAGAAAAACAATCTAAATATACTTGTATTAAATTGCAGAAGCCTCAAAAATAAAATAGCGGATCTCGAGCACATAATCCAATGTCATTCGGCTGATATAATATTAGGCACAGAGAGTTGGCTGTGTAATGACATCAATGACCAAGAAATTTTCCCAATAAACTTTACAGTTTACCGACATGATAGAGGTACAAGACCCGGAGGCGGAGTTTTCGTGGCTGTGAAAAGTAATCTTGAAAGCAGACAACTTGCATTTGAAAATAATAACATAGAAAGTGTTTGGTGCACCATACTGCGATCCAATCACCCCAACATTAATTTATGCTCTTTCTACAGACCCCCAGACTCAGATTTTCAAACACTTAATACCCTCAATGAACAAATAAATAGATTTACACGCAAAAATAATAAATGCATCAATATAATTGGTGGTGACTTCAACCTCCCTGGTATCGACTGGGATAGCAATAGCGTTAAATCTCGGACCCGTGATCGCGAATCTTGCAATTCCTTACTAAAATTGGTTCAAAGAAACTCGCTTCATCAAGAAGTACGCACCCCACCCGTGGAAAGAACATATTGGACTTATTTCTTACGAACACACCGGAACGCATTAATAGTGTATCAACCGACGAGGGTATAAGTGACCATAAATCTGTTATTATCAACTTGAACGTAGAAATAAAAAAGAATGTTAAGCCAAAAAGAAAAATTTATAATTATCACAAAGCAGATTTTGAAACTTTTGCCAGCCATTTAAACTCTTCACTACACGATTTCAAAACGCGCTTAAGTCTTGCCACCGTGGAAGAAACTTGGACACAGTTTGTCCAAATTATGCAAAAAGGAATAACAGATTTCATCCCTATAAAATACGTTAAAGCAAATCGCGACCCAAGGTGGTACAGCAAAGGCGTTAAAAAAGCCCTTCGAAAGCAAAGAATGTTACACTCTAGGGTAAAGAAAGCAGGTCTGAACTCATCACCCTTGGACAATAAACAGCTGTTGGACAAGTATAGATCCTCTAAAGTTGAAACTAAAACACAATTACGTAGCGCTTTGCAAGATTTTAAACGTAAAGTACTCTGCGAGTATTTGAACACTGACCCCAAAGCTTTCTGGTCATATGTTAGGGAAATAAATGGGGGTCAACAAACCGTGTCTTGCTTAAGGGACTGCAACAATATCATTCATACTGACAGTGAGGCTAAAGCCAACATTCTAAACGAATTCCTTCAGAGCGTCTTCACGAACGATGTAGCCACCGCGTATCTCCAAGAAACAATATATACTGAACCCATGACAAAAATAACAGTGGACGAGCAAGGAATTGCCAAATTGCTCAAAGACATCAAACCAAACAAATCCCCGGGTCCCGAAAATATACCAGCTCGGGTGCTAAAACACTTAGCTCCTAACATCGCCCCGTATCTCGAATTTATATTTAACAAATCACTCACTGAGTGCAAAGTCCCTAAGAATTGGAAAACCGCGCAAATAACGCCTATTTTTAAAAGTGGTGACAGGGAGGACCCCAGCAATTACAGACCCATTTCTCTCACTTCAATAAGTTGCAAAATTTTAGAGCACATAATTGTCAGTTCCATAATGAGACATCTTGATAACATTAACTTATTAAGTGACAATCAACACGGATTCAGAAAAACCCGCTCATGCGAGACCCAATTAGGATTGTTCACACATGACTTACTTTTATCGGGTGAAAGTGGTAGGCAAGTGGATGCGATCTTTTTAGACTTTCAAAAGGCATTTGATAAGGTTCCGCATGGTAAACTCATCCATAAATTAAAGGGCGCAGGTATACACAAGGGGGCAATAAATTGGGTTGAAGACTTCCTTTCAGACCGGGAACAGAGGGTAGTCCTTGACGGTGCTAGTTCTACCAGCGTAAGAGTCACCTCGGGGGTTCCTCAGGGAAGTGTGCCCTCCTCCCACCTGCAGCGTTGGGCCAGATTCCTCACCTTGGGTGGGAGAGAGTTTTGTATGGAACGCTCTTGTGGTGGTGGTGTTTCGCCTGGCTACTTGCTATAAACTAGCTGGCACGTTCGTGATAGGTTTCTTGCTGCATCCTAGGGTGGAATTATTTGTTGTAGGTAAGCGTATGTACTTGCATGCTTTTGGAGTGAGGATAGGTAGATGTGTGGTTGCATGCGCGTCGAATGATGGGGTGTTGCAATGAATGTGTGCACTGTTGTGGATTGGGGTTTGCATGTGTGTGTTGGTTTTGAATGCGGTGTTTCTTTTTTCCTTTTTCTTTTTTCCTTTTTTTGGGTGGTGGCCTAACACCCCCCGCCACACGCCCTTGCGGCGGCTTGCGGGGTATTATGTAGATGTAGATGTAGATGTAGATGAAGTGTTATCGGACCGTTACTATTCTTGATTTTTGTTAACGATCTGAACCGCAAAGTGAAAAGTAAGATAAGGAGGTTAGCGGATGACACAGTGATTTATCGGGAGATATCTGGGGATGAGGATCGTTTAATTCTAGCACGTGATTTAAATAGCATTAATGAATGGTTTTCAAAATGGGGATTGCCTTTAAATCTTAATAAATGTTCGGTGGTAAATTTCTTTAAAAGATCCACGGGATTAGTTTACAAATTAGCTGGAGTTGACCTTGAGGTAATTGATTCGGTGAAATACCTAGGTGTTACATTCACTAAAGACTTAACTTGGGGGACCCATATACGTAAAGTCTGCGGGCAAGCATATAAAAAATTAGGATTTATTAGACGCATTGTCGGTAGAAGTGACTCCAAGGTCAAGGAACGTTGTTATCACGCTCTTGTAAGGCCCCATTTAAAATATGCATGTAGCGTATGGGATCCGTGTGAAAAAGGCCTCATTCGGGAAATTGAGAAGGTCCAACGCCGGGCAGCTCGTTTCGTGAAAAACTGTTACGATAAAACGAAAAGCGTCACTGAAATGCTTATGGAGTTGGGATGGGAATCATTGGAAGAAAGACGACTCAATGCTAGGTTAAACTTACTAAATAAATTCGGATCCGCATGTTTCAGCACCGAGGTCTCGAAAATTATTCGCTCTCCAACATATATAGGTCGCTTTGATCATGTGTACAAAATTCGGGAAATAGATGCCAGGACTAGCAGACTCAAGGACTCCTTCTTCCCACGGACAATACGGGATAACAACTCTAGGGTTACACTCGGAGATTACAAAAATGCCACTTGCCACCCTCCGCGTCTAGGTAACAATTAGTTGAACTCAATTGCATGCACTTTCACTAGCCTCCTGTGTGTTGTGTCAGAACCCTTCCCGCATGCCCGAGCGTCTTTACGAACTTCATGCTCCACCCTTCCATCCCTTGTCCCTCTCCGCGGGTGTGCCCTCCTCCCACCTGCAGCGTTGGGCCAGATTCCTCACCTTGGGTGGGAGTGTTTTGTGTGGAACGCTCTTGTGGTGGTGGTGGTGTTTCGCCTGGCTACTTGCTATAAACTAGCTGGCACGTTCGTGATAGGTTTCTTGCTGCATCCTAGGGTGGAATTATTTGTTTTAGGTAAGCGTATGTACTTGCATGCTTTTGGAGTGAGGATAGGTAGATGTGTGGTTGCATGCGCGTCGAATGATGGGGTGTTGCAATGAATGTGTGCACTGTTGTGGATTGGGGTTTGCATGTGAGTGTTGGTTTTGAATGCGGTGTTTCTTTTTTTTCCTTTTTCTTTTTTCCTTTTTTTGGGTGGTGGCCTAACACCCCCCGCCACACGCCCTTGCGGCGGCTTGCGGGGTATTATGTAGATGTAGAGGTAGATGTAGATGATGTAGATAATGTTTGGTTAAAATTATACAAACTGGAAACATATGGATAAGTTGTCACAGGTATGGATACCCTGATATGTGAATTTTCAGAAACCAATGGGCTTAATACGACACGAGCCCTAGTCTTAGGCAACCAAGTTGCTTACTATATTTGGGTTCGTAGTATTTATAATGCGGTATAAACTGAATGTACCATGGGTTGTAGCAGAATGATTGCACACGCATTTTTATTAGATGTTATTTCATCATCGCCTTTCGCTCAGGCTGTGATTTTGTTTTCACGAAGTTTTACTAGAATTCAGAGCAACGTCTCTATTTCCTATGTTAGTTTAACTGTACACACAACATACAAGCCTCATGATAAGGCCTCTTGATTCTGGGACTGCTTTATGTGCACGCACCACAGGATATTTATTCTCTTTGGAGAAGACGCCGAGATTGCGGAGAAATCCTCAAATCGCAGAGAAAACGGGTGACCGGGTATTCAGAATGCGCGCATTTGTATTTGCTCTAAATCGTGTTCTAGATGCGGATAATACAGCATTTTGCATAAAATGAGCCGAAATAACACAAATTATTCATTATTGGGATTGATGGAATACCACAAAGTTTCAGAAGAACTTGTTTATTTTGTTCGTGGTACCCGCATATCGGGGCGAGCTGGATCGGGCTGAACTTTTTAATTCATCTACATCTACATCTACATAACACCCCGCAAGCCGCCGCAAGGGCGTGTGGCGGGGGGTGTTAGGCCACCACCCAAAAAAAAAGGAAAAAAGAAACACCGCATTCAAAACCAACACACACATGCAAACCCCAATCCACAACAGTGCACACATTCACTGCAACACCCCATCACTCGACGCGCATGCAACCACACATCCACCTATCCTCACTCCAAAAGCATGCAAGTACATACGCCCACCTACAACAAACAATTCCACCCTAGGATGCAGCAAGAAACCTATCACGAACGTGCCAGCTAGTTTATAGCAAGTAGCCAGGCGAAACACCACCACCACAAGAGCGTTCCACACAAAACTCTCTCCCACCCAAGGTGAGGAATCTGGCCCAATTGACACATTAGTCTCCGAGACCCTTAATTAGAGTCACGTCACCCCTTCCGGCATTCTTTCATGATCCCAACCGTGGCTCGCTCTCTCAATTGTCATTGACCCATTGTCCAAATCGAGGGCCTGCGTCGGGAGCTCAAGGCCACGCGCAGTAAGTAGGGCACAACGCCTCAATCAGCGCTTCATTGAACCACTGGAAATTTATCGAGCGATGGGTTCAGGAGGTTTTTATTGGGTAAGTCGGGGAACTTATCCAGGGGAATCTGAAGAGGGGGGTAAAATTGGGTGGAGCATATGTTAGGTGTGCGGATAGAAAGATGAGAGAATGGCTTTTCAAAGAAGATGAAGGCAGTCGTAATTTACGCAACATGAATGGGGAAATACATCTACATCTACATCTACATAATACCCCGCAAGCCGCCGCAAGGGCGTGTGGCGGGGGGTGTTAGGCCACCACCCAAAAAAAGGAAAAAAGAAAAAGGAAAAAAGAAACACCGCATTCAAAACCAACACACACATGCAAACCCCAATCCACAACAGTGCACACATTCATTGCAACACCCCATCATTCGACGCGCATGCAACCACACTGTAACCACATGCAACCACAATGTAAGGTAAGCCAAAGGGAGTCCTCGTGATGAGTATTTAGTAATGATGGGATGTTTCTATAAATGTGTGCACTGCTGTGGATTGGGGTTTGCATGTGTTTTCCTTTTTCTTTTTTCCTTTTTTTGGGTGGTGGCCTAACACCCCCTGCCACACGCCCTTGCGGCGGCTTGCGGGGTATTATGTAGATGTAGATGTAGATGTGTGTGTTCGTTTTGAATGCGGTATTTCTTTTTTCCTTTTTTGGGTGGTGACCTAACACCCCCCGCCACACGCCCATGCGGCGGCTCCCGGGGTATTATGTAGATGTAGATGTATTGGTCGTAAATGAAAGTACAATCGCTAGAATTCTATGCTTCTATTTTTTGTTAGTTATTCTTCGATCGAATACCATGAGACACCATGTGCACTGTTGTGGATTGGGGTTTGCATGTGTGTGTTGGTTTTGAATGCGGTGTTTCTTTTTTCCTTTTTCTTTTTTCCTTTTTTTGGGTGGTGGCCTAACACCCCCCGCCACACGCCCTTGCGGCGGCTTGCGGGGTATTATGTAGATGTAGATGTAGAAATATTTTTTAAAATTACATATTCTTACTTTTAAATTACATTAGTCGTATGCGCGAGAGTCGGGGGGGGGGAGGGGGGGTATGAGTTAATATTGACGTCGAATACTAATTTGCGAGATTAGATTGCCGCGTCACACCAGGAATACACGCGGGAGGATGGTTTTGTGATACTCAAGAGATATAAATGAGTAGGAACCATCCAGAGCCTTCCTTAGATAGGTTTATCACCCTAAATAAATGAGTGCATGCATTCTATATAATTCCACGCACATTTTAGTGCTTTACCTGTCTGTCATTCGCAACAATCAGCAACCCAAACAACGACAACCGGAGGAAGGAAGTACACAGGTTCTGTTCGGAGGCCTGTTTTGGCATTGGGAGAATCCCAAACAGGGAGGAGGGCCAAATTATATTGATTCTAATATTTACATCTACATATACATAATAAACCGCAAGCCGCCGCAAGGGCGTGTGGCGGGGGGGTTTGTTCATCACCCAAAAAAGGAAAAAAGAAATACCGCATTCAAAACCAACACACACATTGAAACCCCAATCCACAGCAGTGCACACATTCATCGTAACATCCCATCATTCGACGCGCATGCAAACACACATCTACCTCCTTTCACTCCACAAGCATGCAAGTACATACGCTTAACTACAACAAATAATTTTACCCCCGTAATGCAGCAAGAAATTAATCACGAACGTGCAAGCTAGTTTCTAGCGAGTAGCCAGGTGAATTACCACCACCACAAGAACGTTCCGCATAAAACTCTCTCCTACTCAAGACGAGGAATTTGGCCCAACGCTGCAGGTGGAAGGAGGGCACACCCAGGGAGAGGGACAAGGGATGGAAGTGGAAATTTAGAGTAGCAAAAGAAGAGAACACAATATTGTAAACAGCAATACATTACTTAATGACATTCCAATGCGGGCATGCGGGAAGGGTTTTAACACAACACACAGGGGGTTAGTGAAAGTGCATGCAATTGAGTTTAACTAATTGTTACCTAGACGCCGAGGGTGGCAAGTGGCATTTTTGTTATCTCCGAGTGTGACCCTACAGTTGTTATCCCGTATTGTCCGTGGGAAGAAGGAGTCCTTGAGTCTGCTAGTCCTGGCATCTATTTTCCGAATTTTGTACACATGATCCAAGCGACTTATGTATGTTGGGGTGCGAATAATTTTCGAGACCTCGGTGCTGAAACATGCTGATCTGAATTTATTAAGTAAGTTTAACCTAGCATTGAGTCGTCTTTCTTCCAATGATTCCCATTCCAACTCCATAAGCATTTTAGTGACGCTTTTCGTTTTAACGTAACAGTTTTCCACGAAACGAGCTGCCCGGCGTTGGACCTTCTCAATTTCCCGAATGAGGCCTTTTTCACACGGATCCCATACGCTACATGCATATTCTAAATGGGGCCTTACAAGAGCGTGATAACAACGTTCCTTGACCTTGGAGTCACTTATGCGGACAATGCGTCTAATAAATCCTAATTTTTCTTAAAATCCTAAAGCCTAAATTTCTTAAATCTTAAAAAATTCCTCGTCTTGAGTAGGAGAGATTTTTATGCCGAACGTTCATGTGGTGGTGGTAATTCGCCGGGCTACTTGCTAGAAACTAGCTTGCACGTTCGTGATTAATTTCTTGCTGTATCCTGGGGTAAAATTATTTTTTGTAGTTTAGCGTATGTACTTGCATGCTTGTGGAGTGTAGGGTGGTAGATGTGTGTTTGCATGCGCATCGAATGATGGGATGTTACGATCCTAATAAATAATGGGATAATAAATCCTAATTTTTTATATGCTTGCCCGCAGACTTTACGTATTTGTGTCCCCCAAGTTAAGTCTTTAGTGAATGTAACACCTAGGTATTTCACCGTATCAACTACTTCAAAGTCAACTCCAGCTAATTTGTAAACTAATCCCGTGGATCTTTTAAAGAAATTTACCACCGAACATTTATTAAGATTTAAAGGCAATCCCCATTTTGAACACCATTCATTAATGCTATTTAAATCACCTTCTAATAAACTTGCGTAGGTGATCAATGAATCGCATAGGTACCAAAACATCATGAAATCGTGCAGGTGTTTTGGTCTGCTCGCAGAATAAGCCTTTATCTCCGGGTTGCTCGAATGTCTTCCGTTTGGTGATAGCTTTCCTCTCTTCGCTTCCGCTCGAAGTCAAATTCACCCCGACGGTTCTCCTCTCTTCTCTTAGCGTGCCGTGAATATCAAACCGGATCTCAGGATTCGGGAAAACCCTTAGCCCGAATGGGCTAAGCTAATTCGCTCTCCAACATATATAGGTCGCTTGGATCATGTGTACAAAATTCGGGAAATAGATGCCAGGACTAGCAGACTCAAGGACTCCTTCTTCCCACGGACAATACGGGATAACAACTCTAGGGTTACACTCGGAGATAACAAAAATGCCACTTGCCACCCTCCGCGTCTAGGTAACAATTAGTTGAACTCAATTGCATGCACTTTCACTAGCCTCCTGTGTGTTGTGTCAGAACCCTTCCCGCATGCCCGAGCGTCTTTACGAACTTCATGCTCCACCCTTCCATCCCTTGTCCCTCTCCGCGGGTGTGCCCTCCTCCCACCTGCAGCGTTGGGCCAGATTCCTCACCTTGGGTGGGAGAGAGTTTTGTGTGGAACGCTCTTGTGGTGGTGGTGTTTCGCCTGGCTACTTGCTATAAACTAGCTGGCACGTTCGTGATAGGTTTCTTGCTGCATCCTAGGGTGGAATTATTTGTTGTAGGTAAGCGTATGTACTTGCATGCTTTTGGAGTGAGGATAGGTAGATGTGTGTTTGCATGCGCGTCGAATGATGGGGTGTTGCAATGAATGTGTGCACTGTTGTGGATTGGGGTTTGCATGTGTGTGTTGGTTTTGAATGCGGTGTTTCTTTTTTCCTTTTTCTTTTTTCCTTTTTTTAGGTGTTGGCCTAACACCCCCCCCCACACGCCCTTGCGGCGGCTTGCGGGGTATTATGTAGATGTAGATTT
The DNA here is from genome assembly GCA_037158775.1 of Hetaerina titia. NCBI lineage: Eukaryota > Metazoa > Arthropoda > Insecta > Odonata > Calopterygidae > Hetaerina > Hetaerina titia. The sequence continues at coordinate 92,902,683 of CM073778.1, read as the reverse complement.
CTTTCACTAGCCTCCTGTGTGTTGTGTCAGAACCCTTCCCGCATGCCCGAGCGTCTTTACGAACTTCATGCTCCACCCTTCCATCCCTTGTCCCTCTCCGCGGGTGTGCCCTCCTCCCACCTGCAGCGTTGGGCCAGATTCCTCACCTTGGGTGGGAGAGAGTTTTGTATGGAACGCTCTTGTGGTGGTGGTGTTTCGCCTGGCTACTTGCTATAAACTGGCTGGCACGTTCGTGATAGGTTTCTTGCTGCATCCTAGGGTGGAATTATTTGTTGTAGGTAAGCGTATGTACTTGCATGCTTTTGGAGTGAGGATAGGTAGATGTGTGGTTGCATGCGCGTCGAATGATGGGGTGTTGCAATGAATGTGTGCACTGTTGTGGATTGGGGTTTGCATGTGTGTGTTGGTTTTGAATGCGGTGTTTCTTTTTTCCTTTTTCTTTTTTCCTTTTTTTGGGTGGTGGCCTAACACCCCCCGCCACACGCCCTTGCGGCGGCTTGCGGGGTATTATGTAGATGTAGATGTAGATGTAGATGAATGGGTAATCGATGCATAGAACTCGATTTCTCGCTCAAAATGTCGCGGAGAACCGGATACCGTCTCCGCTTTGAGTTCCTTCATGCGTTTCGGAACATGATTTGCCTTTATATCCGACGGAGAACGTCTTTCATTTTTTTACATATTTCCGCCAGTCACGAGTGAAGTATGAAACTGAAAGGCTTCGTTTACTCACCGGGACACGAAGCTTTCAACTCGAATATCCTCCGGAAGAATTCACTGAGTGGATCTTTTAAAGAAATTTACCACCGAACATTTATTAAGATTTAAAGGCAATCCCCATTTTGAACACCATTCGTTAATGCTATTTAATTCACGAGCTTGAATTACACGATCCTCATCCCCAGATATCTCCCGATAAATCCCTGTGTCATCCGCGAACATGCTTATCTTACTTTTCACTTCGCGGTTCAAATCGTTAACAAAAATCAAGAATAGTAACGGTCCGATAAGACTTCCATGAGGAACCACCGAGGTTACTCGTACGCTGGTAGAACTAGCGCCGTCAAGGACTACCCTCTGTTCCCGGTCTGAAAGGAAGTCTTCAACCCAATTTATTACCCCCTTGTGTATACCTGCGCCCTTTAATTTATGGATGAGTTTACCATGCGGAACCTTATCAAATGCCTTTTTAAAATCTAAAAAAATCGCATCCACTTGCCTACCACTTTCACCCGATAAAATTAAGTCATGTGTGAACAATCCTAATTGGGTCTCGCATGAGCGGGTTTTTCTGAATCCGTGTTGAATGTCACTTAAAAAGTTAATGTTATCAAGATAAAATACATAAAACAAATCTTTACCCAAGGTGGTACAACAAAGACGCTAAAAAAGCCCTTCGAAAGGAGGGAATGTTACAGGTAAAGAAAGTCGGCCTGAACTCATCACCTTTGGACAATAAATAACATTTGGACAATAATAAACCATCTAACATTGAAATCAAATAACCCTTACCTAGCGCTTTGAAGACATTCAACTTAAATTCTAACGGTGAGGGAAGAGCCTACATTCTAAACAAAATAATCGAAAGCGTTTTCACGAGCAATGTAGCCAACGCCTATCTCCAAGATACAATGTTTGCTGAACACATGGCAATAATAAATGCGGACGAGCAAGGTATATTCAAATTACTCAGAGACCTTATACCAAATATATCCCCGGGTGCCAATGGATAGACTTTGTTGATCTGAGGCCTGTCCTCTCATCGTGTCGGGTACCCCTAAATCGCTCCGGGGTCCATTATTCTGCCGTGGCATCACAGTGTGTAGCGCGTAGGTTACACGAACACGTTTCTAGGGTTTAGCATAGTTGGAAGGCAAGAGCGCAGGTCATATATTGGGATAAATAAAGTAGAATCCAGCGCTTTTTGTCACTTCACATCAGGTTACGCCTCACAGATCCTAAAAATAACAGAACAAACACAAAAGTGTTTTAATACAACATACAACCGACATGTAAAAGTAACTGACAGCCCTGGCATTGACGTAGAAACACATTTGACTGGCACTTCTCCACAAACGTGTCGTAAATTACGGTCAGACACAAACAAGGGCGTTACTCAAGAGAAAAACAATCTAAATATACATGTATTAAAATGCAGAAGCCTCAAAAATAAAATAGCGGATCTCGAGCACATAATCCAATGTCATTCGGCTGATATAATATTAGGCACAGAGAGTTGGCTGTGTACATCTACATCTACATAATACCCCGCAAGCCGCCGCAAGGGCGTGTGGCGGGGGGTGTTAGGCCACCACCCAAAAAAAGGAAAAAAGAAAAAGGAAAAAAAGAAACACCGCATTCAAAACCAACACACACATGAAACCCCAATCCACAACAGTGCACACATTCATTGCAACACCCATACATTCGACGCGCATGCAACCACACATCTACCTATCCTCACTCCAAAAGCATGCAAGTACATACGCTTACCTACAACAAATAATTCCACCCTAGGATGCAGCAAGAAACCTGTCACGAACGTGCCAGGTAGTTTATAGCAAGTAGCCAGGCGAAACACCACCACCACAAGAGCGTTCCACACAAAACTCTCTCCCACCCTAGGTGAGAAATCTGGCCCAACGCTGCAGGTGGGAGGAGTAATGACATCAATGACCAAGAAATTTTCCCAATAAACTTTACAGTTTACCGACATGATAGAGGTACAAGACCCTGAGGAGGAGTTTTCGTGGCTGTGAAATGTAATCTTGAAAGCAGACAACTTGCATTTGAAAATAATAACATAGAAAGTGTTTGGTGCACCATACTGCGATCCAATCAACCCAACATTAATTATTGCGCTTTTTATAGACTTCCAGACTCAGATTCCAGACAAACCGATGTTACTACGAGAACTGAAATTATTCGCTCTCCAAATCTCGCGCTTCCCGCATGCCATTAAGTAATGTATTGCTGTTTACAGTAATGCGGTATTTCTTTTTTCCTTTTTTGGGTGGTGACCTAACACCCCCCGCCACTCGCCCTTGCGGCGGCTTGCGGGGTATTATGTAGATGTAGATGTAATAAATAAAAAATAACATGCGGGATATCGACAAATATATACACAATCACTTTGAACTATCTACTACACAAGTGTCGTAATATCTTTTTTAATCTCTGTTGGTTCGCGAAAAAAACGACATTTTAAATCTATCCGTTGTTTACATCTCTCTGATTTTACGTTAGTGAGGAGTGGTCTTTTCTGCCATAGTAAGTCGGGGACTTTCAAAACAAGGTCGGTAAATTACGTAATGGGACTGGCAACGTAGCGTTAGATCTAGGAACACTGGAGGTGCTCGGGCTGGAGGGACAGCAGGGTAACATGTGATTCGCCTTCAGTACAGGCTTGAGCTCGCTCCAGTCATTTGGTTTCCCGTAGCGATTTTTTTTGTGAAACAGTTTTTTCTATTGTGTTTTCAAAATGAGTGACGTCCGTTTAGATGTGTTATCAGTTTTGTTTCAGATTTGGGTACAGTGCTACGGAAACTCTTGCTAAACTTCAGCAGGCTTATGGAGTGTTTCGTCAAGGGCCTACGTTTTTCGGTGGCATATAGTAAGGCATTTTCAGAAGGAATAGGAGCCGCGATAGAAGATGAACCACGAAGCGGCTTTATCTTCAAGAACCGATGAAAATGTTAAAAGAATCCGGGATTTTTTGCGTTCAGATCGTTTGTTGACAGCATAATCGGGGAAGAGTTGAACCTTACTCAAACCACTGTTCATCAGAGTTTGACCAATGAATTGAGGATAAGAAAGATCTGCGCAAAAATGGTTCCAAAAACCCTTCGCAAGATCAAAAGAACCAGTAGTTTTTGCCAGGGAAAACATTCCCGTGGCTCCTCAGCCTCCTTATTCTCCAGACTTGGGTTCTTGTGACTTTTTTCTCTTCTCGAAGTTGAAAAATCACCTCAAGGGAACCCATTTTGGGACAGTCGAAAACATTCAAACGAATGTAACCGACCAACTGAAGGCTATTCTAGTATCGGAGTTCCAGCATTGCCCGTTCAGAACCGCCTCCAGCTCCGTGTGGCTTCAGAATGAAGTGAGTTATTTGAGGGTGAGCATATTTAGTTGTAATTCTATTTGCATGAATTTTTTTTTATCAGTCTCTTTACTTAATTTACAGACCTTGTATATATTTAATATCCTCAGATAAATACCTGCTTCAAATTTACGCTGTAACTTTAACCTATATTTAAGCTTACGGCCAACTAGGGGGGCTCCCACCCTAATTCTTCCAATAGTATCGTGACACTGCTGCCTTGTTGATAGAAACTTTTTACAAACCTAGCTTCTCTGCGTTGTACTAGTTCCAAAATGAATCCTACTTCGTTAGGATCCCATAAAAATGCAGCAGACTCAAGGTGGGGCCTAACTAAGTTTAAATAACAGAGCTCCTTGACCATCTCATTACAATTCCAAAGTATTCCTTTTATGAATTCAACCTCTTTGTTAGCTATCCCGCAAATTTCAAGAATGTATTTTCCCCTGGACATATTCGTAGTTACCGTTACACCCGAGTATCTTACCGATTCCACGTGTGCCATGTTGGTTCCCCATATAGTGTGTTAAAATACTCTTCCTCCAAAATTTATTGAAACACTATTATTCAAATTTAATTCTAGTTCCCATGTCCTGTCCCACTTTTGGATTGCATTTAGGGAGTTAGCTAATATTATTCTATCTTCATGACTAAATATTTCCCTATTTATCAATGGCAAAATAGCATACACATCTGTTATTAAATTGAACCGAGTCGATTCTTCGTTAAAAACTGCGATTATTTGGCACATTGGTGAAATATATTGGTTTCAGGAATGAAATAGCTGTTAAAAAGCTTCTCAACCCTTTCATAATCTGGTTGGTCTCCCGTTCAAAATAATAGCGCTGTTAATTTTTTGTGATTTCCTATTCAGTTTACTTGCCTCTTGAAGTCCCTCAAATCTTGTGCACTTCGGCATTTCCGCCAGTTATTTTATTTTGAAATGGTCCAGAGTCTTCATTCGAATCCCCAATGGAACATTTCTTGACGATTTGGCCACCAAAGCTCTTACGTCGATTGGTCTTCAGCGGTTTTGGTCGTCTCTCTCGATCGTAGATTCAATCGATTGATCACAGTTTAACAATACGATCACGCAAACTTTGGCACCATTTCATTTATAGACGTTACCATGTATTTTCTGATACCACATGTGTACTTTTCACAACTTCCACTAGTTACCTTGGACTGACCACCACAAATGCCCTTTGTTGGTGAGCTCGTTTAACGTAGTCACCACGGTTCTCATAATGGCCAATGAAACAATCAGCGCAATAGATGACCTCGAAGAACATCGAGGGGAATCGAGTTGGTGCGGTGGTTCACGTACTAGCTTCCTCCCAGAGGGTGCGGATTCGAATCCTAAAGGTGGAAAACTTTTTCAGTGATATTCCGATCCCTAATTGCGGTGAATTGTGGAGGGTACTTTGAGTGAGTACGCCGTCCGTCTAATGAGACATTAAACTTTTTGACCTCTTGGCGCCTGTCATCGTCAATAGTAGGCTAGTGCCGACGCCGGGTTTCTCTCCACCATTCCTCCTTTCCCATCCATCCCTAATGTCGCAAATTACCTCTGTCTCTCCTCTTTTAAACAGAGATGAAGAGGGACCTGATGTAGATTAGGTTGCTGGATTAGATTTTGCTTGGAGTTACAAAAGATTTGTTTGATGGTTGTGTCCATCCGAAAACCTATCTAAACCGGTAGATTACCTAAAAAATCCAGCTACTTTAATGCACGACGGACCCACAGCGTGAAGTTCCTCTTCCCTCGTGACGCTCCGTCAGCAGTCCCCTGCTGCTGTGTGTGAAGGGTTTGGAGATGAACAGAGAACATTTCATATTCCAGGCCAATTACACCCGGCTTTGGCTGACTATTCATCAGTGGTCAATCGGGTCTTAATTAGACTTTTGAGACATGTACAAGTCCGAGATATGTCTTCTACAATATTGTAATGACATGAAATTTTAAAATGAGAGTCCCACATTATGTTGCCATGTTTTCATCCATTGAATTTTTAAATATATTTTGATTAATTCCAATAACCTGCGAAAGATTCCGTGAACTTTTAATTGGGTCATCAGCTGAATGCGCATTACAATGTAAAAATATAAGACCGTAAAAAATCATTCACCTTGACTTTGTGATTCGAACCCGAATCCCTCGATGGGCGGCAGAGTGATTTCGCCAATTAAGCTATCAAGGCGTCCTCTTCAACTCTTGTTTTGATTAGTTTTAAGTGCAATATGGAATTTGCACCTTTTATGTCTTCCGTTTGAAGATCCCGGGGAAAAATATCCTCAAATACGTGCAACAATAATCAGGTATTATTGACCTTCTTGACGCACCAAGAGTTTTAGCCCACTCTCTACATCCCTTTTTACTTCGATACCGTCAAGTTGATTGGTGGAGCAAAATATTATTCGGGTACTTTTAAAACTGTGGAAATTTCGAAAGCTATTGCACGTGAACTTATCCGCTGAGTGGGCCCCGCAAATGAACGGAGAGTTAACCCGCGTCGCCCTTCGGCTTTCCTATTTAATGGCATCTCATGATCCCAGGAACCCATATCGGGAAAATGGAAAACAAAGAGCTCCCACGCCGTTTCAGAATAGAAAGGAAGAGAGAGTTGAAGGAATGAAGAGAGGGAGAAAGAATTTCTACGATTAACACACTCCCATACGGTGTCCTCACCGCGGCAATAATCCTTTTCAGCGGCTCCTGTTCACAGGGGCACATCCCGGCGAAGTGGGGGCGCTTGCCTTTGTGTCTTCCGGGAGCAGGGCATGGTATGGGGGTCCGGGTGTGGCTGGCCTCTGTGTTCGTGGCCCTTCTGTCGGTGCATGAAGGTAGGTTCAATGCGGCGAGGAGATGGTGAGGTCACTTTAGTTACGCTTATTGGCAGAATTGCGAGGGGTCGGCACAATTTCGCAGTTCAGGTGTGCCCCAGGGAAGTATAATCGGACCACTTATTCCTACTTTACGTCAACGACATTGACTCCGTAGTCACTAGTAAGATACGTTTATTTGTTGATGATGCAAATACAGAGATTGCCGTGATATCCGTAATCCTGAGGGCACAGTAGCTTTATAAGACAACCTTAATTCTATGCAATGCAAGCGCGACACTTGGCATTAGAATTAAACTTAAAAAAATGCGTATTGATGAATTTTTGGAAAAAGAGTAATTTCCAGCCGAACACCTACTGCATCGGGAACACTGAAATGGAATGTGTAGACTCGATTAAATACCAAGACGTTACCCTCACTCACGACCTCTCTGGGTAAAACACAGACGGGGATGTGTGGACAGACTAACAAAAAATTAGGATTAATTATAAGGGTACTTGGTAAATGTGATGAAAAGGACAAAGAGAAATGTTATCTTTCACTGGTTAGGCCTCTTATTTAGAATATGCTGCTAGTATATTATGGGATCCTCGTGAATTTGGATTGATTGCCGAATTGGATCGAGTGCTGCGTAGAAAAGCTAGATTTATGACACGTTTTTTCCACAAACTTATGTGTGTGGAATTAAAAGGTCCATAATTTCATTTAATATTGATATGCCGTGCAAATTCCATAAATGCACGTCGGAGACAACAAATATTATCAACGTTGTTATGATAAACTTGGTGGCGTATCCAAAATATTAGAGGATCTAGGCTGGGAATCACTCACGGAGCGAAGGTTAAAATGCAGATTAAATCTTTTGCATAAATTCGAAAGGTGTGCCTTTAGCTGTGATATTAAAAATGTAATGTTTTGGGGTCATCATACGAGGCGTGTTCATAAAGTGAAGCCCGTTTGGTCACAGGAAAAAATATACTCATATGAAACACATTTTATTGGCACTTTTAGTTAGCTGCAAACCTACTTCACTTATCTACTTAATCGCCGGTCACTTCTAAGCATTTTTCGTACCACTGCCCCAGCTTCTTTAACCCCTCTGCATAGAAACTCGCCGCCTGAGGCTTGAACCAATCGACAACGCCATTCTTGATTTCCTCTTCGGTTTCGAAACGTTGTCCACCGAAACACTGTTTCAAGTGCAAGAAGAGGAAGTAGTCACTGGGTGTAAGGTCAGGAATGTACGGTGGGTGGTTTAAAGAGTTCCCAACGACCCAAAAACTCTCGTCCACTGGACATTCTTTGCTCTTTGTGGTGATCGGTGAGCATTTTCGGTACCCACCTTGCACGCAATGTGTGGTATCCGAGGTTTTCCGTAACAATATTGTAGACAGTAGTGCGTCCAAGTTAAGGAATTTGTTCAGCCAGGTCATTAATTGTCAATCGACGATCACATCGCAGTTTTTGTTCCACTTGCGAAACAATTTCATCGGTCAGAATACTGGGCCTACCACTTCGCTCTTCGTCATGGACATTTGTTCGTCCATTTTTAAAATCACAGCACCATTGTCTAACTTTCCCTTCACTCATAACTGTAGGTTACAAACTAGGCATAATTCCCGATGAATTTCAGCAGCCGACAATCCTTTTGCATACAAGAATCAAGACAGAACGCACTTCACAGCTGGCGGGATCAACGATTGTCGCGGACATTGTTGTTTGCATGCACGGGCAAGCAAACGACCTCTGAAACATAACAAATGCTGCTATAGCTTCTCAATGAATCATTAGATGGCGCTGCAGGAGCAAAACTGTGTTTTGAAGCGCCAATATTTAAATATAAGCAAACGGTACTTACTTTAAGAATACGCCTCGTACTACGGTAGGATTAAGCTGGCGGAAATTACTTTAGCTGTCGGTCGCCTCCCAAAAAAAAGAGATGAAGTGTAGAGCAGATAGATGTCGTTTAATATGCCATTTTCCCACTGACGACAAGGGTTTAGACTAACATTGTCCGATCGCGGTAAGGGTACAAGCATTCGGGTCAAGATTAGTCTGGTATGTATTCACCCTCTGCCACACTCCTTAGGGATGGCTTGCAGGTAATAAAATATCTAAGAAATACCTAAAATCTTAGCTGTTTTATTTGAATAAGTCATTATATACCAGATGCCATTCGTATGAATTTCATCCAATTAACGAAATTGAAGATAGAACTCATAGGCTGATGTGCATCTTTTGTGAAAATACGAAGCTTCCAACGAAAAGTCTGCCTGGAGTGGTGTGTATCTGGGGAAAATACACGCCATATTGCCACGGAATGCCGGAATATTTTTTTATTCGCATCTCACCTTGAAATACCTCCACGTAGGTACGTACCTGCGGTCCATCCGGGTGCGTGTTGCGGTGGGCTCGGACGAGGAAAAGCGGCGAAGGCTGTGGGAAGTCGCCGGCGAGAATCAGTGTACGTAATTTCCGAATAGCAAGATTGCCCTGCTACGTGGGAAGTCATTTCTGGGTTTCCTTGCGTCCCCATTCTCATTCTCCCTTCGAAGCCCCCCCCCCTCCAGACCACTCTCGAAGCACGAACCGCAGAGAAAAGGCCGACGAAAACAATTTAACGGCGTGATCCCATTCTCAAAGGCAATCACACCTTATGGCACCTCCCGAATCGTCGCCCCTGCGCCGCTCCTCATCATCACCACCCCCACTCCACCTCCGCTCCATCTCGCTCTTCCCTTTTCTGATATCTCGCCGCCGCGGGTGGCCAATCACGTGTTCCAGAAATCACCGTCTCGGAGTCGGGTCGACTCCTCCGGGTGCGAAGGGGCGCCGCGGGAATAATTGATTAATTCCGTCGTCGCTTCCAGCACTCTCCAAATCTTTTGAAAAACCAATCGAAGCGGAGACGCTCGCTATTTCCCTTCCCCTCCAGCACCCCATTCCCCCTCCAACACCCCAACCCCCCCTCCAAAACCCCATCCCCCCCACTAGCCCCCCAACCAACCCTCCATCCCCTTTCCCCTCCAGAAAATACCCCTCCTCAGGATTAATTCGAGAGACCGCCCCGTTGAACTCGTGTGGCCCGGGGAGCGTTGCGCGCGTTTGTCTGCGATGGTGTCGAAGTGGTACGGGGGTGATATACGTTCGGGTATGGCATTTGTCCTAAAATCAGAGAGAGATAGTTCGGTGGCCATTTTCGACACCGATGATTTCCGATGCTGGAGTAAATTAGGGAAAAGTCGAGGTGGTGCCCTGTTTAGCTCAAACAGGCCTTCAAAAAGGGAAAGGACAATCAAAATTTGCAAGAATGGTCTCCATTGTCCTAAAAGATTTCGTTGGTTCAAGGGTAATCTGGTGTCCCTGCCATATACCCTGGCGGTGTTTTGCATAAAACACAGTAATCAACCCGAAGGTCGGTTTAGTAGGTGATGGTAGAGCTCACCCATGTACCAAGCCCGACGGCTTGTGAATATTCACACATCAGGGTAGGGGGGCCAGTTCCTTTCCCTGTGCCGGTTATGGTTTCCCAGGAAGACCTGGTACCCGAAAAATCAACTAGCTTGGGTGGAGCTGCAGGTGCCCAAAGTGCCTTGCCCGGGAATCGAACCCGGGACCCTCTGGTCAGCAGTCCAACGCTCTACCCGCTAGACCACCGCGACCCATGGTGTTTTGCATAGTACTATGTAAATGTAATATATATTCCTAAGAATATTGAGAAATCAAAAGGAGTAGGATTTTTAGAGATCTAAGGTGACCGACGGTCTTTTGTTAAAATGTCAGAAAATTTATGTAAATGAATCAGTATTTAACATTTTATTAAGATCCCTTTTTGCGTTAAAATTCAATATGCCGATTCACGATCAATACTAACAGGACCAACACCTATAGTATATAAATATAATGCAAAAAACATGTATTTTGATGTTTCCTCCAGTGAATCGAAATAGAACATACCCCTTTGGCGTTGGATTATTTCTCCCTGAGGCAATAGGATACACCTCGTGTGTTTTGTTGTCAAAGCCCTTTCTTCCCGCATGGAAAAGCGATTTAATGACTGTAGTGCTCGTTACAATATTGCTTGCCCTGTTTGTGTATGTTTTCAAGTTTCTCCTTCCAACCCCCGTCTCTCTAGGTTTGTGGGAAGGGCACGCCTCCGCTGCCTGCCTTCAGCTGTCCGTTGCATTCCCTGTCTGTCTGGGTCTTTGAGGGCCTAGGCATTTGATAGCAGAGTTTACAATTCTTGCTTTTCAATTCTATTCTCCTCGTTATTGTATGGATTTTACTACGTTCTTAGGTCTATGTACATGTGTGTGTAAGTTGATAGTATTTTTATTTCCATGTGTGTAAGTGAAAAAGGTTTTCTCCTGAATAAATACGCCTCAGTGGGTGAATATTTGAATCAATATGTTGGTCTTTTTCTCTTTTACGTACGGTGACCTAACATCATCTACATCTACATAATACCCCGCAAGCCGCCGCAAGGGCGTGTGGCGGGGGGTGTTAATTCACCACCCAAAAAAAGAAAAAAGAAATACCGCATTCAAAACCAACACACACATGCAAACCCCATTCCACAGCAGTGCACACATTCAACGTAACATCCCATCATTCGACGCGCATGCAACCACACATCTACCTCCCTTCACTCCACAAGCATGCAAGTACATACGCTTAACTACAATAAATAATTTTACCCTAGGATGCAGCAAGAAATTTATCAGGAACGTGCAAGCTAGTTTTTAGTAAGTAGCTAGGCGAAATACCACCACCACAAAAACGTTCCACACAAAACTCTCTCCCACCCAAGGTGAGGAATCTGGCCCAACATCCCCCCGCCACACGCCCTAGCGACGGATTGCGAGGTATTATGTAGATATATTTCGTACTGTGATGTAATTTCGACGAAAAGGTCAAAAAGCAATGCTGTCTTTTACTGGTTAGGCCTCATGTAGAATATGCTGCTAATAAATGGCATTCTTACGAAGTTGGATTGATGGACGAATTAAACAACGAGCAGCGTAGAGGAGCTAGACATGTGAAACATTGTCATGGTAAACTTAATAGTGTATCAAAATATTAGAGTAGAAAGGCCGGGAATTATTTCATGGAGCGAAGGTTACATTACAGATTGAAGCTCTTGAATTAATTGGAAGTCTTCTTTTAGTCTTCAGCAGTGGTGTTGAACACAGGCCAACAGTGGTTTTGGTGCCGGAGCTTTTAATGATGATTTAAAGAACAATTCTACATCTACATCTACATAATACCCCGCAAGCCGCCGCAAGGGCGTGTGGCGGGGGGTATTAGGTCACTACCCAAAAAAGAAAAAAGAATTTCCGCATTCAAAACTAACACACATATGCAAACCCCAATCCACAGCAGTGCACACATTAATCGTAACATCCCATAATTCGACGCGCATGCAAACACACATCTACCTCCCTTCACTCCACAAGAATGCAAGTACATACGCTTAACTACAACAAATAATTTTACCCCGGGATGCAGCAAGAAATTAATCACGAACGTGGAAGCTAGTTTCTAGCAAGTAGCCAGGCGAATTACCACAACCACAAGGACGTTCCGCATAAAAATCTATCCTACTCAAGACGAGGAATTTGGCCCAACGCTGCAGGCGGGAGGAGGGCACACCCACGGAGAGGGACAAGGGATGGAAGGGGAAATTTAGGGTAGCAAAAGAATAGAAAACAATACTGTTAACAGCAATACATTACTTAATGGCATGCGGAAAGGGTATTGACACAACACAAAGGAGGTTAGTGAAAGTGCATGCAATTGAGTTTAACTAATTGTTACCTAGACGCCGAGGGTGGCAAGTGGCATTTTTGTTATCTCCGAGTGTGACGCTACAGTTATTATCCCGTATTGTCCGTGGGAAGAAGGAGTCCTTGAGTCTGCTAGTCCTGGCATCTATTTCCCGAATTTTGTACCCATGATCCAAGCGACCAATGTATGTTGGAGCGCGAATAATTTTCGAGACCTCGGTGCTGAAACATGCGGATCTGAATTTATTTAGTAAGTTTAACCTAGCATTGAGTCGCCTTTCTTCCAATGATTCCCATCCCAACTCCATAAGCATTTCAGTAACGCTTTTCGTTTTATCGTAACAGTTTTCCACGAGACGAGCTGCGAGTCGTTGGACCTTCTCAATTTCCCGAATGAGGCCTTTTTCACACGGATCCCAAAGGCTACATGCATATTCTAAATGGGGCCTTACAAGAGAGTGATAACAACGTTCCTTGACCTTGGAGTCACTTCTGCCGATAGTGCGTCTAATAAATCCTAATTTTCTATATGCTTGCCCGCAGACTTTACGTATATGGGTCCCCCAAGTTAAGTCTTTATTGAATATAACACCTAGGTATTTCACCGTATCAACTACTTCAAGGTCAACTCCAGATAATTTGTAAACGAATCCCGTGGATCTTTTAAAGAAATTTAACACCGAACATTTATTAAGATTTAAAGGCAATCCCCATTTTGAACACCATTCATTAATGCCATTTAAATCACGTGCTAGAGTTAAAAGATCCTCATCCCCAGATATCTCCCGATAAATCACTGTGTCATCCGCGAACATCCTTATCTTACTTTTCACTTCGCGGTTCAGATCGTTAACAAAAATCAACAATAGTAACGGTCCTAAAACACTACCCTGAGGAACCCCCGAGGTTACTCGTACGCTGGTAGAATTAGCGCCCTCAAGGACTACCCTCTGTTCCCGGTCTGAAAGGAAGTCTTCAACCCAATTTATTGCCCCCTTGTGTATACCTGCGCCCTTTAATTAATGGATGAGTTTACCATGCGGAACCTTATCAAATGCCATTTGAAAGTCTAAAAAGATGGCATCCACCCTCCTACCACTTACACACGATAAAAGTAAGTCATGTGTGAACAATCCTAATTGGTTCTCGCAAGAGCGGGTTTTTCTGAATCCGTGTTGACTTTCACTTAAAACGTTAATGTTATCAAGATGTCTCATTATGGAACTGACAATTATGTGCTCTAAAATTTTGCAAAATATTAAAGTGAGAGAAATGGGTCTGTAATTGCTGGGGTCCTTCCTGTCACCACTTTTAAAAATAGGCGTTATTTGCGCGGTTTTCCAATTCTTAGGGACTTTGCACTCAGTCAGTGATTTGTTAAATATAAATTCGAGATACGGGGCGATGTAAGGAGCTAAGTGTTTTAGCACCCTAGCTGGTATGTTTTCGGGACCCGGGGATTTGTCTGGTTTAATGTCTTTGAGCAATTTGGTAATTCCTTGCTCGTCCACTGTTATTTTTGCCATGGGTTCAGTCTATATTGTTTTTTTGGAGATACGTGGTGGCTACATCGTTCGTAAAGACGCTCTGGAAGAATTGGTTTTGAATATTGCATTTACCCTCACTGTCAGTATGAATGATATTGTTGCAGTCCCTTAAGCAAGCCACGGTTTGTTGACCCCCATTTACTTCCCTAACATATGACCAGAAAGCTTTGGGGTCAGTGTTCAAATACTCGCAGAGTACTTTACGCTTAAAGTCTTGCAAAGGGCTACGTAATTGTGTTTTAGTTTCAATTTTAGAGGATCTATACTTGTCCAAAAGCTGTTTAATGTCCAAGGGTGATGAGGTCAGACCTGCTTTCTTTACCCTAGAGTGCAACATTCCCTGCTTTCGAAGGGTTTTTTTAACGCCTTTGTTGTACCACCTGGGGTCGCGATTTGCTTTTATGTATTTTACAGGGATGAACTCTGTTATTCCTTTTTGCATAATTTGGACAAACAGTGTCCAAGTTTCTTTCACGGTGGCAAGACTTAAGCGCGTTTTAAAATCGTGTAGTGTAGAGGTTAAATGGCTGGCAAAAGTTTCAAAATCTGCTTTGTGATAATTATAAATTTTTATTTTTGTCTTAACATTCTTGTTTATTTCTACGTTCAAGTTGATAATAACTGATTTATGGTCACTCATACCTTCGTCGGTTGATACACTATTAATGCGTTCCGGTATGTTCGTAAGAAATAAGTCCAATATGTTCTTTCCACGGGTGGGAGTGCGTACTGCTTGATGGAGCGAATTACTTTGAACCACATTTAATAAGAAATTGCAACATTCGCGATCACGGGTCCGAGATTTAACGCTATTGCTGTCCCAGTCGATACCAGAGAGGTTAAAGTCACCACCAATGATATTGATGCATTTATTATTTTTGCGTGTAAATTTATTTATTTGTTCATTGAGGGTATTAAGTGTTTGAAAATCTGAGTCTGGGGGTCTATAGAAAGAGTATAAATTGGGTTGATTTGATCGCAGTATGGTGCACCAAACACTTTCTATGTTATTATTTTCAAATGCAAGTTTTCTGCTTTCAAGATTACTTTTCACAGCCACGAAAACTCCGCCTCCGGGTCTTGTACCTCTATCATGTCGGTAAACTGTAAAGTTTATTGGGAAAATTTCTTGGTCATTGATGTCATTACACAGCCAACTCTCTCTGCCTAATATTTTATCAGCCGAATGACATTGGATTATGTGCTCGAGATCCGCTATTTTATTTTTTAAGCTTCTGCAATTTAATACAAGTATATTTAGATTGTTTTTCTCTTGAATCACGCCCTTGTTTGTGTCTGACCGTAATTTACGACACGTTTGTGGAGAAGTGCATGTCAAATGTCTTTCTACCTCAATGCCAGGGTTGTCGGTTACTTTTACTTGTCGGTTGTATGTTGTATTAAAACAAGTTTGTGTTTGTTCTGTTTTTTTTTGGGATCTATGAGGCGTAACCTGATCTCAAGTGACAAAAAGCCCTGGATTCTACTTTATTTATCCCAATATATGACCTGCGCTCTTGCCTTCCAACTATGCTAAACCCTAGAAACGTGTTCGTATAACCTACGCGCTACACACTGTGATGCCACGGCAGTATAATGGACCCCGGAGCGATTTAGGGGTACCCGACACGATGAGAGGACAGGCCTCAGATCAACGAAATCCGCTCCGATTTCCCGACAGAATCCCAACAATCTCTCGTTTACACCCTCTATTCGGCTCCAAACGAGCCTTCCGCGGTCAGTACGTGGCACAATACTACAAATACTTAATTTAAGAGGAACCTTCAACTCTACCTCAACCCGTTTCACCTCCGAGTGCATCTCCTTAAAGGAGCACAGGATCTCTTCAGATCCACGTTCTGAGGCGTCGTTTGTTCCCACATGAGCCACAATGCGTAGCTTTGAGCAACCTGAATTACTGACGGCCGCCTTCATCGCCTGCGTCGCCTGGGGTACCCCGCCGCCTGGTATGCACCAGGACGACAAGAATCCAACACCTCCTTCCTGTTGAACTCTGCGGAGCAGCGGATGCATTATACGCCGGACGTTAGAACTGCCTAATATAACGGTTCCCTCCCTTCCCGAGCGCTGATGTCTTACTCTAGGCAGTGCCCTCGGAGTACGGGTAGGAGCTGCAGGTGCGGTGGTGCTGCCATCCGACAGCACCTGGTACCTGTTAGAGACGGGGATGGTGTCTGCCTCCGCAGAGTCCAATCCTTGCCGCAGCGTTACCTTCCCCTTGCCCCGAGATACAACCCTCCAATCGTCAGACCTACGGACAAGAGGTACTCCCTCGTTGAGAGATGGGACACGAGGAAGGTCTCTAATCGCCCAGTCACGTTTAGCATTCGGACGAATCCGTGCATCCCTATGGGCGTGGCGGGTTTTCGAATTCCCACACCGAGTCCCAACTCTCCCGAGGGGAGCCCTCCCTCCGGCGATCTCCGAACGAAGCTCCCGCACCATCCTCTCTAACATGACGATACGAGCCCTTAGAGCTGCGCATTCGCCAGTGCCTTCGAGCATGGCAACAGGGGACCTAGGTGAAGCCATCCTGGTTATTAACCGAGTCCCAACAAAAGCTAACCTGTATACACTATGCTAAGATGTCTAAGAAGGGTTCCCCTAAAATAAAAGCTAACCTAAACCTGCTATGCTAAAGATATGTTTTTGTTTTATATAGTGCGGTACTATAAACAAAAATGTACGAAACTGGTAACCTAATGCAATGGACACTGTACTTGTAACTGTAAGTGGCTACTCAGGGGAAAATAAGAGAAGAAGAGAGAGAGTACTCACCAATAACCAGTCAGAGGAGCGGGAAACAAATAACTACAAGCCACTAAGAATACCAACTAAAATTACCACCACACTATTAAAAAATAATAACAAACAGCACAAAGACTAAATAAACTACACTATATCACAAAATAAAAGCTAACACCACACTACACTTCACTAGGGAAGAATATGCACAGAGGTAACAAGTAACAGCAGGTAAGCTCGGCTACGGTCAAACCGGTTCCAGCGAGTGAGGTTTGGCACGTCCGTTCTCGGCAGAGGCCAGTTAGAGAGTGCCTAATATTATATCAGCCGAATGACATTGGATTATGTGCTCGAGATCCGCTATTTTATTTTTGAGGCTACTGCAATTTAATACAACTATATTTAGATTGTTTTTCTCTTGAGTAACGCCCTTGTTTGTGTCTGACCGTAATTTACGACACGTTTGTGGAGAAGTGCATGTCAAATGTCTTTCTACGTCAATGCCAGGGTTTTCGGTTACTTTTACATGTCGGTTGTATGCAGTATTAAAACAAGTTTGTGTTTGTAAAACAATGGGGGTGCTGAATCCAATTATGACACTAGTTTTTTCCTATCAGCTATAGTTTTCAAGATATAGATATGTTGTTACTTACGTAAAAAAATCTTCTATATGATGATATTGGATTATTATATTAATAGTAAACCCCAATAAATATAATGACTTGATTTATTTCTAGGGCTGTTAATTACCCACAAACACAACAGAATTTTACAATACAATTGAACACAAATACTAAAATTTTTTACCGTAATAAAACAAATTTTTTATATCCTGGTGAAATCTTTCACCTTGTTCTTCACTTGTGTCTCCTAAATTTCCAAGAAAATTGTCTAAGTAACTTTGTAGGTAGTGAACTTTTGTGCTCATATTACATCCAAGTGATTTGAAGTTACTGAGCTTAATGTTTACCAGCTCAATATAATTTTCACTTTTGTGATTTCCTAGAAAATTTTTTATGACCTCAACAAATGACATCCAACTAATTTTTTCAATCTCATTCATTGACTCGACAAAAGCAGGATCCTTTGTAAGTTGTTTGATTTGTGGACCCTCAAAAATACCAGCTTTTCAAGTTTTTCAATACTTATATGGGGCATCTTTAGTCTTAAGTAGCCGAAGCATGGTCCATCCTTGTCAAGAGCCTTTACAAATTGCTTCATTAGGCCTAGTTTAATATGTAGAGGCGGTAAGATGATTTTCTCTCTTTCAACTAAAGATTAAGCAATGATGTTTTCTTTCCCAACAACCAAGTTTTTTCTCTTAGGGCACTCCTTAATCCAGTGATTTTGTCTGTTCCTGCTATCCCAGAGGCACAAGAAACAAGGATATTTTGTGTAGCCACTTTGCTGCCCAAAAAGAAAGTTGACCATTTTTAAATCTACACAAATCACCCAGTTATGTTCCTGGTATTTTAGCTTCTGTAAGACCAATGCTATTGTATCGTATTCTTCTTTCATTTTAGTTGAATGAGCGATTGGTATTGCGCCAAACCTGTTACCATTTTGAAGAAGTACACATTTTAAACTACGCTTGGAGCTATCAATAAACAAACGCCAATCACTAGCATCATATTGTGATAGTAGTCCCATTTTTTCCAAAAGACCCTTAACGTCTAAACAAAATGTAAGATTGTCTTCTTGAGTAAAGAAGGGTAGCATATCCTTTTCCCTTGTGCGATAAAAACTTATTTTTGTACCGGGTTGCAGTAAATTCTTTTAATGCAGTCTTGATGCTAGTAGTTCGGATGCTTCCTTCGATAAGTTCAGTTCTCTAGCAAGATCGCTTAGTTCATCTTGATTACATAGTTGAGGAATTGTTGATACCCCCCTCGTAGTCACTACCACTATCGTCAATAGAATGAGAAATGTTTTCAAATTACTCAAATTCTTCCTTAGATATATCTGGTAACGTCTGAAATATTGGGATCGGTATTTCTTCTGAATGGGGTACCGGGCGTCTAGCTGAAGGAAAATCTGGATTTGTTCACTTGTGGCGATTTTTTCGATTAATTCCCGAAACATTTACTATGCAATGATAACAGTCGTCAATATGGTTCACAGGTTCTCTCCACACCATTGGCACACCAAATTTTAGACTTTTCCTTTGTTCCGTTGTTCCATTGCCGCAGATGTTCAGTACATGTTTTACACACAAAATGCGGTGCCCATGTTTTATCTTGGTCACCAAGCTTAACACCAAAATATCCCAAGTATGCACGTTTCACATTCTGTAATATTTTTCCTATTTTCTTTTACCATATATTTCCATGTATACTTATAGATTTATTTAACTTTGAAAATTATTTTCCGGAATATATAAAATAATAAAACATCTATATCTACATCTGCATAATACCCCGCAAGCCGCTGCAAGGGCGTGTGGCGGGGGGTGTTAGGTCACCACCCAAAAAAAAGGAAAAAGGAAATACCGCATTCAAAACCAACACACACATGCTAAACACACAACTAATCGTAAGATGTGCCATATCTAAAAAAGTTAAATTAATAAGGATTTCATATTTGGATTCAGCTCTACAAATATAGTTAAAATCAACACAATGATTCCCGGCATCAAAAAAAAAATTTTGTAGGCCTGTGTAATGTATCATGACTCCCATCGTACTACGGTAGGAGAGATCAAGTCAATAAAATTGGAGAGATTAAGTGTACAACAGATTTAAGATGTCATGTTTTCCACGAACGAAATGAGGGATCAAAATTACCAGACTGCGATAGGAGGGCAAGGTGTTGTAAGTCAAGGGTAGTCTGTTGTGTATTCACCCCCTGCCACACACCCTGGCGGTGGCTTGCAGGATACTAAAATATCTAGATACAGCGCTCCGATCTCGGATTCACGGTCGATATATAGTGTGCCCAAGTCGTATTGAATGCGCTCCTATTGTGTGCGTAATAATTTCAGGAATAAATCCACGCAGTGGTGAAATGTGAATGCAATGCATTTGCGATCCGATGTGATGTAGAGAGTACTTTCGTTCCCGAGTGCCTCTCCTCTCCACAACTCTCCCCACTCGCCCTCCGCGAAGCACGGCGAATAGAAACGGGAGAGGCGTGGAGAGGTAGGGAGGAGGAATGTTCCCGGGGGGGGGCCTCCCGATGGATCCAAAGGGGGGTCGAATAGACGGAGAGCGCGTCCGTGGAAAATAACGAAATTAACACGATGCCACCCATGCGGCCTAACTGTGGAGCGAGCGAAAAAGGGGGAGAGAAAGGGGGCGTTGGAAATGAGGGCCCTGGGGGGGTCGGGGGCATTTCTCCCGATGATGGTTCTTTGTTCCGTCGCCCAGAGTGAGTCTGCCGCCGGCCCGAGATGAAAAAAGGCGCTGAGAAAACATCTCAAACAAAAGACTGCGGAATTGGAATCTCGAGGGACAAGATTTTTTTCGGTACCGTTTTATTTCTCCTCTCTCAGCGGTCTTCGTCGGACCCTCTGGGAGTTCCTCACCGAGTGGGGAATGCGGAAGGGGGTGAAGGGGTTGGGGGTGGAGGGAGAAAAATAATAGACGAGGAGTAGGTAGAGTAGTGGGAGGAGGGGTGGGGGGAGGTGAAATAATGTGCGGAAAATAAGGGAGACTGCATTCCCTCTTCTTTCCCTCTTCATTCCCTCTTCACTCCCTCTTCATTCTCTCTTCATTCCCTCTTCATACACCCTTAATGCTGTAATGTTAGGGTTAGGACTATAAGTCTCAACCTCGCCCAATTAAGTCGATAAATAAATAATTCCTCCTTCATTCCTCCTTCATTTCCCTTTCATTTCCCATTCATTTCCCCTTCATTCCCTCTGCATTCCCTCTTCAAGCCCCTTTCATTCTCCCTTCATTCTCCCTTCATTCCACCATCATTCCCGCTTCCTTCGAGGATGTCCCATGGATCGGTGTGATTGCGCGCAATCGCTGTGTTGTGATAAGGGAGAATGTTACTTCCACATGCCACATATATTCTAAATTAATAATGTAATAAACTACATTACATTTGATGTATTAAAATACATTACATTTTATTTAATTAATTAATTATATATTCACATGTTATTATTTTCAAATGCAAGTGTCTGCTTTCAAGATTACTTTTCACAGCCACGAAAACTCCGCCTCCGGGTCTTGTACCTCTATCATGTCGGTAAACTGTAAAGTTTGTTGGGAAAATTTCTTGGTCATTGATGTCATTACAAAGCCAACTCTCTGTGCCTAATATTATATCAGCCGAATGACATTGGATTATGTGCTCTAGATCCGCTATTTTATTTTTGAGGCTTCTGCAATTTAATACAAGTATATTTAGATTGTTTTTCTCTTGAATCACGCCCTTGTTTGTGTCTGACCGTAATTGACGACACGTTTGTGGAGAAGTGCATGTCAAATGTCTTTCTACGTCAATGCCAGGGTTGTCGGTTACTTTTACATGTCGGTTGTATGTTGGGCCAGACTGCACCGTGGCCACCTGCAGCGTTGGGCCAGATTCCTCACCTTGGATGGGAGAGAGTTTTGTGTGGAACGCTCTTGTGGTAGTGGTGTTTCGCCTGGCTACTTGCTATAAACTAGCTGGCACGTTCGTGATAGGTTTCTTGCTGCATCCTAGGGTGGAATTATTTGTTGTAGGTAAGCGTATGTACTTGCATGCTTTTGGAGTGAGGATAGGTAGATGTGTGGTTGCATGCGCGTCGAATGATGGGGTGTTGCAATGAATGTGTGCACTGTTGTGGATTGGGGTTTGCATGTGTGTGTTGGTTTTGAATGCGGTGTTTCTTTTTTTTTCCTTTTTCTTTTTTCCTTTTTTTGGGTGGTGGCCTAACACCCCCCGCCACACGCCCTTGCGGCGGCTTGCGGGGTATTATGTAGATGTAGATGTATAATGTATTCTAAATGGAGCCTTACAAGATCGTGATAAAAACATTCCTCGACCTTGGAGTCATTTCTGCTGACCATGCGTCTTATAAATTCCAAATTGTTATCTACATAAATATTGTTGCAATTAGTGATGCGCTCCTCTCCCCGGTGACTCTCAGAGCGACACGTCGAGGATTGCCTTAAGAGACACGTGCATTTCTATCCGAGAGCTCCTCGTGGATGTGACTGGTGACCAGAACACGCCTCCTCTCAACCGCCCCCCGTGTATACCTTGGCTGGTGATAGACAAGACGACTGCGGCCGACTGACCGCCATTTTGTGGGTGCCCCGCCGAAGGAATCGCGCTGCGGGAGCGAGCCATTTCGTTTGCCGGCCGCCGAGACCCACCCCTCCACGCTCGGCGAATTCAGTCGGTCACCGAGGTCAGAGGCCATGGCGGCTATCAACTGCCCCGAAACCCGGCGAGGAAAGCGGGGATACGCGTCGCCTTCTAGTCCAATCGCCACTAGGCGACGGCGGAACGGCGGCAGAAGCGGGAACGGCGAACGTATCCCCAATCTTCAGCCGAGGTACTGGGCAGAACCAGAGGGGAAGACAAGGGAGTGAGAAACGCGGGCGCGGCGAGCGTTGCCCCTTTTGCGGAGCCTTTGTCTCTCGAGGGCGGATGGCGGGGATGGTCCACTCGTCTAGCCGAAGTTACGGCGAGAGTAACAAGCCTCACGCTAGACGCGGTTCCGACAAGCCTGACCCAACTGGGACTGAGGCCTTGCCGGAATCCGAATTTATACCCGCTCCTGGGAAGAAGCCTTGTCCTCTGACGGGCGCCGCCAAACATTATACTCAACTAGGAAGCCTTCCCGGTTTCCGTCACTGGCTCTAGCGGTCATACCAGTCCCTAGGAAGGACCCTTGGCCTTGGAACGGCATGGTCAGACGTCATACTCAAGGAGCAGGGCCTTCCCGGCCTACGTCACTGGTCCTGGCGTTACCGATAACGGGAACTAGTCCTGCCCCTCCGGAGCCATGCCCGGTATCTAATTCCCACGAAGGAAAGGGTGTGCAAAGCGCCCCTTGTTTGGCTGATGCATGGCCCGAGGTCATGAGTAACGCATGCCCTCGACAGTAGCCTATCTATAAGTATTGGTGTCAGGTAAAACCAATTTCGCATGAATATAGCTAAGCACCTCTCTGGGGGTAAATTTTCAGGAATATGCTAGTTTTGCAATTGTTTTTATCCACTTTTACGGCTGGTGACCTAACCTCCCCGCAACATGCCCCAGCGGCGGTTTGCGGGGTCTTATTATGTAGATGCACACTTTCACCAGAAACTGGCCGAGGCGTTATTTAAAATTATTTTATGGCGTCATAGAATCGATTCTTAATTCTATGAAAAAAATGAGAACTTTATCAATTGAATTAGAGACTTCTTGTTAAATCGCAAAAAATAAAAGTCATCTACATCTACATCTACATTATACCCAGCAAGCCGCCGCAAGGCCTTGTGGCGGGGGGTGTTAGGTCACCACCCAAAAAACGAAAACAGAAATACAAAACCAACACACACATGCAAACCCCAATCCAGAGCAGTGCACACATTCATCGTAACATCCCATCATTCGACGCGCATGCAACCACACATCTACCTCCCTTCACTCCACAAGCATGCAAGTACATACGCTTAACTACAACAAAATATTTTACCCTAGGATGTAGAAAGAAATTTATCACGAACGTGCAAGCTAGTTTATAGCAAGTAGCCAGGCGAAACACCACCACCACAAGAACGTTCCACACAAATCTCTCTCCCAACCTAGGTGAGGAATCTGGCCCAAAACTGAAGTGGGAGGAGGGCACACCCACGGCAAGGGACAAGGGATGGAAGGGGAAATTTAGGGTACCAAAAGCAGAGAAAACAATACTGTAAACAGCAAAACATTACTTAATGGCATGACGCCGAGGGTAGCAAGTGGCATTTTTGTTATCTCCGAGTGTGACCCTACAGTTGTTATCCCGTATTGTCCGTGGGAAGAAGGAGTCCTAAATCCGTTGAGCACAATCCATCGATGAGATAACAAAAAGGCCACTTGCCAACCTCGGCGTCTAGGTAACAATTAGTTAAACTCAATTGCATGCACTTTCACTAACCTCCTGTGTGTTGTGTCAACACCCTTCCCGCATGTCCGCATTGAAATGCCATTAAGTAATGTATTGCTGTTTACAGTATTGTTTTCTCTGCTTTTGGTACCCTAAATTTCCACTTCCATTCCTTGTCCCTCTCCGTGGGTGTGCCCTCCTCCCACCTGCAGCGTTGGGCCAGATTCCTCACCTTGGGTCGGAGAGAGTTTTGTGTGGAACGTTTTGTGGTGGTGGTGTTTCGCCTGGCTAATTGCTATGAACTACCTTGCACTTTCGTGATAAATTTCTTGCTGCATCCTAGGGTAAAATTATTTGTTGTAGTTAGCGTATGTACTTGCATGCTTGTGGAGTGAAGGGAGGTAGACGTGTGTTTCCATGCGCGTCAAATGATGGGATGTTACGATGAATGTGTGCACCGCTGTAGATTGGGGTTTGCATGTGTGTGTTGGTTTTGAATGCGGTATTTCTATTTTCCTTTTTTGAGTGGTGACCTAACACCCCCCGCCACACGCCCTTGGGGCGGCTTGCGGGGTATTATGTACATCTACATCTACATAATACCCCGCAAGCCGCCGCAAGGGCGTGTGGCGAGGGGTGTTAGGCCACCACCCAAAAAAAGGAAAAGAGAAACACCGCATTAAAAACCAACACAAACATGCAAACCCCAATCCACAGCAGTGCACACATTCATTGCAACACCCCATCATTCGACGCGAATGCAACCAAACATCTACCTCCCTTCACTCCACAAGCATGCAAGTACATACGCTAACTACAACAAATAATTTTACCCTAGGATGCAGCAAGAAACCTATCACGAACGTGCCAGCTAGTTTATAGCAAGTAGCCAGGCGAAACACCACCACCACAAGAGCGTTCCACACAAAACTCTCTCCCACCCAAGGTGAGGAATCTGGCCCAACGCTGCAGGTGGGAGGAGGGTACACCCGCGGAGAGGGACAAGGGATGGAAGGGTGGAGCATGAAGTTCGTAAAGACGCTCGGGCATGCGGGAAGGGTTCTGACACAACACACAGGAGGCTAGTGAAAGTGCATGCAATTGAGTTCAACTAATTGTTACCTAGACGCGGAGGGTGGCAAGTGGCATTTTTGTTATCTCCGAGTGTAACCCTAGAGTTGTTATCCCGTATTGTCCGTGGGAAGAAGGAGTCCTTGAGTCTGCTAGTCCTGGCATCTATTTCCCGAATTTTGTACACATGATCGAAGCGACCTATATATGTTGGAGAGCGAATAATTTTCGAGACGTCGGTGCTGAAACATGCGGATCCGAATTTATTTAGTCA
This sequence comes from Hetaerina titia, assembly GCA_037158775.1. Taxonomy (NCBI): domain Eukaryota; kingdom Metazoa; phylum Arthropoda; class Insecta; order Odonata; family Calopterygidae; genus Hetaerina; species Hetaerina titia. Next base: position 92,877,274 of record CM073778.1, on the reverse strand, counting down.
GTTTAACCTAGCATTGAGTCGTCTTTCTTCCAATGATTCCCATCCCAACTTCATAAGCATTTCAGTGACGCTTTTCGTTTTATCGTAACAGTTTTCCACGAAACGAGCTGCCCGGCGTTGGACCTTCTTAATTTCCCGAATGGGGCCTTTTTAACACGGATCCCATACGCTACATGCATATTCTAAATGGGGCCTTACAAGAGCGTGATAACAACGTTCCTTGACCTTGGGGTCACTTCTACCGACAATGCGTCTAATAAATCCTAATTTTTTATATGCTTGCCCGCAGACTTTACGTATATCGGTCCCCCTAGTTAAGTCTTTAGTGAATGTAACACCTAGGTATTTCACCGAATCAACTACTTCAATGTCAACTCGAGCTAATTAGTAAACTAATCCCGTGGATCTTTAAAAGAAATTTACCACCGAACATTTCTTCAGATTTAAAGGCAATCCCCATTTTGAACACCATTCATTAATGCTATTTAAATCACGTGCTAGAATTAAACGATCCTCATCCCCAGATATCTCCCGATAAATCACTGTGTCATCCGCGAACATCCTTATCTTACTTTTCACTTCGCGGTTCAGATCGTTAACCAAAATCACCAATAGTAACGGTCCGATAACACTTCCCTGAGGAACCCCCGAGGTTAATTGTACGCTGGTAGAACTAGGGCCGTCAAGGACTACCCTCTGTTCCCAGTCTAAAAGGAAGTCTTCAACCCAATTTATTGCCCCCTTGTGTATACCTGCGCCCTTTAATTTATGGATGAGTTTACCATGCGGAACCTTATCAAATGCCTTTTGAAAGTCTAAAAAGATCGCATCCACTTTCACCCGATAAAAGTAAGTCATGTGTGAACAATCCTAATTGGGTCTCGCATGAGCGGGTTTTTCTGAATCCGTGTTGATTGTCACTTAAAAAGTTAATGTTATCAAGATGTCTTATTATGGAACTGACAATTATATGCTCTAAAATTTTGCAACTTATTGAAGTGAGAGAAATGGATCTGTAATTGCTGGGGTCCTCCCTGTCACCACTTTTTAAAATAGGCGTCATTTGCGCGGTTTTCCAATTCTTAGGGACTTTGCACTCAGTCAGTGATTTGTTAAATATAAATTCGAGATACGGGGCGATGTTAGGAGCTAAGTGTTTTAGCACCCGAGATGGTATATTTTCGGGACCCGGGGATTTTTTTGGTTTGATGTCTTTGAGCAATTTGGCAATTCCTTGCTCGTCCGCTGTTATTTTTGTCATGGGTTCAGTATATATTGTTTCTTGGAGATATGCGGTGGCTACATCGTTCGTGAAGACGCTCTGGAAGAATTCGTTTAGAATGCTGGCTTTAGCCTCACTTTCAGTATGAATGGTATTGTTGCAGTCCCTTAAGCAAGCCACGGTTTGTTGACCCCCATTTATTTCCCTAACATATTACCAGAAAGCATTGGGGTCAGTGTTCAAATACTCGCAGAATACTTTACGTTTAAAATCTTGCAAAGGGCTACGTAATTGTGTTTTAGTTTCAACTTTAGAGGATCTATACTTGTCCAACAGGTGTTTATTGTCCGAGGGTGATGAGTTCAGACCTGCTTTCTTTACCCTAGAGTGTAACATTCTTTGCTTTCGAAGGGCTTTTTTAACGCCTTTGTTGTACCACCTTGGGTCGCGATTTGCTTTAACGTATTTTACAGGGATGAAATCTGTTATTCCTTTTTGAATAATTTGGACAAACTTTGTCGAAGTTTCTTCCACGGTGGCAAGACTTAAGCGCGTTTTGAAATCGTGTAGTGAAGAGTTTAAATGGCTGGCAAAAGTTTCAAAATCTGCTTTTTGATAATTATAAATTTTTATTTTTGTCTTAACATTCTTGTTTATTTCTACGTTCAAGTTGATAATAACAGATTTATGGTCACTTATACCCTCGTCGGTTGATACACTATTAATGCGTTCCGGTGTATTCGTAAGAAATAAGTCCAATATGTTCTTTCCACGGGTGGGAGTGCGTACTGCTTGATGAAGCGAGTTTCTTTGAACCAATTTTAGTGAGGAATTGCAAGATTCGCGATCACGGGTCCGAGATTTATTGCTATTGCTATCTACGTCGATACCAGGGAGGTTGAAGTCACCACCAATTATATTGATGCATTTATTATTTTTGCGTGTAAATCTATTTATTTGTTCATTGAGGGTATTAAGTGTTTGAAAATCTGAGTCTGGGGGTCTATAGAAAGAGCATAAATTAATGTTGGGGTAATTGGATCGCAGTATGGTGCACCAAACACTTTCTATGTTATTGTTTTCAAATGCAAGCTATCTGCTTTCAAGATTACTTTTCACAGCCACGAAAACTCCGCCTCTGGGACTTGTACCTCTATCATGTCGGTAAACTGTAAAAATTATTGGGAAAATTTCTTGGTCATTGATGTCATTACAAAGCCAACTCTCTGTGCCTAATATTATATCAGCCGAATGACATTGGATTATGTGCTCGAGATCCGCTATTTTATTTTTGAGGCTTCTGCAATTTAATACAACCCTATTTAGATTGTTTTTCTCTTGAATCACGCCCTTGTTTGTGTCTGACCGTAATTTACGACACGTTTGTGGAGAAGTGCATGTCAAATCTCTTTCTACGTCAATGCCAGGGTTGCTGTTTATTTTTTCTTGTCGGTTGTATGTTGTATTAAAACAAGTTTGTGTTTGTTCTGTTGTTTTTGGGATCTGTGAGGCGTAACCTGATCTCAAGTGACAAAGAGCGCTGGATTCTACTTTATTTATCCCAATATATGACCTACGCTCTTGCCTTCCAACTATGCTAAACCCTAGAAACGTGTTCGTGTAACCTACGCGCTGCACACTGTGATGCCACGGCAGTATAATGGACCCCGGAGCGATTTAGGGGTACCCGACACGATGAGAGGACAGGCCTCAAATCAAAGAAATCCGCTCCGATTTCCCGACAGAATCCCAACAATCTCTCGTTTATACCCTCTATTCGGCTCCAAACGAGCCTTCCGCGGTCAGTACGTCGCACAATACTACAAATACTTAATTTAAGAGGAGCCTTCAACTCTGCCTCAACCCGTTTCACCTCCGAGTGCATCTCCTTAAAGGAGCGCAGGATCTCTTCAGATCCACGTTCTGAGGCGTCGTTTGTTCCCACATGAGCCACAATGCGTAGCTTTGAGCAACCTGTATTACTGACGGCCGCCTTCATCGGCTGCGTCGCCTGGGGTACCCCGCCGCCTGGTATACACCAGGACGACAAGAATCCAACGCCTCCCTCCTGTTGAACTCTGCGGCGCAGCGGATGCATTATACGCCGGACGTTAGAACTGCCTAAAATAACGGTTCCCTCCCTTCCCGAGCGCTGATGTCTTACTTTAGGCAGTGCCCTCGGAGTAGGGGTAGGAGCTGCAGGTACGGTGGTGCTGTCATCCGACAGCACCTGGTACCTTTTGGAGACGGGGATGGTGTCTGCCTCCGCAGAGTCCAATCCTCGCCGCAGCGTTACCTTCCCCTTGCCCCGAGATACAACCCTCCAATCGTCAGATCTACGGACAAGAGGTACTCCCTCGTTGAGAGATGGGACACGAGGCAGGTTTCTAATCGCCCAGCCACGTGTAGCATTCGGACGAATCCGTGCATCCCTATGGGCGTGGCGGGTTTTCGAATTCCCACACCGAGTCCCAACTCTCCCGAGGGGAGCCCTCCCTCCGGCGATCTCCGAACGAAGCTCCCGCACCATCCTCTCTAACATGACGATACGAGCCCTTAGAGCTGCGCATTCGCCAGTGCCTTCGAGCATGGCAACGGGGACCTAGGTGAAGCCATTTTGGTTATTAACCGAGTCCTGACAAAAGCTAACCTGTATACACTATGCTAAGATGTCAAAGACGGGTTCCCGAAAAATAAAAGCTAACCTAAACCTGCTATGCTAAAGATATGTTTTTGTTTTATATAGGGCGGTACTATAAACAAAAATGTACGATACTGGTAACTTAATGTAATGGACACTGTACTTGTAACAGTATGTGGCTACTCAGTGGAAAATAAGAGAAGAAGAGAGATAGTACTCACCAATAACCAGTCAGAGGAGCGGGAAACAAATAACTACAAGCCACTAAGAATACCCACTAAAATTACCACCACACTATTGAAAAATAATAACAAACAGCACAAAGACTAAATAAACTAAGCTATTTCACGAAATTATAGCTAACACTTACTACACTTCACTAGGGAAGAATATGCAAAGAGGCACACGAGTAACAGCAGGTAAGCTCGGCTACGGTCAAACCGGTTCCAGCGAGCGAGGTCAGGAACGTCCGTGTAGATGCAGATGTAACATCGGGCGTCCCCCAGGGAAGTGTAATAGGGCCTCTTCTGTTCTTCATATACATTAATGAATTAAGCGCACATCTTAGCTTAGTAGCAATCTCAGTTTATTTCTTGACGATACAGTAGTACACAGAGAAATAAGGAGCCAATTAGATCGCGAGCTACTCTCTAGAGACTTAGACACAATTTCGGATTGGTGAAAGAAATGAGGCTTAAAATACACAAATGCGCAGTTTGGAAATATAGGAAGAAAGGAAGTGGCGAACAGGACATAAACCACGAAATAGAGGGTTCAAGACAAACTAAGGCCAAACAAGTTAAATATTTGGTAGTAGTTCTAACACCACGCCTTTCATGGGAAGCACATATCAGGACATTATGCGGATCTGCTTTAAAGAAACTGGGCTTCATTACACTGGTGGCGTGGAAATGTACTGATAAAGTTAAAGAGAGGTGTTATTTTGCCCTAGTTAAACCACATTTGGAATATGCCGCAAGTATTTGGGATCCTTGGGAGGTAATATGACAATAAGAATTAGAGAAAATCCGCCAGGTTCGTTAATAATACAGGTTAATAATTCTCCGTCTACATTATTGTCGGTTCTTGCCGTCGACGGCCGTCCGGAGCGATGGTCGTCTTCAACGACCTCCCTACCCTCTTTAAACAACTTGTAGCACTCAATTACTGTGAAACGGCTTAAGGCAGTGTCCCCATAAGCCTTAAGTGTTCTTATCATATATATTTTTATACAGCTTTTCTCTGGACTTAATCCAATTTATTTTGCTAGATTTTCTCCCAAGAATCCCAAATACTTCAGTCATATTCCAAATGTAGTCTAATTAGAGCAAAGTAACACCTCTCTTTAACTTTCTCATTACATTTCCCCACCACCCGTTTAATGAAGCCCTGTTTCTTTAAAGCGAATCCGCATATTGGCCTGATATGTGCTCCCCATTTAATACGTAGTGTTAGAACTACCCCCAAATATTTTACCTGTTTTGCCGTAGTTAGCACTGAACCCCCTATTTCGTAGTTTGTCCTTTTCCGCACTTCCTTTGTTCCAAAATTTCAAAACTGCGCATTTGGGCGCAGGTATACACAAGGGGGCAATAAATTGGGTTGAAGACTTCCTTTCAGACTAGGAACAGAGGGTAGTCCTTGACGGCCCTAGTTCTACCAGCGTACGAGTCACCTCGGGGGTTCCTCAGGGAAGTGTTATCGGACCGTTACTATTCTTGATTTTTGTTAACGATCTGAACCGCGAAGTGAAAAGTAAGATAAGGATGTTCGCGGATGACACAGTGATTTATCGGGAGATATCTGGGGAAGAGGATCGTTTAACTCTAGCACGTGATTTAAATAGCATTAATGAATGGTGTTCAAAATGGGGATTGCCTTTAAATCTTAATAAATGTTCGGTGGTAAATTTCTTTAAAAGATCCACGGGATTCGTTTACAAATTATCTGGAGTTGACCTTGAAGTAGTTGATACGGTGAAATACCTAGGTGTTACATTCACTAAAGACTTAACTAGGGGGACCGATATACGTAAAGTCTGCGGGCAAGCATATAAAAAATTAGGATTTATTAGACGCATTGTCGGTAGAAGTGACCCCAAGGTCAAGGAACGTTGTTATCACGCTCTTGTAAGGCCCCATTTAGAATATGCATGTTGCGTATGGGATCCGTGTGAAAAAGGCCCCATTCGGGAAATTAAGAAGGTCCAACGCCGGGCAGCTCGTTTCGTGGAAAACTGTTACGATAAAACGAAAAGCGTCACTGAAATGCTTATGGAGTTGGGATGAGAATCATTGGAAGAAAGACGACTCCTGTGTGTTGTGTCAAAACCCTTCCCGCATGCCATTAAGTAATGTATTGCTGTTTACAGTAATGCGGTATTTCTTTTTTACTTTTTTGGGTGGTGACCTAACACCCCACGCCACACGCCCTTGCGGCGGCTTGCGGGGTATTATGTAGATGTAGATGTAGATTTTTCTATATCAAGCATTAATCCCCATTTCATGCACCAATCCGACATTGTGTTTGAGTCTGTACACCTACGTCTACATAGTACCCCGCAAGCTGCCGCAAGGGCGTGTGGCGGGGGGTGTTAGGTCACCAACCAAAAAAAGGAAAGAAGAATAACCGCATTCAAAACTAACATACACATGCAAACCCAAATCCACAGTAGTGCATACATTCATAGAAACATCCTATCATTCTAAACGCATACAAACACACATCCACCTCCCCTCACTCCACAAGCATGCAAGTACATATGCTTAATTACAGCAAACAATTGTATATTATCTGATTGTATTTTACTCTATAGAGTAGCTCGAGATCTAGTTGGTTCCTTGTTTCTCTGTATTCCACCCTGTCATCATTAAATAACCTGAGTTTACTACTATCGTGTGCGCTTAAATCATTAATGGATATTAAAAATAGAAAAGGTCTTATTACACTTCCTTGCGGGACGCACGATGTCACATCTATTTCCTTTGAGCAAAACTAATCGATGATTACTATATGTTGGCGATTTGATAAGAAGTCTCAAATCCAATTAATAATTTTTTTCGTTGATTCCATAGCATTTATATTTGTGTAACAATTTATTATGTGGGACTTTATCAAAGCGTTTTTGTAATCAAGGAATACTGCATCGTCTTGTTTGTTGTTTTCTCCCGAACTAAGTACATCGTAAATGACGACACCTAATTGTGTTTCGCAAGATCTGCTCTTCCTAAATCAATGCTGTGGTTGGCTTAGTATTTTCCTACTATCAAGAAACTTCACTATGTTACTGGCATTAATGTGTTTTATTATTCTACAGGAGATCGATGTCAATGAAATGGGTTGGTAATTGGTTGGTTTATTCTTATCCCCGCTTTTGTAAATGGGGGTTATACGGGCTAGCTTCCAACAAAAATCAAGAATAGTAACGGTCCGATAACACTTCCCTGAGGAACCCCCGAGGTTACTCGTACGCTGGTAGAACTAGCGCCGTCAAGGACTACCCTCTGTTCCCGGTCTGAAAGGAAGTATTCAACCCAATTTATTGCCCCCTTGTGTATACCTGCGCCCTTTAATTTATGGATGAGTTTACCATGCGGAGGGTCACACTCGGAGATAACAAAAATGCCACTTGCCACCCTCGGCGTCTAGGTAACAATTAGTTAAACTCAATTGCATGCACTTTCATTAACCTCCTTTGTGTTGTGTCAAAACTCTTCCCGCATGCCATTAAGAAATGTATTGCTGTTTACAGTATTGTTTTCTCTTCTTTTGCTACCCTAAATTTCTACTTCCATCCCTTGTCCCTCTCCGTGGGTGTGCCCTCCTCCCACCTGCAGCGTTGGGCCAAATTCCTCGTCTTGAGTAGGGGAGATTTTTATGCGGAACGTTCTTGTGGTGGTGGTGTTTCGCCTGGCTACTTGCTAGAAACTAGCTTGCACGTTCGTGATTAATTTCTTGCTGAATCCTTGGGTAAAATTATTTGTTGTAGTTAAGCGTATGTACTTGCATGCTTGTGGAGTGAATACCCCGCAGGCCGCCGCAAGGGCGTGTGGCGGGGGATGTTAGGTCACCACCCAAAAAAGGAAAAAAGAAATATCGCATTCAAAACCAACACACACATGCAAATCCCATTCCATAGCAGTGCACACATTCATTGTAACATCCCATCATTCGACGCGCATGCAACCACACATCTACCTACCGTCACTCCACAAGCATGCAAGTACTGCATTGTAATGAACTACGTCCTGGGGAATTTCGGCTACAAGCATTCTGGTCCCTTATTGTTCTTGGAAAAAATGACATTTTAAACCTGTCAGTCTTGCAGTCTATCTCTCTATTCTTACTATATTCGTGATCCCTTAGACCGTAATACGTTGGGGTTCATATTATATCCTTGATGTCTCGGAAAAGGGCTCATTTTTTAAATGTTTTAAATAAGTTTAATCTTTATTGGAAACGCCGCTGTGTAAGAGAATGCCAACCTAAATTGTCTAGCAAAGTGGATAAGCTGCTGAGTTGGTCATAACTATGTTTGACAAATCTAGCCCCCGTCCGCTGAACTCGATCCCAAACCGTAACCAAATTTATGTTATGAGGATCCCATATATTGGCAGCATACTCTAGGTGGGGCCTGATAAAGGCAAGGAAACATCGTTCTTTCACTTTTTTACGCATTTACCTAGCACTCTTTTCACAGATCCCAATTTTTTATTAGCACGACCGCAATCCTCATGTTTCAGCAGCGAGGTCTCGAAAATTTTTCGCACTCCAACATACATATTTCCATTGGTTCATGTACACAAAATTCGGGAAATAGATGCAAGAGCTACCAGACTCAAGGACTCCTTCTTCCCACGGACAATACGGGATAACAACTGTAGGGTTACACTCGTAGATAACAAAAATACCACTTGTCTCCCTCAACGTCTAGGTGACAATTAGTTATACTCAATTGCATTCACTTTCACTAACCTTCTGTGTGTAGTGTTCATTACCCTTCCCGCATAACAGGATTGGAATGCCATTAAGTAATGTAGTGTTCTTTACAGTATTGTTTGCTCTGCTTTTGGTAGTCCATATTTCCCCTTCCTTCCCTTGTGCCTCTCCGTGGAGGATCCCTCCTACCTTCAGTGATGGGCCATATACCTCACCTTGGTTATTAGACTGTTTTATGTTGCACGTTCTTGTTGTGGTGGTATTTCGCCTTTCTACTTACTAAAATCTACCTTTTACGCTCTTGGATAAATTCCTTGCTGCATCCTAAGTTGTAGTTATTTGTTTCAATTATGCATATGTATTTGCATGATTGTGGAGTGTGGGGAGGTGGAATTGTGTTTGCATGCTTTTAGAACGATAGGATGTTTCTATGAATGTATGCACTACTGTGGATATGGGCTTGCATGTAAGTGTTAGTTTTGAATGCGGTTTTTCTTTAATTCTTCTTTTGGGTGGTTGCCTAGCACCCCCAGCCACACTCCGGCTCCTAGCACCCAGCTCCGGCAGCATGCGGGGTATTATGTAGATGTTGATCTAGAATATGTTGGTTGTTTTAGGGATGATAGGATATTTCTACCAATGTATGCATAACTGTGGATTTTGGTTTGCATGTATGCTTTAGTTTTGAATGGGGTTTTTCCTTTTTTTGGTGACCTAATACCCCCCGCCGCACGCCCGTGCGGCGGCTTAAGGGGTATTATATCACTGTAGATGTAAAATTTTTTATCACGTTTAATCTTTCATTACGTTGCACCACCTACCATGCACTCGAAGCGGATAAAGCCCCAACATCCGATAAATATGTGCATCCATTGGCTGGTAGAAATTCCTTTTCAACATAGCACCACTTCATAATATTCTACCGTCATAAATATAGTGATAACACCTTTCAGTCATGTTTAAATTGAACTTTGATAACACCTTTGTAAATGTAGGCACATGTTATTAAGTCAGAGCCAATATTATGTCACAGGAATTGTGGTGAAGTCACAGTCACGCATTATTCCCCATAACGCATTACCCCCCCCCCCCGCCACACGCCTTTGCGGCGACTTGCGGGGTGTTGGTGGATGTAGATGAACGCATGCGTCGCAACAACTTATACCTATCGTAATCTAATTGTGTGCTTTGCGCTTTACCCGTCTTAAAATGCAGGCGTACTCCAAATCGTTTCATTTACCTCTCCGAGCGACACGCATCATCGCAGCCCACCCTCCACTCACCTGCGCGTCCAATCTCGCCGCACAGTGGCATACACGGACATCGCAAGGCGCTTGTGGGAGCAGTGGATGTGTCTGCAAGTCCTGCTCGGGTCAGTTGAGGGAGCGAGAGCGAGAGGATAGGGAATTTGCGGGAACGGATCTACTTCACCGGGATCGCAAGAGAAAAAAAGGATGAGTCTTTCAGGAGGACCGTAGCTTGGGGCCACGCTAGGTGGTCCTCGTGGGACGGGGGTTCCCGAGGGCCTGGCTCTCTCTCTTCCTCTCCCATCGTTGAACGTATGTGATGTTTATTGTACACAATGTGCCTTGTTTTGGGAAATTATATCCACTGTGTTCCTGGGTATTTCGGTCTAACTACTTTCTCACTATCCAATCTCGACGCTCCTTATGTCGCCAAGACCCCGCTGCGACACAAACAACTAACATACACATGCACCTCAAAATGTAGTCAAATCTATCCATAAAGTGGAATTTAGATTTGAAGAGTAAGCAGGGGAAATTCCTCCATCAACGGAATTCGAAAAATTTGGACTGTTAAATTTTGATAGAGAATTCGTATTTCCACACTGGCATATATTTCAGACTTGATGTAATAAGTAGATCGGAACCAGATCTCATATTTATATTCGGCTTCCTGTGTTATGTCCCCCAAAGATCAATTTCGGATTGCCACCCTCGTGGTTATGGAGCAAATGTAACTCTTCAGTTTCCTGAGGTGGTTGTGCCTTTCTCAAATTATTATTCATTTATATTTACCGGCTTGGCTGACTGAGCATTAGTTGCTCAGCCAGCCAAGGGGTTGCAAGCATTGTTGAGTGAATTGGAGGTTCAGTGCGATAAATATGGGATGAGAATCAATATTAATAAAACAAAGGTTATGCGATCTTCCAGAAAGAAAAAGGCTAAGCTAAATATTAAAATAGGCGGGGAAAAAATAGAGCAGGTAGAACAGTTTACATATCTCGGAAGCGTTTTGGACCAATACGGTCAAAGTGGTAGGGACGTAAGGAGAAGAATTGCGCTAGGCAAGGAGGCTTTCTCAAGGAGGAGGGAGTTGATGACGGGGACGTTGAGTAGGGATGTTAAGACAAGACTCGTAAAAACTCTGATATGGACGGTAGCTATGTACGGCGCGGAAACGTGGTCGCTGAAGCAGGAGGATAGACGTAGATTGGAGGCTTTTGAAATGTGGGTGTGGAGAAGAATGGAGAAGGTGAAATGGACCGAAAGGAAAACAAATGAGGAAGTACTAGAAATGGTGGGGGAGGAGAGGGGTTTGTTGAGAGAAATCGTATGGAGGCAGGAAAAATGGATGAAAGGCGTATTGAGCGGTAGTGGAATGTTGAAGAGGGTAATAGAGGGGAGAATGTTGGGCAAGCGAGGTAAGGGTAGGAACAGGATAGGGATGTTGGACGGGATGAAGGGAGGAAAGAAGTACACCGAGATAAAGAGGGACTTGATATAGATTAGTTTGCAAGGTGGGGAGTCACAAAATGTTTATTTGATAGTTGTGTCCATCCAAAAACCTACCTTAACCGGTAGATTACCTAATAATAATATATTTACCGTCCGTTACTCATTCGGAACCTCAGACGTTGCGCTTGTGGGAGTTACTGGAGAAGAACTTATCTTGGCCAGCCAAGCGCAAACCATAGACGGCGCCAGGTGGGCGACCACGTTCGTAGAGGCAGAGGAAATGGATGATATGGACGGAGGAGGGATGATTGAAAGGGGGGAGGGATGATCGGGAGGGAGAAGGGATGATCGGGAGGGGGAAAGGGATGATGAGGAGGGATGATCGGAAGGGAGGAGGAATGATCGGGAGGGAGGAGGAATGATCGGGAGGGATAAGGGATGGTCGTGAGGGAAAAAAGGGATAATGGGGAGGGAGGAGGGATGATCGGAAGGGGGGGATGATCGGGAGGGATGATCGGAAAGGAGGAGGGATGATTAGGAGGGAAGAAAGGAATAATCGGAAGGGTGGAGGGATGATCGCAAGTGGGGAGAGGGATGATCGGGAATATCAAAGGATAGAAACGCTGGTGAGGTGAGGACTAAGTGCTGAGAGCGGGGAAACGAGGGCACTGTGACTAAAGAAAGTATTTAAGAGAACTTATGAGTCTTTCGGTCAACCTATACTCCTCGTTATTTTTGGATTAAGACTTGTACACAATAATCACCCTTCCTCATCTACATATAAAGAGTTATGACACAATAGCCCGACGAAGAGAGGCTTTTTAAGGAAAAACTGTATATGGGTGAGCTGGGAAATTACTACGCCCAGTAAGTTTGAGAAGCATGCTGCAAACAAGGAATTTCATCAAAGAGGGTAAGCATGCAGTAATCATAACGCTAGTTAATGGAACAATTGAGTTGAAGTTTGCGTCAAGTACCTGATGATGACGCCGAAGCGTTGAAACCGGTAGTACGAATAAAAAATTGTGTGGAAGTTACAAATCGTTTTCATTTAAAACGCAATGTTTATTCCTTTGATTTGTTCTGAAATGTGCTCAGTCGATACAATACAAAGACTCCATTAAATTTTTGGCAAAAGGCAATCGAGGATCGTTTTATTACTTAATTGGAGATATTTCCTGAGTGGCGAAGAATGTTGATGGGGAAGAGCTCCTCTTTAGAGCGGGATCCCGCAAGGGATCCTGGGCCTATTCAGCGTCGTCGAGATGGAAGAGAGCTGCCCTTTGACACGGTGGCCATTGATATACTCTCCCTAATAGGAGGCGCGTCGAGCGCTTTAGCTGCCTCTAACGAGAACACCCGAAGAGGGATTGCAAGAAAAGAAAACACGGCTTTTGTTCTCCACATCATAAATATATCCACAGCAGCCAGTCCCTCTATCCAAACCGGAAATGTTGCCCTGCATTGTTTCAGTTCTCGATGCAGCCCTTTCGTGTGAAGAAAACATCAAAGAGGCTCGAAGGTGCTAAAGGAGAAGGAAACCGGAATGAATCGCGAGAGAGGACGGCTCAGCTAAAATCCAAGTAATGGCTCTCCACCCTTTCGACTTTTTATTTTCCGGGGCCACGCCATTACGGGAACATCAAGCGACCGAAATATACTGACTACCATAATTTACCTCAAGACTTTCAGAAGTTCTAGCATTCAGTGAGACTTTATCGATACTTAACTTCTGGTTGATAACCGTAGCGTACTGGTGAGGAACACCCACACCACAGGCTCTGCCCCCGCCACACGCCCTTGAGGCGGCTTACGAGGTATTGAGTAGATTTAGATGAAATATACAGAAATGAAGAGAGACCTGATGTAGAGTAGGCTGCTAGATTGGGTTTTGTTTGGAATTGCAAAAGGTTTTCTTGATAGTTGTGTCCATCCATAAATCTACCTTAACCGATATATATAATATATATATATATATATAACCATAAACACAGTAATCAACCCGAAGGTCGGTTTAGTAGGTGATGGTAGAGCTCACCCATGTACCAAGCCCGACGGCTTGTGAATATTCACACATCAGGGTAGGGGGGCCAGTTCCTTTCCCTGTGCCGGTTATGGTTTCCCAGGAAGATCTGGTACCCGAAAAATCAACAAGCTTGGGTGGAGCTGCAGGTGCCCAAAGTGCCTTGCCCGAGAATCGAACCCGGGACCCTCCGGTCAGCAGTCCAACGCTCTACCCGCTAGACCACCGCGACCCGCAATATATATATATACACACACACACACATACACCCATCCACACTAGATCCGAAATAGAATAGGTGTGTTTTATTTCAAAATACCGATTTCCATGCATGAACTTCGTGCTTCACAAACTATAATCATCACTGCTTCATAAAATACTGTGTAAAACCGTTCCCATTGTATTTCGCCATCATCCTCCGGGAACGTGTTTATCCTCATCCTGTGAAATTTGTTGAATTGCAAACATTAACAATTAAATTAAAGCAAATGTGTCTGATCGCAGGCATTTGATTTCTAATTGGACATTCTGAGCGCAAGCAGAATTGCTAAACTGTTACCATGTAACCTGGGATAATATATAAAATATGTGGCGTCGAAGAAATGCATGGATTTAGATAAATACAGCGCAGGCCAAACGCCAATAGCCTCAAATTCCTTATCTGATTCTTTTCCATCCGAGGGAAGCTCAGGTTGTACATTTTTTGCGGTGCCGCCTCGGAGCGGGCCTCCCGCCTTCTATCCCACGGCCCGCCGCCGCCGGAGCGATTTTATCCCCGTTCTTACTCCCCGCCCCCTGCCGCGTCCCGTGCGCCACGGAGGGCCTTAAAGACATGGGCATCGTCTCGGCACAGGTCAGGGGAGGGCAGCCCTTGGGGGGTGGGGAGAATTGCTGTGCGAAGAGGGGGAAGAGGGGAGAGGTTCCGGGGAGGCATTATGGGAAAGGGTTTTTCTTGCGGTCGCTCTCCTCCTTTCCACGAGATGATGAGTCGCTCTTTTTCCCTCCCGCTCCCGTCCGATAGAGGGTGCGCGCGCGTGCGTGTGCGTGTGGGGGAATGGGGGGAAGGGGGATGGGAAGGGAAAGGGAGAAAAGTGTGAGAATTAGGGTTCGCCTGGGAATTGGACGTGGGAATATAGGTTTGAGAGGTACGTGGGAGCGAGCGAGGAGGACGGGATCGGAGGCGAGCGGGAGAGGAGGGGACTAGACAGTGCAGTGCGGAGGCTAACCAATGTCTTCGCATTGGGACCGATGGATAAATAAAGTTCATCCCATAGCGTTGAAACATAGATTTCAGCTTGGAAATAGAGACGAAAACATTCCTGACTCAAGTTCCTTCCGATAGTGTGCAATGCCTTGGTTGGGGAAACACGGATTGCGCTCTCGTATCTTAGAAATTGAGGCGAATGTCACTGTAAAAACGATAAACTGCGGATGATGCAACGGGGAAGTAAGATGGGCATTAAGAAGGCTACAGTCAAATTTTAAAATGAGTGACGATATTGTTTATGTGAATACATCAAAACAGAAACTTAAGGAATGTCGTAGTAAAACAAAAAGTATCATGCGCACAGCCCTACGCTCTTTTAAATATAAAATTATAAGAGAATATCTAAAATAAAATCCAAAGTCATTCTGGTCCCATGTCAGGGAAATACAGGGTACGCGTACCGCAAACTAATAGTAGTCATCGATGGGTTGCGCTCAAAAGAAAAAAGATGTAACATCAGGCGTCCCCCAGGGAAGTGTAATAGGGTCTCTTCTATTTTCAATGTACATTAATAACTTAAGCGCGCACGCTAGTAGTAATCTCAGGTTATTTGCTGATGACACGGTGGTATACAGGGAAATAAGGAGCCACCTAGGTCGCGAGATTCTCTCTAGAGACTTAGACACAATCTCGGATTGGTGCATGTAATGGGGATTAATAAATATAGACAAGTGCGCAGTTTTGAAATTTTGGAAAAAAGGATGTGGCGAACAGAACATAAACTACAAAATAGGGGGTTCAGTACTAACTACGATCAAACAAGTAAAATATTTAAGGGTAGTTCTAACACCACGTATTAAATAGGGAGCACATATTAGGACAATATGCGGATCCGCCTAACAAAATGGAGCTTTATTGAACGGGTGGTGGGGAAATGTAATGAGAAAGTTAAAGAGAGGTGTTGTTTTGCTCCAGTTAGACCACATTTGCAATATTCCTCAAGTATTTGGGATTCTTGGGAGAAAATCTGGAAAATGAATTAAATAAAATCCAGTGAAAATCCACCAGATACGTGAAAAATATATATGATAAGAACACAAGTGTAAAAGGTTAATTAGTGGAGTTAAGCTGGGAGCCCCTTGAAATACGAAGAGAACCAGCGAGGCTTAGAATTTTAGAAAGATTAAGAACCAGGGAGTTTGACGATGACACATGAATAATAATGGCCCCACACTACTTATGTAGATCAGACCACAAAGATAAAATAAGGTGGATAGATTCCAAAACAGATAGCTTCAAATACTCATTCTTCCCCAGAACAATCAGAAATCGTAATAGTAAGAATCCGAAGTCCCCTAAGAAATATTAAAAACATTTAAGTGACAAGTCGGAACAAAATTAGAAATTCAAAGATTGTGCATGTTTATGTTTATTGGTAGTTTTTGGTTTTGCATTTTTAGTGAAATAGTTGGGGGTGTTCTAACATCAGTACTTACCATGTTTCGTTTGTGGGCTAAAAATTTCTGGCTTCTGCATGCGGTTTTTTTCCTCTAATTTACGGGTGATGCCCTCAGACCCCCGCCACACGCCCTTGCGGCGGCTTGCGGGGTATTGAGTAGATGTAGATGAACTGCATCCATTCGAACATATGCTGAATTTATACTAACCAACAGTTTGCTCTGGAGAACGGTGAATACACGTATTCCAAATGTTACAGTCAAATGGGGTCAATTCGTAGATCTCATCTGGGAAATAGAGCAGATCACCTCTGTCACACGAAACATGAGATATTTACGTGTTGCGCACACCTGAAAAATACAGGAATAATCACGAGGCAAAGCCGTGAAAAATGAGCTTTACGATATTTTCGAGATGTGTACATCTACATCTACATAATTGTATTTTATACTCCTTTCTTGACCTTTGCTCAGGTTTTCGCATTAAGCGAATATACATCTACATCTACATAATGCCCCGCAAGCCGCCGCAAGGGCGTGTGGCGGGTGGTGTTAGGTCACCACCCAAAAAAGGAAAAAAGAAATACCGCATTCAAAACCAACACACACATGCAAACCCCAATCCACAGCAGTGCACACATTCATCGTAACATCCCATCATTCGACGCGTATGCAACCACACATCTACCTCCCTTCACTACACAAGCATGCAAGTACATACGCTTAACTACAACAAATAATTTTACCCCAGGATGCAGCAAGAAATTTATCAGGAACGTGCAAGCTAGTTTTTCGTAAGTGTAGATGTAGATGTCCTAAACAATGCGCTGATTGTCTTAAAGAGAATCATTTCCATTTGGGTGGCTTAACCAATCTTAGGTATGTGTGGAATCTTATTGTGAGCAGGTAATCATTCATTGTGAAATGGTACTTGTATATTTACTAATGTGACTGATATGACCAAAGTCTGCGGTACCCAAATGCTGTATGGGAGAAGAAGTCACGCGCGGCATGGTTCATCTCCCCAGGAGTGTGGTCGGTCGGTTGTGCGGGCCGCACCATTTCCTCTCAATCTGGTTGACAAATTGATCGTGGGATTGTGGGTGCGATGGGATAGCGGAATGGATGCCCTCCGTGGGACCCTGGCGGGGATTGCGGGGGCCGAGACGGGGTCTTTCGCCTCCCTAAGATTGAAGGGGGATCGGCCGGCACCTTGGGGCTTCCGGGGGAGGGAACGGGAAAGGGCCGGGGAACGGGAGCGGCTACGAACGTGCCTTGGACCCCAAATGGTGAGATAGGCCAGCGAGTTCGATCGTAAGCGGAAGGGGGGCATTAGGGCCCCGAAAGGCCGTAGGTTTTGTCCCGGGCGCCCTTCGTCCACGTGGTGGTGGCATTCACTTCCGAAGTTAATGGCCCTTTTTTCTATCAGTTGGAAGGGGGAGTTATATCCGAAAGGAGTTGATTGTGCCTAGTGCTTGACTGCTCGTTTTTTCTTCACTGATGAGCGCATCTGTTCATTCTGTTCATGAGTTTCGCACATCGAGTGTATCCACTCCTATAATTATTCCTTTGGACCCTCTTTAGTTTTGCTTAGCGATTGAGAATACATCTACATAATACCCCGCAAGCCGCCGCAAGGGCGTGTGGCGGGGGATGTTAGGTCACCACCCAAAAAAGGAAAAAAGAAATACCGCATTCAAAACTAACACACACATGAAAACCCCAATCCACAGCAGTGTACACATTCATAGAAACATCCCATCATTCCACGCGCATGCAAACACACATCTACCTCCCTTCACTCCACAAGCATGCAAGTACATACGCTTAACCACAATAAATAATTTTACCCCAGGATGCAGCAAGAAATTTATCAGGAACGTGCAAGCTAGTTTTTAGTAAGTATAGGGTTCGTCCGGAAAATAAGTGTAAAAATAAAAAAAAATTGTAACCTGTATTGTAATTTGTATTCAGTAAAATTTGTACCTGAACGACAAACTGTAAATGCTGCATTTTACGTCCTAGTGCTCGACAGGCTTCGAGAATGCGGTTATATCATTTTGCCGAACAGATAACTGTGATGGGATCTCAACCCAGGGACCCCTGTCGGCGCCATTTTTTATCGGAAGGTGTTAATTGTGACTCACATTCGTCAGCCACGCTAAGTGATTCAATTTAACCGACTTATTACATTTTTCGGCGTAGCTACGTATATTCAATACAGGTTACTATTTAAAAACACGATTCATTACGCCTTTTATCTAGTTATTCATAATGCCGGCGATGAGATTGAGTAAGTAATTATTTAAGTTCTGTTGAGCGTCTATTCACAACGAAAGAAATTTTCAAGAAAGGAACGGAGAATCTTCGATATTCTCTTCAATCTGAAATCAGGTATTTGGTAATAAATCATGGAATACCATCAGGCTCATTTACTGGAACCTGAAGCCCTCTATCTCTTATTTTCGGAAAAGCAAACTATAAATCCAAATTTACGAGGATTTTTTGAAGAGTCCGTATGAAAATAAATATTACTACATTTTTCGAAATCAAGTATTTTTATATTGCTACACATATACATTATTGTAGATTTCGTCCTACACTCTTCCAGTCTTTTTAATATCTTCCCAATAATGCGTTTGCTCAAATTCCACAAATTAGATGGCAATTGCTTCTGCAATTCCCCTTCGTTTGATTAAAATCTCCTCGGCACTCATTTCTTCAATTTGAAGAACATCTAGTAGTCGGAGGGTACCAAGGCTAGAGGACATGGGGATCGGGAAAAGAGTCGGAATTGTCTGCATATGGTGGGGGATTTTAGGTCACCACCCTTAAAGGGGAATAAAACCGCTTCATGCCAATATACACCCACAAAGTAGTATACTATATTCATGAAAAAAATTTCTAACTTAGAAACATCCACATGCATATACTATCAACTAACACATAGCACACCTATGAATATTCCATACAGATATATTCGTAGGTGTTCATACGTAGGTTTATTCGTAATTCGTATTTATAAATACAAACCTGTATGTGTACGCAACTTTCAATCTTGTCTTGACTTGTAAATGGAATGTCTTTAATCTTCCTTATTGACTTTGGTTTGCGACTATTACAGTGAACTGTGATTAAACAAATCTCGCGGGCAAAATTGATGATGAGGTGGCCCGGTGGAACCAATGTCATGTTGGAAGAGCACCATTTTTCGGATTAAATGATGGATGTTTTTCGTGCATCTTGATTTATTTTTGGCTTTCAGAGGGTCTATTAACGATGCAAAGTATGGACTTGCATAAGAATTACTCTTTTTCAAATAGTGGATGAAGAATATTCCTTGAGAATCACAAAACAACTGTAGAAGAGCCCTGAATTATGTTGTCGTATCCCATTTTTGTCGTATCCCTGCGTCTTCAATGGAATATTGGCGGCACGACAGAGTATCCCATGAGTCGAGTGGCTGCCTCGAG
Source organism: Hetaerina titia (assembly GCA_037158775.1). NCBI lineage: Eukaryota > Metazoa > Arthropoda > Insecta > Odonata > Calopterygidae > Hetaerina > Hetaerina titia. Next base: position 92,857,614 of record CM073778.1, on the reverse strand, counting down.
GGTAAACGGTGGCTTTGAGCTTTGTGGGTGGTGACGTGGAGAGGTGTTCATCCATAGAATTGGGAGAAAATAAAAGGAAATAAAGGGAATACAACGGCGGTCATGATTTAATATAGGAGAAAAGAGTTTATAGTATTTTATATACATATATTATTATATTAGGTAATCTACCGTTTAAGGTAGGTTTTTGGATGGACACAACTATCAAAAAAATATTTTGTGACTCTCCACCTATCAAAGTAATCTATATCAGGTCCCTCTTCATCTCGGTGTACTTCTTTCCTCCCTTCATCCCGTCCAACATCCCTATCCTGTTCCTGCCCTTACCGCGCTTGCCCAACATTCTCCCCTCTATTACCATCTTCAACATTCCTCTACCGCTCAATACGCCTTTCATCCATTTTTCCTGCCTCCATACGATTTCTCTCAACAAACCCCTCTCCTCAACCACCATTTCTAGTACTTCCTCATTTGTTTTCCTTTCGGTCCATTTCACCTTCTCCATTCTTCTCCACACCCACATTTCGAAAGCCTCCAATCTACGTCTATCCTCCTGCTTCAGCGACCACGTTTCCGCGCCGTACATGGCTACGCTCCATATCAGAGTTTTTCCGAATCTTGTCTTAACATCCCTACTCAACGTCCCCGTCATCAACTCCCTCCTCCTTGAGAAAGCCTCCTTGCCTAGCGCAATTCTTCTCCTTACGTCCCTACCACTTTGACCGTATTGGTCCAAAACACTTCCGAGATATGTAAACTGCTCTACCTGCTCTATTCTTTCCCCACCTATTTTAATATTTAGCTTAGCCTTTTTCTTTCTGGAAAATCGCAAAACCTTTGTTTTATTAATATTGATTCTTATCCCATATTTATCGCACTGAACATCCAATTCACTCAACAATGCTTGCAACCCCTTGGCTGACTGAGCAACTAATGCTTGGTCATCAGCAAACCTAACGGATTTTACGAATTCCCCTCCGACTTTCATTCCTACCTCCAGTTCTTCCCATGCCTCTTTAATCATTTCCTCCACATATACGGTGAACAGCACCGGTGACAATGGGCAACCGTTCCTTACCCCTCTTCCTAACACTGCCCATCCGGACTCTCCGTTCCCCACTCGCACCTGAGTAGTCTGAGACATGTACAGGTTGCGGATCTGTCTCCTGTCCCTCCAATCCATTCCTATTTTCTGCAATACACGCATTAATTTTTCCCAATTCACTCTATCAACCGCTTTTTCGAAATCTACAAAACAGGCAAAAACTTCCTGTTTGTACTCTATATTCCACTCAATTAGTGATCTCATTACTGCAATGGCATCACGCGTGCCTCTTCCCTTCCTAAACCCATACTGATCATCCCCTAAGTAATCATTTGCCTTACTCTCTATCCTTTTGTTGATGATCCTGAGAATAACTTTAGCTGCGTGGGATATCAAACTTATTGTTCGGTAATAATCACATGATATAGACTTTGCCTTTTTTGGAATATGAACTAACACCGATCTCACAAAATCTTCCTGCCAGATTCCTTCTTCATAGATACTTCGAATCAGTCCATATAGGGCCTTCTTCCCGCATTTTCCTAAACATTTCAACAGTTCTACAGGAATATTGTCCACCCCCACAGCCTTACTTGCTTTCATCTCCTTTAATGCCCTTCTTATTTTATCGTCGAGTTTGCCTGGACCTAAGCTTTCTTCTTTTACGTCATGTTCCTTTCCTATGTCTAACCTTGTCGGCCTAAGTTCTTTACCATAGTGTGTTTCTTATATTCCTTCCATCTCTCTTGGATTTTTCCTGGTTCAACTATTATCTTACCCCATTTATCTTTAACTGTTAGCACAGATCCTGCCTTCTTACTTCCCGACAATGACTTAACCTTGCTTTATAGAGCACCAATTTCACCCTTCTTCTGTAAACTTTCCATATCCTCGCATTGTGTTTCCCACCATTCTTCTTTTGCTTTATTTGTGGCCCTTCTCAATTTATTGTTTAACTCTTTGTACTTCATTTTGCCTAACTCTGTGTTTACATTCTTCCATCTTCTTCTCTCATTCATCTTTGCAATCATCTCATCCGTGACCCATTGTTTCCTTATTCTTTTCCCCTTACCTGTTCCTATAGTGTCTTTTGCTGCTTCCGATATCCCTTGTTTGATAAAATCCCATTTTTCTTCGATTGTACTCAGTTCTTTACCGTTATCCAATATTTTCTCTACAGCCTGCTGATACTTCTTCCTCGTTAATCCATTTAATGCTTCTACGTTCCATTTCCTAACCCGCCGCCCTTGCCTTATCTTCTTGAAACGGACGTTACATTTCATAACATTGTATAACTGAAATGTGTTAATTCCAAAAAGTTGTAAATTGTATGTATTTGTACTTTTCATATTGTTTTGATTTTGCATAATGTTTTTTTTACTGAAATGAAGTGTAAAATATGTATTGACAAAGCCATGCATAATTTTATGCTTATGGTGAATGAATAAATTACAATTACAACAACTAAATTGTGGTCAGAGTCCGCATCCGCTCCTGGGAAACTGTGCGAATTTATCACGTTGTTCATATATATATAAAATTCACTAAATAGTTATAGCAAACACAGAAACTAAAACATATAAAAGAGGGACTCTGTTCCTCTTGAGAAAGGTGGTTGCACCACCGAAAATTCGAGAACTAGCGAGTGCCTCTTTTATATGTTTTAGTTTCTGTGTTTGCTATGACTATTTAGTGAATTGTACTGTGTTCGTGGCTTATCCAAGAAAGTTACTATATATATATATATATATATATATATATATATATATATATTATGAGATCGCAAATCTCAAGGTACTTCAGGTTTCCTTATTAGCTCAACTGGTAGAGCATCCGCCCGGATAGTGGAAGGTCCGTGGTTCAACTCCCGGATACGGAAATATTTTTACTTTCGTGATCTGCTCAAAAACCGCCTTCCCCAAAACGTCCTGTGTTCGCCTTTTATGTGTTTTCCTATCCCCTTTCCTTATACCTATTTCTGTTTGAATGAATATTTGTGCGCCGTATGGGGGGATTTTCAAGTTTGAATATGTGTTTGGCCATTGTGGCTCGTCTCTTCTTCTGGCTATGCGTGACATGAAACACACCGTTCCTATCCTTTATAATATCATATGAATGCTTTTCTACTATCCTTTTCCCTTCTTGCGTCCCGTCTATTTCTCCTTTAGTGGGTGAAACAGCTCCATAACGCCATCTCTCGGGAAACATCTATCGGAGCACTTTATATATATATATATATATATATATATATATATATATATATATATATATATATATATATATATATATATATATATCCTATTCCAAAAAAGGCAAAGGCTTCGTCATGTGTGGATTACAGAACAATAAGTTTGATATCCCACGCAGCTAAAGTTATTCTCAGGATCATCAACAAAAGGATAGAGAGTAAGGCAAATGATTACTTAGGGGATGATCAGTTTGGGTTCAGGAAAGGAATAGGTACTCGTGATGCCATTGCAGTAATGAGATCACTAATCGAGAGGAATATAGAATACAATGAGGACGTTTTTGCCTGTTTTGTAGATTTCGAAAAAGCGTTTGATAGAGTGAATTGGGAAAAATTAATTGCGTGTATTGCAGAAAATAGGAATGGATTGGAGGGACAGGAGACTGATCCGCAACCTGTACATGTCTCAGACTGCTCGGGTGCGAGTGGGGAACGGAGAGTCCGGATGGGCAGTGTTAGGAAGAGGTGTAAGGCAGGGTTGCCCATTGTCACCGGTACTGTTCAACGTATATGTAGAGGAAATGATTAAAGAGGCATGGGAAGAACTGGAGGTAGGATTGAAAGTCGGAGGGGAATTCGTAAAATCGGTTAGGTTTGCTGATGCCAAGCATTAGTTGCTCAGTCAGCCAAGGGGTTGCATTGTTGAGTGAATTGGATGTTCAGTGCGATAAATATGGGATAAGAATCAATATTAATAAAACAAAGGTTATGCGATTTTCCAGAAAGAAAAAGACTAAGCTAAATATTAAAATAGGCGGGGAAAAAATAGAGCAGGTAGAGCAGTTTACATATCTCGGAAGTGTTTTGGACCAATACGGTCAAAGTGGTAGGGACGTAAGGAGAAGAATATCGCTAGACAAGGAGGCTTTCTCAAGGAGGAGGGAGTTGACGACGGGGACGTTGAGTAGGGATGTTAGAACAAGACTCGTAAAAACTCTGATATGGAGCGTAGCTATGTACGGCGCGGAAACGTGGTCGCTGAGGCAGGAGGATAGACGTAGATTGGAGGCTTTCGAAATGTGGGTGTGGAGAAGAATGGAGAAGGTGAAATGGACCGAAAGGAAAACAAATGAGAAAGTACTAGAAATGGTGGTTGAGGAGAGGGGTTTGTTGAGAGAAATCCTATGGAGGCAAGAAAAATGGATGAAAGGTGTTTTCAGCGGTATTGGAATGTTGAAGAGGGTAATAGAGGGGAGAATGTAGGGCAAGCGAGGTAAGGGTAGGAACAGGATAGGGATGTTGGACGGGATGAAGGGAGGAAAGAGGTACACCGAGATGAAGAGGGACCTGATATAGATTAGTTTGATAGGTGGGGAGTCACAAAATGTTTATTTGATAGTTGTGTCCATCCAAAAACCTACCTTAACTGGTAGATTACCTAATAATATATATATATATATATATATATATATATATATATATATATATATATATATATATATATATAGGTTTTGAGGGGAGAGTGCCTGGGGAGGAAAGAAGATTGGCGGAAGGTTTAGAGACCGCTGGGAAAGGAATTAAAGATGGCGATTAATGGTTGGAATTTAAAAGGATCGGAAGGATAGGATGTTTGCGGATTCGCGAGTTCTCACCTCTATGTTGGTGGCTGAATCGGATACGGATTCTAGAACTGTTAGGGAAAAGCATTCGTCAAATGATAGGTTTTGTGAACTTGCGTGTAATGGGATAGTAAGAGAAGAGAGTGAGGCAGAATTACAGGAGTAGCGGTGATTGTTCATTCGAATGGATAAGGGGGTACTGCATTCGCCTATGTAGAATGAAGTGCATTGTTTAAACGACAAAAGATAGATAATATTTTTCAAGAGGCAATTAGCGTGGGAAAGAGGTGAAAGGACAATGAGGGGTTGTGGGGAGAGGGGAGCCGATCTGATCAGCAGACATGTTTTACAACGGGGGCGATTACAGGTAGGGGAAATATGTGGAAATTTGTTAGGGCGGGGTGCCAAAGGGTTGGTGGATCTCAGAAGGTTTCTGAGATTGGCTGGTCGTCTGTAAGCGAGAGAGGGGCATGCGGGCAGTAAGTATGTGGTCGCGTCATTGTCATGTAATATAGGATAAAGTTCTTTGAGAAGGGGTTTCAGTCTCTGGGATCCGGGGAAATAGATTGTGTAAAGGTTGGGTCCAGCGTCAGATGTGGGGTTGTTATTCTGTGGTGTGTGTGGTCGGGGGGAGCGGTAGATTTAACCTGTAGGAGCTTTTCTGGGTAACCGCGTCTATGGAGTGCATGGTGTAGATTGTGGAGGTATTTGTTGAGGGTAGCTGTGGTGTTGCAAATCCGATGTCCGCGGATAGAGAGAGAGTTGGGAATTGAGCGTTTGGTATGAGAAGGATGACTACTAGTATAGTGTAAATATTGTTGATAATTAGTGGCTTTGATGTGTACTGAAGTAGTGAATTTGTTATTGTGAATAGAGTTCTGTGTCAAGAAAGGTGATGGTGGAGTCTGAAATGGAAGAAGTGAATTAAACAGTGAAAGAAAAATTTAAGGCCGATAAGAAATTGTCAAGAGACTCAGAGCTGTGTCCAGAGCATAAAAATGTCGTCAATACAGCGGACCCAGAAAAGAGGTTGGAAGGGTTGCTGTGAAAGGAAATTCTCTTCAAGGTGGCCCATGAAGAGATTGGCGTACGATGGTGCCATCCTCGTTCCCATCGCTGTGCCTTTCGTTTGGAGATAAAAACAGTTTTGGAAAGAGAATGCATGTTTTGTCAGGACGACAGTGGCTAGATTGAGGCGAAATTCGGTCTAGGGGCACTGGGGTGGGGGGCGTAGAGAAAGATAGTGTCGGAGGGAGGATAGGTCTTCTGCATGGGGAATAGAAGTGTATATACTTCTATTCCCACTATAGAAGTGTCTCAGCCAAGTGTAGCATTCGGAGGAATCCGTGCATCCCTATGGGCGTGGCGGGTTTTCGAATTCCCACACCGTGTCCCAACTCTCCTGAGGGGAGCCCTCCCTCCGGCGATCTCCGAACGAAGTTCCCGCCCCATCCTTTCTAACATGACGATACGAGCCCTTAGAGCTGCGCATTCGCCAGTGCCTTTGAGCATGGCAACAAGGGACCTAGGTGATACCATCCTAGTTAACAACCGAGTGCCCAACAAACCCCCCTTCACTCCACAAGCATGCAAGTATATATGCTTAATTTTAACAAATAATTATACCTTTGGATGCAGCAAGTAATTTATTCCAAAACGTGCAAAGGTAGATTTTAATAAGTAGAAAGGCGAAATACCACCACCACAAGAACGTGCAACATAAAACGGTCTACTACCCAAAGTGAGAAATATAGCCCACCGCTGCAGGTAGGAAGAGGAAAGGGAGGGAAAAGGGATGAGAGGGAAAATTTAGGCTACCAAAAGCAAGGAAAAAAATGCTGTAAACAGCACTACATAACTTAATGGCATTCCAATGCGGTCATGCGAGAAGGATTTTCAGACAACACACAGGAGGTTAGTGAAAGTTCACGCAATTCTGTATAGCTAATTTTTACCTAGACCCCTAGGGTAACACGTTTCATTTTTGTTATCTACGAGTATAACCCTACAGTAATTATCCCATACTGTCCGTGGGAAGAATCATTGAGTCTGCTAGTTCTGGCATCTATTTCCGGAATTTTTTACACATGATACAAGCGACCAATGTTTGTTGGAGCGCGAATAATTTTCGAGACCTTGGTACTGAAACAAGCGGATCTGAATTTTTGTAGCAAGTTTAAACTAGCATTGAGTCGTCTTTCTTCAAAGATTCCCGTCCCAACTCCATACGCTTTTCGTTTTATCGTAACAGTTTTCCACGAAACAAGCTGCCTGGCGTTGGAACTTCTCAATTTCCCGAATGAGGCGTTTTTCAGACGGATCCCATACGCTACATGCATATTCTAAATGGGGCCTAACAAGAGCGTGATAACAACGTTCCTTGACCTTGGAGTCACTTCTACCGACAATGCGTCTAATAAATCCTAATTTTTTATGTGCTTGCCCGCAGACTTTAAGTATATGGGTCCCCTAAGTTAAGTCTTTAGTGAATGTAACACCTAGGTATTTCACCGTATCAACTACTTCAAGGTCAACTCCAGCTAATTTGTAAACGAATCCCGTGGATCATTGAAAGGAATTTACCAAGAATTAAACGACCCTTATTCCCAGATATCTCCCGATCAATCATTGTGTCATCCGCGAACATCCTTATCTACATCTACATCTTCATAATGCCCCGCGAGCCCAAGCATGGCCAGGGCAAGTCTCTTAGGGGAGTTAGGCTGGGAGCCCCTAAAATACGAAGAGAACCAGCGAGGCGTGGACTTTTGGAAAGATTTAGAACCATCGAGTTTAACGATGACACTATAGGAATTATAATGGCCCCACACTAGTTAGGTAGATCAGACCACAAAAATAAAAGAAGGGAGATAGATTCCAATACAGATGGATTCAAATACTCATTCTTCCCCAGAACAATCAGAAATCGTAATAGTAAGAATCCGAAGTCCCCTAAGAAATATTAAAAACATTTAAGTGACAAGTCGGAACAAAATTAGAAATTCAAATATTGTGCATGTTTATGTTTATTGGTAGTTTTTGGTTTTGCATTTTTGTGAAAGTGTTTGGGCGAAAGTATTCTTGCATGAATGTTTACAATGTTTGGTTTTTGGGCTATAAATTTGTAGCTTCTGCATGCGCTTTTTTTACTAATATACGGGTGGTGAACTTACACCCCCCGCCACACTCCGTTGCGGCGGCTTGCGGAGCTATTCGTAGATTTAGATATAAATGGAATGTATTTGATATTTCTACAGTGACATTTAATATATCTACAGTTTAGGTGATTTAGGCTGGGAGCCCCTTGAAATACGAGAACAAGCGAGACTTAAACTTTTAGAAAGATTCAGAACCAGCGAGTTTAACGTTTGCTTGAATTTCGATCAACATACTATATGTAAGTCTCTTTCATACATTTTTTTGGAAATCTTTCGACTTGCTCCATTTAAAAGAACGCTAAGCACCGAGCAGGTAATCGAGCTGGCCGGCACTTGGTGTTTATTCACCCGAGAGATATCGCTGGCAAAAAATTAATTTGAGTCGCCACAGTGCTGGATTGCATGCATCCCTCTGATTTTCCAAGGACTTCTCAAAAAATCTCTTCATACTTTCCGCTTTCGGAGAGGAGCGTTTCTTAAAGCTGCTACTTGATCTAGTTTCCTTCTTTTAAGTCGACATCGACATAAATATCCAGCGGTCCATCAAAATAGAGCGTGCGACAAGGGTTGCAAGCACTATGTAGAAAGGGTGAGCGGTAAGGGGGAATATGGGAGAGGGAGGGAAAGAGGGTAAATGTTTATTAAAAATCTATCAAATAACGTGAAAGTTTGTTTAGATCCTGGAGGAAGACCCAATTCAAATCCATCTACATCCACTCAATGCCCCGCAAACCGCCGAAAGGGCATGTGGCGGGGGCTTAAAACAACGGTTAATACTCCCAATAAATTAGTTACTTCTTGTGCAAAAATAGGAAATAAAACAAAACCATTTATATGAACGGCCTACATCAAAGAAGAGAGAGAAATCAGAGTGCAGAATTACTCTTACATGGACATGAAATTCCTGCTCTCCGTCCCCAAAGTCACGGCTTGGAAATGTGACTGGCAATTGAGTGAAGTCCTGGTGATACGCAAATTACTTAATAACAGATAGTTAAACATGACGCAGCCTTTATACTTGCCTTAATAAGTACATAGATTACTCAACACGTGGATTTTAAGTGTTCAATTTACATTTATGATTTCTTCCTGAGAATTTGTAAATCTAAGTTTTCCCTTTTCCAAACGGTCCCTTTATGTATAACGAAGTTAGTTGACACCTTCAAGAAATATTTTCTGTGTATTTCTTGCCTTGTTGCTATAACGAAAGTATTGTAAGAGAAACGGTGTAATTTTAATTGTTGATAAAGATAAAAATTTCAAGGGCTTAATACGTGATGATAAACTTTTTCGAACCACCGATCACTGAGGATGGACGTTGTTATGCTCCCGGCAACAAAGCGCAATCCCCGAAAGATGATGGCGAAGGAACTGAAGTCCTCCCCGGCAATTGTCCTGTCATCTGCAGGAATAATTTGCAACTTATTAATTGTAATACTGACTTCGAACATTACTCAATGTATGATCACTTGAAGTGTTCCAGATTGATTGAGCATTACGCAGCTGAATGGGAAGTAAATGAACCCCGAGAGTAATGACTGTTGCATCGCCCTCTGCTCCCCCAGGGTCTTAAACCCCTCATTCCACCCAAGTGGAGGGCAATAATCTTTTAAGGACTTCGGGATTCCACTTTTCCCTCAGTGGGATGGAGTTTCGTCTTCTCGACCTTCCCCTTCCATTGATTCCAACTTTTGGCCACTCGAACGCATTCACTTAGGCCTGGAGAATTGGAGTTTGGAACTGGTTTTCGAGAATTTATATCTAGCCTCGGAAAGCCTATGTAGGACTAGGCACCGCAGTTTTAACTGATTGAAGATTGCTGGCCGTAATCTGGTGAAGGCACCCTTCGTGAGAGTTCGCGCCCTGGCAATAAAAATGTCATAGATAGGTTGTTCATCCTCTGCCGGAAGCGGCTCTTGTATCCTTGCATTGAAATGGATCCAAGGTTCGGGCGGAGAAAACGAGGCTTGTATGTAATGTGCCCATGTATTATGTAAAGCCTTACCTTACAGTGTCAAGAATTATATCATGCGTGTAAATCTTATTTTAAGTCTCGGGAAACTGGATACCGAAGCTATGAGCGTACAGAATTTTGGGTTTTGCGGTTCATGAGTACTAAACGCTCAGACGGCTTGTTTAGTGAGATAGAGAATAAATGAACCAATGCTTAATTTAAATGAACTAAGTTAATTTAATTTCAACCATTGGTTTTGGTATTTGGTTGCAATTGAGAAACTTTCGAGCTTCATTCTTCTTTGACTTCTATCACTTATTGTTTGCATCTTCTGAGGCACTCGTTCGTTGAAGAGGATGATGTACGCAGATGAAAGGGTGCCTAAGGAGTCACTCGCAAGCAAGAAGCGTCTCCTCAGGTTTTTAAAATTAGTTTGGTAACAGTTAAACCTCCAATTTACCTAAACCTATCTTTATCATGGGAAAAGCGATTCAAGTATTTGTTGATGCACAAAACGTTGGTAAAATATAATGGCCATGCGACGAATCATTATGTGAATACATTAAGTGGGACGGGCACATAGCAGTACTTGTGAGGCTCGGGAGGTGGCCCTAATTGAGTTTTTCTTCCCCTCTCTCTTCCATCTTGGCTGGAAATCAAAGAGCTCTCGAAGGCCAATGCTTACACTTCGAATGTCAACATTTGATTTGCTTATATTTATCGACTACCACTCTATTTTTTATCCGAGCAACGGGAAGTAAAAGTCACCTAGTAAGCCCTTCGACAGGGCCAGGGCCGTGATAGCCTAAAGGAAGTAAATGGCAAATTCATCGTTCATTACAACATAAAAACTATAAAATAGCATTGATGTTTATATATTTGAATAATTTTAACTTTTTATCTATAATACAAGCGAATAACAGCTCCAAAGACGTGCAGTATCTATTTTAAGAACTACTCCTCTTTTTTCCTAAAGTGATGGAGTACAGTGGCCTTAAACAATATACCTTCCTGTTCTTGCCTTTGAAATTTTCCTCGAGAAACGTAAATATTATCTTTCTACTGCTTTATATTATCTTTATGTCGTAGTTCAGGATAATTGTCAGCGAGCCTCAAGGATATTTTAAAAAATTAGTCATATTGCCAAATGAAACCGTACTATTGGTGCGGAACGCGCAGATAGGATCATTCCGGTTCAATTTAGAATATTTTTCAATTTTGCTGAAGTTATGCATTCTGAAATAGCATTTTTTACAAATATTTTAAAGTTTTGTTGGCAGCTGTGGACAAATAGGAACTGAAAATAAATGTGAAGAAATCCAAAGCGATGCTAGTTTCTAGGGTCAGGGCAGAACCCCCTGTAAATTAAAAACCCTGCGGTTTTTGTTTTTTCTTTTATTTTTGGGGTGGTGACCTAACACCCCCCGCCACACCCCTTGCGGCGGCTTGCGGGGTATTACGTAGGTGTAGATGTAAATTTAATGATATGGGGATCAAGGATGAGCCAAGTAGAAGAGTTCAGCTACTTTGAGAGTGTAATTACAAGAGATTACACATACACCTCTCCAATGAAAAAAAGGATAGCCTTGGGGAAGAAGGCGTACGAAAATGAAAGGAATCTTTTGGGAAGCAAACACAAGAAATTGGAAATTAGAAAATCCTTTGCAGAGACGTTTATCTAGAGTACATTATTATGTGGATGCGAAACTGGGATAATTGGGAAAGAAGGAAAAGGCTCGGACGGAAGCAAGTGCAATGTGGATTTGGAGAAGGAAATGACAAGAACAAGATGGACTGACGAGAAAAACAACATTCGAGAAGAATTGAGAGAAATTAAAGAGGAAAGGAATTTAATGGGAGGGACGGAGAAAAGGATAGTTAAATTTGTTGGACATGTTGTGAGGCATAACAACCTCCTGGAAAATATCATGAAAGGAACATAATGGGAAGAAAAGGAAGAGGAAGACCAATAAATAACTTAATAGATGACAAAAAAAAGTATTATGGGAGTAACAGCGTACAAGGAACTGAAAAGATCGGCAATGGAGAGAGGGAGACCAATGGCTGCAACGACAAGGTCCCTCCTTTAGAAGATGATGACGTTGCCAAATAACCCGTCTTATTAATCCTCATTAACTATCCTTAGTATATCCAACTGATGTTATGTCCTCCGTGGGGGATCCCTCCTAATACCTGCCGCGTTGGGGCAGATTCCTCACCTTGGGTAGGAGAGCGTTTTACGCTGCACGTTCTTGTGGTGATGATGTTTCGCCTTGCTGCTTGTTAGGGTCTAGCTTGCACGTTCTTGGATGGGTTTCTTGCTGCATCCTGAGGTGCAATTTTTGTTATAATTAAGCATATGTACTTGCATGCTTGTGGAGTGAGGGGAGGTGGATGTGTATTTGCATGCGGGTAAAATGATAAGATGTTTCTATGAATGCGTGCACCATATATGCGGGGTATCATGTAGAGGTAGATGTACATAAAAAATGGAACAAATGTGTCACTGTCAGTCCATTATTAAGAAAAATATAAAGGAGTTTTTGTGATTCTTAATATATTATTTTGCGATTTATTATTTTATGAACAGAAAAAGAGCTCACTTTTGACGGTAACGGTTGCAGTCACATGGCATTCCGCTGTTTCTCAGCAAATTTAAGATCTGCACCTCTTTGTTGGTGGCGAGAAGGACATAAATTATGATTTTATAGGGTTCAGGTCTGAATACAGACGATCTGATTGGAAGAATCTACATCAAAATAGTGCGCCGTAAGTTGCCGCTGCGGCTCGAATAGACGTGGTTCCACTTAAAGAGTGATTAAATATTCGGTGCCCTACTTTCATTTTTCCTGCATCAGCGCGACTGCATACATATTTTTGTCACTCTGGTTAATGGTCTTTTCGCCACATATATTCCCACATCGGGCGGCAGTGAGGGCTGGCAAAGTCGAGCAATAAAGCAGCAAAATAAAAAAAAATGTTTTAATAAATGTTTATACGCAAAACCGACGATATGAGGATAACTCATGTTACGAGATCCATTTTACGGTCATTTAGATCTGTCTAATCAGGCATAAACCAGCGACTTTGGCGTTTCTGATCGGACTGAAAAGCATCCTTCGTCGACCTAAGGCCAACCCTCCAATCGTGCAGTACCCTGTACCGATCTGGGGTCCATTACACTGCGGAGTCGGCGAGTAAGGTAGCGGAGAGTTTACTCGACCACTCTGGGTCTTTTTTATGATAGAGGATAGGTCAGTTAGTGGGTCGGCAACTTCAGGGATTAGCTAAGACAATATGAATAATAAACATATAAAAGTTATCGACAACACTGCAATTGACGTAGAAAGACATTTGACATGCACTTCTCCACAAATGCGTCCTAAATTACGAGCTGATACAAATACGGGCGTTATTCAAGATAAAAATAATCTAAATGTACTTGAATTAAATTGCAGAAGGCTCAAAAATAAAACAGCGGCACGGCATCCCTCCTGCCTACAGCGTTGAGTCAAATTCTTTACCTTGGTGGGGAGAGCATTTTATGTTGCATGCTCTTGTGGTAGTCCCATTTCGCCCTTGTACTTACCAAATTCTAACTTGGAAGATATTGGATAAATTTATTCCTACATCCTTTATTTATAACATAGCATATTAGTTACCTACATCTACATATACATAAACACCCTGCGAGCCACCAAAAAAGGTTTGTGGCAGGGGGTGTAACACCGGGAGGAAAGGGTAAGGAATGAGACGGTTAGGGTTTGTTCAAATAGGTAGGGGAAGGGAGGGAACCTGCAAGAAAAAAAATATATATATATATATATATGTATATATATATATATATGTGTATATATATATGTATATATATGTATGTATATATATATATATGTATGTATATATATATATATATATATATATCCACGCGCAGTTTCTAACCTAAACGTTAATACTTATTGTAATGTACTGACTCCTAAGGGATTACGACTACAAGCATTCTGGTCTCTTATCTTTCTAGGAAGAAACGACGTTTTAAACCTGTCAGTCTTGCAGTCTATCTCTCTAATCTTATATTAGCGATCTCTCCGACCGTAATACGTCGGGGTTCGTATTATATTCTTAATTTCATCGGAAAAGGGCCGATCTCTAAACGTTTTTAATAAGTTTAATTTATACTGTAAACGCCGCTGCGTAAGAGAATCCCAACCTAATTTGTCTAGCAAAGTGGATACGCTACTGCGTTGGTCATAACAATGTTTGACAAATCTAGCCCCCCTCCGCTGAACTCGATCTAATTCCGAAATCAATTTATGAGGATCCCATATACTGGCAGCGCACTCTAGGTGGGGCCTGACCAAGGCAAGGAAACATCGTTCCTTTGCTTTTTCGTCGCATTTACCTAGCACTCTTTTCACAAATCCCATTTTTTTTATTAGCACGACCGCATATTTCTCGTATGTGTTTTCCCCAGGACATATCGTGAGTAATTGTTACACCCAAGTATTTAAAGAAATCTACCCTCGCGCTTTTAGTTTGTTTCACTTTGTAGCTATAAGGGAGGGAATAACCCTTCTCCCAAAAATGTATTACTACGCATTTTTTAAAATTTAATTCCACTTGCCATGTATCGTACCAATTTTGAATTGCATCTAGGTCGTTGGCTAACACGACTCTGTCTTTGTGACTTCGAATGTCCCCATACATTACTGCATCATCGGCGAAAATACGGAGCTTGCTGCTAACTACGGTACTGAGGTCATTTATGTAAATAAAGAATAGGAGGGGGCCGATGACACTTTTTTGTGGTACATCCGACGTGACCTTTACACTATCGGATGATACACCGTCCAGGACGACTGTTTGGACACGATGACTTTAGAATTGTTTAATCCAGTTATTAATACTCTCGTGTATACCATAAGTTTCCAATTTCAATGAGGGATTTCATCGTAAGCTTCCTTAAAATCTAGGAATATCGTATCAACTGTTATATTACTTTCACCGCAGTTAAATTATAACATGTACAAAAAGTGCAAGTTGAGTTTCCCAGGATCTACCCTTACGGAAGCCGTGTTGGTTATTAATCGATATCTATAAGTCGATGTTTTTAAGAAGTAACTCTTTTCCGCAGGTGGAAAAATCGATTGCTTGCTGAAATGTTTTCGTAAGATTCTCGGGTATATTCTGTTATATACAGCATATGTTGCAAACACTCTGCAAGAATGACTTTAATATGTTGGCTTTATCTAAACTACTCGTTACTTCATCCCCCTTTTCGTTAATCAATGAGTTTACGGTGGACTTTTTTCCCTGCACTTCCATGACGTACGACCAAAACATCTTTGGGTTATCGTTCAAATGTTCGCCTAATTTTTCTCCTTTTGAATTCCACTAGCGCCTTCCGGAAGGCCTTCTTGGCAGTGGACCTGAATGCTCTGTAGTTCTGTATGAGTGCGTTGATTTTATCAGGGGAGGAATCTTTTACTGTAATTTTCATTCTGGCATGGCACACCCTCTGCCGTCTACGAGATTTCCGTACTTCAGAGTTGTACCAAGATGGTTCCTTATTCTCTTTTATATATTTACTAAGCATAAATTTCTGTATTGCTGAACGTGTTATCGCAAGGAAATTATTCCAAGTATCCTCGAGACTTCCTTTATGCTCCACCCTTCCATCCCTTATCCCTCTCCGCGGGTGTGCCCTCCTCCCACCTGCACCGTTGGGCCAGATTCCTCACCTTGGGTGGGAGAGGGTTTTGTGGGGAACGTTCTTGTGGTGGTGGTGTTTCGCCTGGCTACTTGCTATAAACTAGCTGGCATGTTCATGACAGGTTTCTTGCTGCATCCTAGGGTGGAATTATTTGTTGTAGGTAAGCGTATGTACTTGCATGCTTTTGGAGTGAGGATAGGTAAATGTGTGGTTGCATGCGCGTCGAATGATGGGGTGTTGCAATGAATGTGTGCACTGTTGTGGATTGGGGTTTGCATGTGTGTGTTGGTTTTGAATGCGGTGTTTCTTTTTTCCTTTTTTTGGGTGGTGGCCTAACACCCCCCGCCACACGCCCTTGCGGCGGCTTGCGGGGTATTATGTAGATGTAGATGTAGATGACTACTAGTTGTACAAAATTCGGGAAATAGATGCCAGGACTAGCAGACTCAAGGACTCCTTCTTCCCACGGACAATACGGGATAACAACTTTAGGGTTACACTCGGAGATAACAAAAAATGCCACTTGCCACCCTCCGCGTCTAGGTAACAATTAGTTGAACTCAATTGCATGCACTTTCACTAGCCTCCTGTGTGTTGTGTCAGAACCCTTCCCGCATGCCCGAGCGTCTTTACGAACTTCATGCTCCACCCTTCCATCCCTTGTCCCTCTCCGCGGGTGTGCCATCCTCCCACCTGCAGCGCTGGGCCAGATTCCTCACCATGGGTGGGAGAGAGTTTTGTGTGGAACGCTCTTGTGGTGGTGGTGTTTCGCCTGGCTACTTGCTATAAACTAGCTGGCACGTTCGTGATAGGTTTCTTGCTGCATCCTAGGGTGGAATTATTTGTTGTAGGTAAGCGTATGTACTTGCATGCTTTTGGAGTGAGGATAGGTAGATGTTTGGTTGCATGCGCGTCGAATGATGGGGTGTTGCAATGAATGTGTGCACTGCTGTGGATTGGGGTTTGCATGTGTGTGTTGGTTTTGAATGTGGTGTTTCTTTTTTCCTTTTTCTTTTTTCCTTTTTTTGGGTGGTGGCCTAACACCCCCCGCCACACGCCCTTGCGGCGGCTTGCGGGGTATTATGTAGATGTAGATGTATCTGTCTTTCTAGATCTGGTATTGAGTTGATGCTAGCGTGGGTTGGTGTATAATATGCACAGATATATATCCTTTTCGATCTGGGCGTTTTCACTGAGCACCAAACACTTTCCATACAGCTGTCAGGAAATAAGTTGGTTCTACAGACGCTAGAGTTTTTACCGCCATAAACACTCCTCCTCCGGCTCTATTCAGTCTGTCGTTTCTACAAACTTTGAAGGACTTGGGAAATATTTTGCTGTCTGCGATGTCATCTGTTAACCAACTTTCAGTTCCTATAATGATATCCGACTCTGTGCTATGAATGAGATGGTGAAATTCCGGTATTTTATTTTTTAAACTTCGGCAGTTAACTACTACTAAAGAAATTATTTCCTCGTCTAAAACCCTCTTTGCGTGCGTTGCGGTTTGCTTTCTGGGGATGTTATTTAGTCTTTTGGGTGTCTTAATATTTGATCGGTCTATATTCTGATAAGTAATTCTTTCTTTTTTCTCATTAGCAGTGTAAGTACTTGGAATAATCTCTTCTGGTAACCTAGTATTGTTAGACCCATTAATTGACCTACACCTTATAATATCGTCATTAGGGCAATCTACTCCACTACCTAACCTACGCATTTGCCTAAAAAATATCTACAGTCCTCGAAGATCCTATGAGCCACCCGAACCGGCGCTTCAGGGGCGTAGTGAACCCCGGAACGGTGGACCCCGGGACATGACCGGAGCACTGGTCTCAAGTCCACAAACTCGGACCCCATGTCCCGACAGAATTTCCACAGCCTTCCGTTCAGAGACTCAATACGACTTCAAACGTAAGCACCGCAGTCAGCCCGATGGGACAATGCTACATATGGACAACCGTAAGTCCACACCAAATGCCTCCCGCACACGATCCACTTCGGATTTTAGGTCCCCAAAGGCACTCAAAATCCTTTCGGACCCGTACTTGGAGGCATCGTTGGTTCCGATATGGGCGACCAACCGCCGCATCTATGTTATGTGTTAGCAGATATGATAGGTAGTCGCATGCGTGTAGAATGAATAGCGGTAGATATGTATTTGCATATGTTTAAAACGAAAGGATTTTTGCGTGAAGGTATGCACCTCTTTGGTACCGGCATGCATGTATGTGTTGGATTCGAATGCGGTTTTTTCCCTTTTCCAGGAAGTGACCTAACACCCCCCGCTACACGCCAATACGGTGGCTTGCGGGGTATTATGTAAATGTATATTTTCGGGACCCGGGGTTAAGTTTCATCTCTTTAAGCAATTACACAATTCCTTTTTCGTGGGGCTGTTATTTTTTCATGGGTTGAGTGTGTATTGCTTCCTGGAGGTTCGCGATGAAAACAAGGTTGGTGAAAACGCTTCGAAAGAAATAATTTAGAATGTTTGCTTTACACTCACCGTCAGTATGAATCATGCTATTACAATCCCTTCAGTAAGCCATTGGTTTGCTTACACACATTTACCACCCTAACATGTAATCCTAAACTCATCACCCTCGGAAAATAAACAGCTTTTGGACAAGTATAGATACTCTAAAATTGAAACCAAAACACAATTACGTAGAGCTTTACACGACTTTAAACGTAAAGTACTCTGCGAGTATTTGGACACTGACCCCAAAGCTTTCTGCTCTACATCTACATAAAACCCCGCAAGCCGCCGCAAGAGAGTGGGGCGGGGGGTGTTTGGTCACCACCCAAAAAAAGGAAAAAGAAAAACCGCATTCAAAGCTAACACACACATGCGAACCCATATGCACAGTAGTGCTTATTCATAGAAACACTTTATCATTTTACACGCAGGCACATATACATCTATCTTCTTTCACTCCACCAGCATACAAGTACATAAACTATATTACACAAATAATTGTAAAGCAACAATTTCAGAGAGTAAAAATCATTCGCCTTGACCGGGATTCGAACCCGGATCCATCAATATCCGGCCGAGTGCTTTAACCAATTAAGCTACCGAGACGTCCTTTACTTGCCACCCTCCGCGTCTAGGTAACAATTAGTTGAACTCAATTGCATGCACTTTCCCTAGCCTCCTGTGTGTTGTGTCAGAACCCTTCCCGCATGCCCGAGCGTCTTCACGAACTTCATGCTCCACCCTTCCATCCCTTGTCCCTCCCCGCGGGTGTGCCCTCCTCCAACCTGCAGCGTTGGGCCAGATTCCTCACCTTGGGTGGGAGAGAGTTTTGTGTGGAACGTTCTTGTGGTGGTGGTGTTTCGCCTGGCTACTTGCTATAAACTAGCTGGCATGTTCGTGATAGGTTTCTTGCTACATCCTAGGGTGGAATTATTTGTTGTAGGTAAGCGTATGTACTTGCATGCTTTTGGAGTGAGGATAGGTGGATGTGTGGTTGCATGCGCGTCGAATGATGGGGTGTTGCAATGAATGTGTGCACTGCTGTGGATTGGGGTTTGCATGTGTGTGTTGGTTTTGAATGCGGTATTTCTTTTTTCCTTTTTTGGGTGGTGACCTAACACGCCTGGCCACACGCCCTTGCGGCGGCTTGCGGGGTATTATGTAGATGTAGATGAATGGCATTCCAATGCGAGCATGCGGACAGGGTTTTGACACAACACACAGGAGGTTAGTGAATGGGCATGCAATTGAATAGAACTAATTGTTACCTAGACGCCGAGGGTGAGAAGTGGCATTTTTGTTGTCTCCGAGTGTGACCCTACAGTTTTTATCCCTTATTGTCCGTGGGAATAAGGAGTCCTTGAGTCTGCTAGTCCTGGCATCTATTTCCCCAAATTTTTTACGCATGATTCAAGTGACCAATGTATGAATAATTTTCGAGACCTCGGTGCTGAAACATGCGGCTCTGAATTTATTTTGCAAGTTTAACGTAGCCTTTGGTCGTCTGTCATACAAACATTCAATTCCCAACTCCATAAGAATTTTAGTGACCCTTCAGTGATTTTTAGCCTTCTCAATTTCCCGAATGAGGCCTTTTTCACACGGATCTCATACGCTACATGCATATTATGAATGGGGCCTTACAAGAGCGTAATATCAACGTTCCTTGACCTTGGAGTCACTTCTGCCTAAAATGCGCCTAATAAATCCTAATTTTTTATATGCTTTACGGCAAACCTTAAGTATATGCGTCCCTAAAATTCATCTACATCTACATAATACAATTGGGATGGGAATCATTGGAAGAAAGACGACTGAATGCTAGGTTAAACTTACCAAATAAATTCAGATCCGCATGTTTCAGCACCGAGGTCTCGAAAATTATTCGCGCTCCAAAATACATTTGTCGCTTGGATCATGTGTACAAAATTCGGGAAATAGATGCCAGGACTAGCAGACTCAAGGACTCCTTCTTCCCACGGACAATACGGGATAACAACTGTAGCGTCACACTCGGAGATAACAAAAATGCCACTTGCCACCCTCGGCGTCTAGGTAACAATTAGTTAAACTCAATTGCATGCACTTTCACTAACCTCCTGTGTGTTGTGTCAAAAACCCTTCCCGCATGCCATGAAGTAATGTATTGCTGTTTACAGTATTGTTTTCTCTTCTTTTGCTACCCTAAATTTCCACTTCCATTCCTTGTCCCTCTCCGTGGGTGTGCCCTCCTCATGCCTGCAGCGTTGGGCCGAATTCCTCGTCTTGAGTAGGAGAGAGTTTTATGCGGAACTTTCTTGTGGTGGTGGTAATTCGCCTGGCTACTTGCTAGAAACTAGCTTGCACGTTCGTGATTAATTTCTTGCTGCATCCTGGGGGAAATTTATTTGTTGTAGTTAAGCGTATGTACTGGCATGCTTGTGGAGTGAAGGGAGGTATATGTGTGTTTGCATGCGCGTCGAATGATGGGATGTTACGATGAATGTGTGCACTGCTGTGGATTGGGGTTTGCATGTGTGTGTTGGTTTTGAATGCGGTGTTTCTTTTTTCCTTTTTCTTTTTTCCTTTTTTTGGGTGGTGGCCTAACACCCCCGCCACACGCCCTTTCGGCGGCTTGCGGGGTATCATGTAGATGTAGATGTAGAATACCCCGCAAGCCGCCGCAAGGGTGTGTGGCGGGGGGTGTTGGGTCAACACCCAAAAAAAGGAAAAAAAGGAATACCGCATTCAAAACCAACACTCACCTGCAAACCCACATCCACAGTAGTGCAAACATTCATAGAAATATTCTATCATTCTAAACGCATGCAAACACCCATCTACCCCCCTTCACTCCACAAGCATGCAAGTACATACGCTTAACTACAACAATTATTTGTACCCCAGGATGCAGCAAGAAAATTATCAGGAACGTAAGTTAAGTAATTTGTGAATGTAGCACCTAGGTATTACACCGTATCAAGTACTTCAAGATCAACTCCAGCTAATTTGTAAACCAATCGCGTAGGTCTTTTAAATAAATTTACCACGGAACATTTATTAAGATTTATAGGCAATCCCCATTTTGAACACCATTCATTAATGCTTTTTAAATCACGTGCTAGAATTATACGATCCTCATCCCCAGATATCTCCCGATAAATCACTGTGTCATCCCCGAACATCCTACTCTTATTTTTCAATTGACGGTTCATATCGTTAATAAAAATCAAGAAAAGCAACGGCTGTTCGGCGCTCCTCCGCGATACAAACGCATTCTTCCCCCATTGAAGGCTCGTTTCTCTCCCAGAAATGGCGGCTGGGGAAACTTCTAACCCCGCAAAAACTGATTCAGGACGTCCACTCGTGCCCTTCCCCTGGCCCATGAGTCCCTCCCCTCCTCCTCCCCAGTCGAGTACTTTCCTCCTCGGTCAAATTGTTGCCCTCGGCGCAGGTGATCATTCGGCGTTGGTCAAACTTGGAGGAGAGTAGGCCTTCGGCGGGCGCTCTACTTTGGTGAAGGGAGAATTAAACCTTGGATGAAATGACCGTGAAGAAGTGCTCCCGACGAACGTAGGTTAATATGCAATTCCTTGAAAATACACACGGAGAGAACTATTCTACTCGCATTGCTAGAGTTAGTCCACCGATTTAAGTTTTGCTTCGGGAATTCCTCCAGAACTCCTACTAAGCCTTGCAAAACGAAGAACTTTCCCGGAACCTCAATTCTTGTTTATTAGATATTTTCCCATGTTCCGCATGCTTCCCGTCTTGGACGGCATCCACATGACCTGCGACCCTTCTCTTTTCCCGCTCGAAAGAAAGTCTCCCATCCATAACATTCATCAACATCTATATAATATCCCGCAAGACACCGCAAGGGCTTGTGACGGGGGGTGTTCGGTCACCACCCAAAAAAAGCAAAACAGAAAAACATTATTCAAAACCAACACACGCATGCAAACCCCAATCCACAGCAGTGCACACATTCATCGTAACATTCCATCATTCGACGCACATGCAACGACGCATCTACAGCCCTTCACTCCTAAAGCATGCAAGTACATACGCTTAACTACAACAAATAATTTTACCCTAGGATGCAGCCAGAAATGTATCAGGAACGTAAAAGATAGTTTTTAGTAAGTAGCTAGGCGAAATACCAAAACCACAAGAACGTTCCTCATAAAAATCTCTCCTACTCAAGACGAGGAATTTGGCCCAACGCTGCAGGTGGGAGGAGGGCACACCCACGGTGAGAGACAATGGATGGAAGTGGAAATTTAGGATAGAAAAAGAAGAGAAAAAAATACTGTTAACAGCATTACATTACTTAATGGCATGCGGGAAGCATTATGCATTTATGCACTTTCACTAATCACATGTGTGTTTTGTCAAAACCCTTCCCGCATGCCACTAAGTTATGCATTGCTGTTTACAGTATTGTTTTCTCTTCTTTTGCTACCCTAAATTTCCACTTCCATCCCTTGTCCCTCTCCGTGGGTGTGCCCTCCTCCCACCTGCAGCGTTGGGCCAAATTCCTCGTCTTGAGTAGGAGAGATTTTTATGCGGAACGTTCTTGTGGTGGTGGTAATTCGCCTGGCTTGCTAAATAAAACTAGGTTGCACGTTCGTGATTAATTTCTTGCTGCATCCTGGGGTAAAATTATTTGTTGTAGTTAAGCGTATGTACTTGCATGCTTGTGGAGTGAAGGGAGGTAGATGTGTGTTTGCATGCGCGTCGAATGATGGGAATTACGATGAATGTGTGCACTGCTGTGGATTGGGGTTTGCATGTGTGTGTTGGTTTTGAATGCGGTATTTATTTTTTACTTTTTTGGGTGGTGACCTAAGATCCCCCGCCACACGCCCTTGCGGCGGCTTGCGGGGTATTATGTAGATGTAGATGTAGAAGGGTTTTGACACAACACACAGGAGGTTAGTAAAAGTGCATACAATTGAGTTGAACTAATTGTAACCTAGGCGCCGAGGGTAGCAAGTGGCATTTTTGTTATCTCCGAGTGTGATCCTACAGTTCTTATCCCGTATTGTTCGTGGGAAGAAGGAGTCCTTGAGTCTGCTAGTCCTGGCATCTATTTCCCGAATTTTGTACACATGATCCAAGCGACCAATGTATGTTGGGACGCGAATAATTTTCGAGACCTCGGTGCTGAAACATGCGGATCTGAACTAATTTAGTAAATTTAACCTAGCATTGAGTCGTCTTTCATCCAATAATTCCGATCCCAACTCCATAAGCATTTCAGTGACGCTTTTCGTTTTATCGTAACAGTTTTCCACGAAACGAGCTGCCCGGCGTTGGACCTTCTCAATTTCCCGAATGAGGCCTTTTTCACACGGATCCCATACTCTACATGCATATTCTAAAAAGGGCCTTACAAGAGCGTGATAACAACGTTCCTTGACCTTGGAGTCACTTCTGCCGACAATGCGTCTAATAAATCCTAATTTTTTATATGCTTGCCTGCAGATTTTACGTATATGGGTCCCTGAAGTTAAGTCTTTAGTAAATGTAACACCTAGATATTTCACCGTATCAACTACTTTAAGGTCAACTCCAGCTAATTTGTAAACTAATCCCGTGGATCTTTAAAAGAAATTTACCACCGAACATTTATTAAGATTAAAAGGCAAACCCCATTTTGAACACTATTCATTAATGCTATTTAAATCATGTTTTACAGTTAAACGATGCTCATCCCCAGATATCTCCCGATAAATCACTGAGTCATCCGCGAACATCCTTATCTTACTTTTCACTTCGCGGTTCAGATCGTTAATTAAAATCAACAATAGTAACGGTGCGATAACATTTCCCTGAGGAACCCCCGAGGTTACTCGTACGCTGGTAGGACTAGCACCGTGAAGGACTACCCTCTGTTCCCGGTCTGAAAGGAAGTCTTCAACCCAATTTATTGCCCCCTTGTGCATACCTGCGCCCTTTAATTTATGGATGTGTTTACCATGCGGAACCTTATCAAATGCCTTTTGAAAGTCTAAAAAGATCGCATCCACTTGCCTACCTCTTTCACCCGATAAAAGTAAGTCATGTGTGAACAATCCTAATTGGGTCTCGCATGAGCGGGTTTTTCTGAATCCGTGTTGATTGTCACTTAAAAAGTTAATGTTATCAAGATATCTCATTATGGAACTGACAATTATGTGCTCTAAAATTTTGCAACACATAGAAGTGAGAGAAATGGGTCTGTAATTCCTGGGGTCCTCCCTGTCACCACTTTTAAAAATAGGCGTTTTTTGCGCGGTTTTCCAATTCCTAGGGACTTTGCACTAAGTCAGTGATTTGTTAAATATAAATTCGAGATACGGGGCGATGTAAGGAGCTAAGTGTTTTGGCACCCTAGCTGGTATGTTTTCGGGACCCGGGGATTTGTCTGGTTTAATGTCTTTGAGCAATTTGGTAATTCCTTGCTCGTCCGCTGTTATTTTTGCCATGGGTTCAGTATATCCCTTCAGTATATCCCTTCAGTATATCCCTAAATTTGGTACCCTACCGGTGTAACTGAGACCCTAAATAAAATCATAAACCTAAATAAAGCTTAAAAGCCCTAAACTTATGCTTCCGTAAAAATCTACTTTCAACCACCAGCATTAACAACTCTAGGGTCACACTCGGAGATAACAAAAATGCCACTTGCCACCCTCGGCGTCTAGGTAAAAATTAGTTAAACTCAATTGCATGCACTTTCACTAACCTCCTGGGTGTAGTGTCAAAACCGTTCCCGCATGCCCGCATTGGAATGCCATTAAGTAATGTATTGCTGTTTACAGAATTGTTTTCTCTGCTTTTGGTACCCTAAATTTCCTCTTCCATCGCTTGTCCCTCTCCGTGGGTGTGCCCTCCCACCTGCAGGGTTGGGCCAGATTCATCACCTTGGGTGGGAGAGAGTTTTGTGTGGAACGTACTTATGGTGGTGGTGTTTCGCCTGGCTTCTTGCTATAAAATAGCTTGCACGTCCGTGATAAATTTCTTGCTGCATTCTAGGGTTAAATTATTTGTTGTAGTTAAACGTATGTACTGGCGTGCTTGTGGAGTGAAGGGAGGTAGATGTGTGTTTGCATGCGCGTCGAATGATGGGATGTTTCTATGAATGTGTGCACTGCTGTGGATTGGGGTTTGCATGTGTGTGTTGGTTTTGAATGCGGAATTTCTTTTTTCCTTTTCTGGGTGGTGACCTAACACCCCCCGCCACACGCCCTTGCGGCGGCTTTTGGGGTATTATGCAGATGTTTTCCCTTGTCCCTCTCCGCGGGTGTGCCCTCCTCCTACCTGCACCGTTGGGCCAGATTCCTCACCTTGGGTGGGAGAGAGTTTTGTGGGGAACGTTCTTGTGGTGGTGGTGTTTCGCCTGGCTACTTGCTATAAACAGGCTGGCATGTTCGTGATAGGTTTCTTGCTGCATCCTAGGGTGGAATTATTTGTTGTAGGTAAGCGTATGTACTTGCATGCTTTTGGATTGAGGATAGGTAGATGTGTGGTTGCATGCGCGTCGAATGATGGGGTGTTGCAATGAATGTGTGCACTGCTGTGGATTGGGGTTTGCATGTGTGTGTTGGTTTTGAATGCGGTGTTTCTTTTTTCCTTTTTTGGGTGGTGGCCTAACACCCCCCGCCACACGCCCTTGCGGCGGCTTGCGTGGTATTATGTATATGTAGATGTAGATGTATATATTGTTTCTTGGAGATACGTGGTGGCTACATCGTTCGTGAAGACACTCTGGAAGAATTCGTTTAGAATGTTGACTTTACCCTCGCTGTCAGTATGAATGATATTGTTGCAGTCCCTTAAGCAAGCCACGGTTTGTTGACCCCCATTTACTTCCCTAACATATGAACAGAAGGCCTTGGGGTCAGTGTTCAAATAATCGCAGAGTACTTTGCGCTTAAAGTCTTGCAAAGCGCTGCGTAATTGTGTCTTAATTTCAAGTTTAGAGGATCTATACTTGTCCAAAAGCTGTTTATTGTCCAAGGGTGATGAGTTCAGACCTGCTTTCTTTACCCAAGAGGGTAACATTCTCTGCTTTTGAAGGGCTATTGTAACGCCTTTGTTGTACCACCTGGGGTCGCGATTTGCTTTAACGTATTTTACAGGGATGAAATCTGTTGTTCCTTTTTGCATAATTTCGAAAAACTGTGTCCAAGTTTCTTCCACGGTGGCAAGACTTAAGCGCGTTTTGAAATCGTGTAGTGAAGAGTTTAAATGGCTAGCAAAAGTTTCAAAATCTGTTTTGTGATAATTATAAATTTTTCTTTTTGGCTTAACATTCTTTTTTATTTCTACGTTCAAGTTGATAATAACTGATTTATGTTCACTCATACCCTCGTCAGTTGATACACTATTAATGCGTTCCGGTGTGTTCGTAAGAAATAAATCCAATATGTTCTTTCCACGGGTGGGAGTGCGTACTACTTGATGGAGCGTGTTTCTTTGAACCATTTTTAGTAAGAAATTGCAAGATTCGCGATCACGGGTCCGAGATTTATTGCTATTGCTATCTACGTCGATACCAGGGAGTTTTAAGTCACCACCAATTATATTGATGAATTTATTATTTTTGCGTGTAAATTTATTCATTTGTTCATTGAGGGTAATAAGTGTTTTTGAAAATCTGAGCCTGGGGGGTCTATAGAAAAGCATAAATTAATGTTGGGTTGATTGGATCGCAGTATGGTGCACCAAACACTTTCTATGTTATTATTTTCAAATGCATGTTGTCTGCTTTCAAGATCACTTTTCACAGCCACGAAAACTCCTCCTCCGAGTCTCTTACCTCTATCATGTCGGTAAACTGTAAAGTTTATTGGGAAAATTTCTTGGTCATTGATGTCATTACACAGCCAACTGTCTGCCTAATATTATATCAGCCGAATGACATTGGATTATGTGTTCGAGATCCGCTATTTTATTTTTGAGGCTTCTGCAATTTAATACAAGTATATTTAGGTCGTTTTTTTCTTGAGTAACGCCCTTGTTTTTGTCTGACCGTAATTTACGACACGTTTGTGGAGAAGTGCATGTCAAATGTCTTTCTACGTCAATGCCAGGGTTGTCGGTTACTTTTACTTGTCGGTTGTATGTTGTATTAAAACAATTTTGTGTTTGTTCTGTTATTTTTGGGATCTGTGAGGCGTAACCTGATCTCAAGTGACAAAAAGCGCTGGATTCCGCTTTATTTATCCCAATATATGACCTGCGCTCTTGCCTTCCAACTATGCTAAACTCTAGAAACGTGTTTGTGTAACCTACGCGCTACACACTGTGATGCCACGGCAGTATAATGGACCCCGGAGCGATTTAGGGGTGCCCGACACGATGAGAGGACAGGCCTCAGATCAACGAAGTCCGCTCCGATTTCCCGACAGAATCCCAACAATCTCTCGTTTATACCCTCTATTCGGCTCCAAACGAGCCTTCCGCGGTCAGTACGTGGTACAATACTACAAATACTTAATTTAAGAGGAACCTTACACTCTGCCTCAACCCGTTTCACCTCCGAGTGCATCTCCTTAAAGGAGCGCAGGATCTCTTCAGATCCACGTTCTGAGGCGTCGTTTGTTCCCACATGAGCCACAATGCGTAGCTTTGAGCAACCTGTATTACTGACGGCCGCCTTCATCGCCTGTGTCGCCTGGGGTACCCTGCCGGATCAAGATATCTCATTATGGAACTGACAATTATGTGCTCTAAAATTTTGCAACACATAAAAGTGAGAGAAATGGGTCTGTAATTGCTGGGGTCCTCCCTGTCGCCACTTTTAAAAATAGGCGTTATTTGTTTGGTTTTCCAATTCTTAGGGACTTTAGGGACTTACAAGACACGGTTTGTTGACCCCTATTTACTTCTCTAACATAGACCAGAAAGCTTCTACATCTACATAATACCCCGCAAGCCGTCGCAAGGGCGTGTGGCGGGGGGTGTTAGGTCACCACCCAAAAAAGGAAAAAAGAAATACCGCATTCAAAACCAACACACACATGCAAACCCCAATCCACAGCAGTGCACACATTCATCGTAACATCCCATCATTCGACGCGCATGCAAACACACATCTACCTCCATTCACTCCACAAGCATGCAAGTACATACGCTTAACTACAACAAATAATTTTACCCCAGGATGCAGCAAGAAATTTACCACGAACGTGCAAGCTAGTTTCTAGCAAGTAGCCAGGCGAATTACCACCACCACAAGAACGTTCCGCATAGAACTCTCTCCTACTCAAGACGAGGAATTTGGCCCAACGCTGCAGGTGGGACGGAGGGCACACCCACGGAGAGGGACAAGGGATGGAAGTGGAAATTTAGGGTAGCAAAAGAAGAGAAAACAATACTGTAAACAGCAATACATTACTTAATGGCATTCCAATGCGGGCATGCGGGAAGGTTTTTTACATAACACACAGGAGGTTAGTGAAAGTGCATGCAATTCAGTTTAACTAATTGTTACCTAGACGCCGAGGGTGGCAAGTGGCATTTTTGTTATCTCCGAGTGTGACGCTACAGTTGTTATCCCGTATTGTCCGTGGGAAGAAGGAGTCCTTGAGTCTGCTAGTCCTGGCATCTATTTCCCGAATTTTGTACACATGATCCAAGCGACAAATGTATTTTGGAGCGCGAATAATTTTCGAGACCTCGGTGCTGAAACATGCGGATCTTAATTTATTTAGTAAGTTTAACCTAGCATTGAGTCGTCTTTCTTCCAATGATGCCCATCCCAACTCCATAAGCATTTCAGTGACGCTTTTTCTTTTATCGTAACAGTTTTCCACGAAACGAGCTGCCCGGTGGTGGACCTTCTCAATTTCCCGAATGAGGCCTTTTTCTCACGGATCCCATACGCTACATGCATATTCTAAATGGGGCTTTACAAAGCTTTTGGGACGGTATCCAAATACTTGCAGGGTTCTTTACGTTTGATGTCTTGCTACGCGACTACTACTCGCGCTACGTAATTTTTTTTTGGTTTCAATTTTAGAGGATATATACTTGTCCACATTATGATTGTGTTTTGTTTCGAGATACAAAATATTTGTTTGATTTTTTTGTTTATCCAAAAACTTGTCTTAGTAGGTTGATTACCTTATAATAATAATAATATGTATTTTTTTATGTTATTATTTTTTATGAGCTTTTTCTATGATCGATATTATGTACATATACATATATTCCATTTTTGAGATATATTTTTCTCGAGAGAAAAGTACTGAATAAAATGATTAACGAATTGTCTGAATGTTTGGTAACTCATTGGTGGTAAATATGAGAGAGCTGAAATGTGCAGATATTATTGGCCTTCTTCAGTCGTATATCAACGCAGCAATGCCAGCTAAATAGAAGAAATGGTATACGTTTGCGATTTCTTAAAATTTTTTTTATGAGGATGCGCAATGTGAAGTGGACTGTTGCAGAGGGATATGGAAATGACATTTAGTTTGCGACAGGTAATAAAGCTGATTGGATAAATCAAAAACGTAAAGGTATCTTGTACCACAGACGCATGAACATTATCCTAACATTATAAAAAAATATAATTTATGCCCAATAAAATTGCTAGTAGGATTCTTTGGTGTTTTCCATTGCACCGCACCTATTCTATATGCCAGAAGAGAAAGAAAGGCTGGAATTCCACTTTGGATGTTGTCAAACGGCTGGGACAAATTCGCGAATGTGTTGAGAAATAATTAGCTAATTAAGGTTTCAGTTGAAAATCATTTATTGATGCTGTATTTGCACGATGTGTGTTCAGACCAAAACGGGATTTTTTCATTTTGCGGGCTTGGAGAGTCCGATTGTCAATCTTTTTTTATTATGTTGGTATTCATGCCAGGACTAGCAGACTCAAGGACTCCTTCTTCCCACGGACAATACGGGATAACAACTGTAGGGTCACACTCGGAGATAACAAAAATGCCACTTGCCACCCTCGGCGTCTAGGTAACAATTAGTTAAACTTAAATGCATGCACTTTCACTAACCTCCTGTGTGTTGTGTCAAAACCCTTCCCGCATGCCATTAAGTAATGTATTGCTGTAAGATCTGGTGCTTTCCCGGCGTATTTGCTGGATAAAGTTTTCTCGGGTCTTCCACCGGGTCAGGGGTTCCATGTTGGCCGACGTTTCGATGCCCGACTCGTGCATCGTCCTCAGGGTTGATGATTGCCACTCTGTTTTTGGCCGTCTTATATACCTGCGCTCTCGGGTTCAGGTGACTTCTGATTGGTCGCCGGGTCTTTGTGCTCTGTGCCTTTCTCTTTTTACCTCCCTTAGCACGGGTTTCCATGTGTTGCTGAGAGAATAAACGGAATCCCACTTGAAATTCCGCTCTGCCATTTTAATTTCGATGGATTCTTTAATGATGCGGTCCCAGTAACCACCGGCGCGGGCAAGTAGCTTGGTCTCGTTGAAATTAATTGAGTGATCCATCTCGACGCTGTGTTCGGCGATGGCAGATTTTTCCAGCTGCCCTAGGCGTAGGTGTCTTTTATGCTCCTTTAACCTGGTCTCGATGGTCCGACCCGTCTCTCCAATGTAGACATCTCCGCAGGAACACGGGACTTGGTATATCCCTGGTGTCTTTAGGCCGATTGGGTCCTTTGCTCTGACAAGTAAATTTCTAATTTTCCCCGGTGGTTTATGGATTGCCTCGATTTTATGCCTCGCTAGTATCCTGGATATTTTTCTGGAGATCGAGGCGACGTACGGCAAGCAGACCCTGGCTAATGGTTTTTCTTTTTCCTCCACCGTGCGTGCTTGCGGGTCGAATGACCTTTTAAGGGCCAGGGAAATTTCGCGTCCACTATATCCGTTCTTGAGGAAGGTGGTTTTCAGGTGGTTGATCTCCTCCTGCAAACTATTCTTGTCGGCGATGACCTTGGCTCGTTGGAAGAGCGTGTTCAGCACTGCTCGCCTTTGGGCTGGGTGGTGGTGGCTGTTTCCATTGAGATACAGCCCTGTGTGCGTCGGCTTTTGATACACACTATGTCCGAGTGTGCCATTGCTCTTACGTTGGACCAGAATATCGAGGAAAGGGAGTTTGCCGTCGATTTCCAATTCCATGGTGAAGGATATATTGGGGTGCTGGCGATTCATGTGCACAAGGAATTCGTCAAGTGCATCCTTCCCATGTGGCCAAATCACGAAGGTGTCGTCGACATACCGAAAAAATGTTTCGGGCGAAGCGGGGCTGATTTTAGTGCCTTTTCTTCAAAGTCTTCCATGAAGAAGTTTGCTATGGCGGGGGTCCGGGAGTCGCCTTCCAGAAGGCGTACGGGGCTGAAAAAACTCCTGGCAGCGGCGTGTGGACGCACAAGGGTTATACTTGGAATAGTTTTGGTACATCTATATCTACATAATACCCCGCAAGCCGCCGCAAGGGCGTGTGGCGGGGGGTGTTAGGTCACCACCCGAAAAAGTAAAAAAGAAATACCGCATTACTGTAAACAGCAATACATTACTTAATGGCATGCGGGAAGGGTTTTGACACAACACACAGGAGGTTAGTGAAAGTGCATGCAATTGAGTTTAACTAATTGTTACCTAGACGCCGAGGGTGGCAAGTGGAATTTTTGTTATCTCCGAGTGTGACCCTACAGTTGTTATCCCGTATTGTCCGTGGGAAGAAGGAGTCCTTGAGTCTGCTAGTCCTGGCATCTATTTCCCGAATTTTGTACACATGATCCAAGCGACCAATGTACGTTGGAGCGCGAATAATTTTCCAGACCTCGGTGCTGAAACATGCGGATCTGAATTAATTTAGTAAGTTTAACCTAGCATTGAGTCGTCTTTCTTCCAATGATTCCCATCCCAACTCCATAAGCATTTCAGTGACGCTTTTCGTTTTATCGTAACAGTTTTCCACGAAACGAGCTGCCCGGCGTTGGACCTTCTCAATTTCCCGAATGAGGCCTTTTTCACACGGATCCCATACGCTACATGCATATTCTAAATGGGGCCTTACAAGAGAGTGATAACAACGTTCCTTGACCTTGGAGTCACTTCTGCCGACAATGCGTCTAATAAATCCTAATTTTTTATATGCTTGCCCGCAGACTTTACGTATATGGGTCCCCCAAGTTAAGTCTTTAGTGAATGTAACACCTAGGTATTTCACCGTATCAACTACTTCAAGGTCAACTTCAGCTAATTTGTAAACTAATCCCGTGGATCTTTTAAAGAAATTTACCACCGAACATTTATTAAAATTTATAGGCAATCCCCATTTTGAACACCATTCATTAATGCTATTTAAATCACGTGCTAGAGTTAAACGATCCTCATTCCCAGATATCTCCCGATAAATCACTGAGTCATCCGCGAACATCCTTATCTTACTTTTCACTTCGCGGTTCAAATCGTTAACAAAAATCAAGAATAGTAACGGTCCGATAACACTTCCCTGAGGAACCCCCGAGGTTACTCGTACGCTGGTGGAACTAGCGTCGTCAAGGACTACCCTCTGTTCCCGGTCTGAAAGGAAGTCTTCAACCCAATTTATTGCCCCCTTGTGTATACCTACGCCCTTCAATTTATGGATGAGTTTACCATGCGGAACCTTATCAAATGCCTTTTGAAAGTCTAAAAAGATCGCATCCACCCTCCTACCACTTTCACACGATAAAATTAAGTCATGTGTGAACAATCCTAATTGGGTCTCGCATGAGCGGGTTTTTCTGAATCCGTGTTGATTGTCACTTAAAAAGTCAATGTTATCAAGATATCTCATTATGGAACTGACAATTATGTGCTCTAAAATTTTGCAACATATAGAAGTGAGAGAAATGGGTCTGTAATTGCTACAGGATTGGAATTGGTAAAGGAATATATCTTGTGTATTGTTGAATTCTGGCAATAGTTTTCTTATAGGGATTCAGTCCTACTACCTTTGGAGCAGAACTTTCATAATCCTGAAAGAACGCATCGGGCAGTGAGATGTCGGTTTTTGAGGAAATGGGAATTTTTCAAGAAATTGCATCGGATTTCTCAATGGTCATCAATTTCTACTGATTTATTCAAAGAGTTCACTCTGCAGTAAATTGAAGCACCCTGACACTCTTTGCTAACCATAGGTACCCTCTACTGTAGTTTAGAGAGCAATGCTTTATTGCGGAATTATGCAACGTAGAAATGTGCAGATATTCTGTCGAAACACCAAACAATTTTTACTTGGGATTTTAATGCTTTTGAAACGAAAAATAAGGTTTCTTCTGTTCTATATTATATATATATATATATATATATATATATATATATATATATATATATATATATATATATATATATATATATATATACACACACACACGAGGTGTGTTAAATAAATTATGAGAATTTTAATTTTTCCGACAATAATATTTATTTATTCTTATGCATTGATGTTGTCACCTTCAAAGTAGTCCCCATTGGAGATTATGCACTAGTGCCAGCGCTTCTCCCATTCCCCGAAACGCTTCTCAAACTCGATCTTTCAGAGAGCCTCTCTAAGATAGTTCTCTCAGCGATGCGCTTGTAATGTCATCTACGGCTGTAAAACGACGGTCCTTTAAGGTTCTCTCAATTTTTGGAAGAAGGAAAAAGTCACACGGATCTGGCAAATGTAGAGGCTGGAGCATCGTTACAGTATTGTTTATGGCCAAAAATTCACGAACAAGCAATGAAGTGTGAGCTGGTGCATTATGGTGGTGCAAAAGCCATGAATTGCTTTTCCACACATCCGGGCGTTTTTTTCGGATTACTTCACGCAAACGGCGTTGAACTTGTAGGTAGTACTTCTTATTGACCGTTTAACCTGGCGGCAGGAATTCAAGATACACTTTGCCATTAAAATTGAAGAACACGGTGAGCATAACCTTCACGTTTGACCGCACTTGTCGAGCCTTTTTCGGTCTTGGCGAGCCAGGATGCCTCCACTGGGATAATTAAGCCTTAGTTTCAACGTCATATCCGTAAACCCATGTTTCGTCACCTTTTCTAATACGTTCCAATAATTCTGCATCGTCGTTTATTTTATTTAGTGACTCCTGAGCAACTTCCATTCGCCGCTGTTTCTGTTGAAAATTCATCAATTTTGGAACGAATTTTGCTACCACGCGTTTCATATCCAAAAAATTGAAAAAAATGTCATGACATGATCCAATCGATATGCCAACATCATCAGCGACCTCTCTAATTGTGATTCGGCGATCGTTCATAACTATTTCTTTCACATTTCCACGTTTTCATCGATTGTTGATGTGCTGGGGCGTGGTTCGTCAACTTCACAGTCTTCACGGCTTTCTTGCAAACGCTTATACCACTCATGAACTCTTCATTTACTCAAAGCAGACTCTCCATAGGCCTTTGTTAACATTTCACACACTTTGTTACCCTTTATTTCATTTTTTACGCAAAATTTGATACGAATCTACATCTACATCTACATAATACCCCGCAAGGCACCGCAAGGGCGTGTGGCAGGGGGGCTTAGATCACAACCCAAAAAAGTAAAAAAGAGATACCGCATTCAAAAATAAAACACACATGCAAACCCCAATCCACAGCAGTGCACACATTCATTGTAACATCCCATCAAAATTTTGTTGGGATAATGTCGGGAAATCGGAGCGGACTTCGTTGATCTGAGGCCTGTCCTCTCATCGTGTCGGGTACCCCTAAATCGCTCCGGGGTCCATTATACTGCCGTGGGATCACAGTGTGTAGCGCGTAGGTTACACAAACACGTTTCTAGAGTTTAGCATAGTTGGAAGGCAAGAGCGCAGGTCATATATTGGGATAAATAAAGCGGAATCCAGCGCTTTTTGGCCCTTGAGATCAGGTTGCGCCTCACAGATCCCAAAAATAACAGAACAAACACAAAATTGTTTTAATACAACATACAACCGACATGTAAAAGTAACGGAAAACCCTGGCATGGACGTAGAAAGACATTTGACATGCACTTCTCCACAAACGTGTCGTAAATTACGGTCAGACACAAACAAGGGCGTTACTCAAGAAAAAAACGACCTAAATATACTTGTATTAATTGTAGAAGCCTCAAAAATAAAATAGCGGATCTCGAGCACATAATCCAATGTCATTCGGCTGATATAATATTAGGCACAGAGAGTTGGCTGTGTAATGACATCAATGACCAAGAAATTTTCCCAATAAACTTTACAGTTTACCGACATGATAGAGGTACAAGACCCGGAGGAGGAGTTTTCGTGGCTGTGAAAAGTAATATAAAAAGCAGAAAACTTGCATTTGAAAATAATAACATAGAAAGTGTTTAGTGCACCATACTGCGATCCAATAAACTCAACATAAATTTTTCTCTTTCTATAGACCCCCAGACTCAGATTTTCAAACACTTAATACCCTCAATGAAAAAATAAATAAATTTACACGCAAAAAAAATAAATGCATCAATATAATTGGTGGTGACTTAAAACTCCCAGGTATCGATTGGGAAAGCAATAGCGTTAAATCTCGAACCCGTGATCGCCAATCTTGCAATTTCTTACTAAAATTGGTTTAAAGAAACTCGCTCCATCAAGCAGTACGCACTCCCACCCGTGGAAAGAACATATTGGAAATATTTCTTACGAACACATCGGAACGCATTAATAGTGTATCAACCGACGAGGGTATGAGTGACCATAAATCAGTTATTATCAACTTGAACGTACAAATAAAAAAGAATATTAAGCCAAAAAGAAAAATTTATAATTATCACAAAACAGATTTTGAAAACTTTTGCCAGCCATTTAAAGTCTTCACAACACGATTTCAAAACGCGCTTAAATCTTGCCACCGTGGAAGAAACTTGGACACAGTTTGTCCAAATTATACAAAAAAAACCAACAGATTCATCCCTGTAAAATACGATAAAGCAAATCGGGACCCCAGGTGGTACAACAAAGGCGTTGAAAAAGCCCTTCGAAAGCAGAGAATGTTACACTTAAGAGTAAAGAAAGCAGGTCTGAACTCATCACCCTTGGACAATAAACAGCTTTTGGACAAGTATAGATCCTCTATACTTGAAACTAAAACACAATTACGCAGCGCTGTGCAAGACTTGAAACGTAAAGTACTCGGCGAGTATTTGAACACTGACCCCAAAGCTTTCTGTTCACATGTTAGGGAAGTAAATGGGGTCAAAAAACCGTGGCTTGCTTAAGGAACTGCAACAATATCATTCATACTGATAGTGAGGGTAAAGCCAACATTCTAAACGAATTCTTCCAGAGCGTCTTCACGAAAGTTGTAGCCACCACGTATCTCCAAGAAACAATATATACTGAACCCATGGCATAAATAACAGCGGACGAACAAGGAATTACCAAATTGCTCAAAGACATTAAACCAGACAAATCCCCGGGTCCCGAAAACTTACAAGCTAGGGTGCTAAAACACTTAGCTTCTTACATCGCCCCGTATCTCGAATTTATATTTAACAAATCACTGACTTAGTGCAAAGTCCCTAAGAATTTGAAAACCGCGCAAATAACGCCTATTTTTAAAAGTGGTGACAGGGAGGACCCCAGCAATTACAGACCCATTTCTCTCACTTCTATGTGTTGCAAAATTTTAGAGCACATAATTGTCAGTTCCATAATGAGATATCTTGATAACATTAACTATTTAAGTGACAATCAACACGGATTCAGAAAAACCCGCTCATGCGAGGCCCAATTAGGATTGTTCACACATGACTTACTTTTATCGGGTGAAAGTGGTAGGCAAGTGGATGCGATCTTTTTAGACTTTCAAAAGGCATTTGATAAGGTTCCGCTTGGTAAACACATCCATAAATTGAAGGGCGCAGGTATATACAAGCAAGCAATAAATTGGGTTGAAGACTTCCTTTCAGACCGGGAACAGAGGGTAGTCCTTCACGGTGCTAGTCCTACCAGCGTACGAGTAACCTCGGGGGTTCCTCAGGGAAATGTTATCGGACCGTTACTATTGTTGATTTTAATTAACGATCTGAACCGCGAAGTGAAAAGTAAGATAAGGATGTTCGCGGATGACTCAGTGATTTATCGGGAGATATCTGGGGCTGAGCACCGTTTAACTCTAAAACATGATTTAAATAGCATTAATGAATAGTGTTCAAAATGGGGTTTCCCTTTTAATCTTAATAAATGTTCGGTGGTAAATTTCTTTTAAAGATCCACGGGATTAGTTTACAAATTAGCTGGAGTTGACCTTCCCCCTGCCACACACCTTTTTGGTGGCTCGCAGGGTACTTATGTAGATGTAGATGTAGATGAATTAGTTGATACGGTGAAATATCTAGGTGTTACATTCACTAAAGACTTAACTTCAGGGGCCCATATACATAAAATCTGCGGGCAAGCATATAAAAAATTAGGATTTATTAGACGCATTGTCGGCAGAAGTGACTCCAAGGTCAAGGAACGTTGTTATCACGCTCTTGTAAGGCCATTTTTAGGATATGCATGTAGCGTATGGGATCCGTGTGAAAAAGGCCTCATTCAGGAATTTGAGAAGGTCCAACGCCGGGCAGCTCGTTTCGTGGAAAACGGTTACGATAAAAAGAAAAGCGTCACTGAAATGCTTATGGAGTTAGGATGGGAATTATTGGAAGAAAGACGACTCAATGCTAGGTTAAACTTACTAAATTATATCAGATCCGCATGTTTCAGTACCGGGGTCTCGACAATTATTCGCGTTCCAACATACATTGGTCGCTTGGATCATGTGTACAAACTTCGGGAAATAGATGCCAGGAGTAGCAGACTCAAGGACTCCTTCTTCCCACGGACAATACGGGATAACAACTGTAGGGTCACACTCGGAGATAACAAAAATGCCACTTGCCACCCTCGGTGTCTAGGTAACAATTAGTTAAACTCAATTGCATGCACTTTCACTAACCTCCTGTGTGTTGTGTCAAAACCCTTCCCGCATGCCATTAAGTAATGTATTGCTGTTTACAGTATTGTTTTCTCTTCTTTTGCTACCTTAAATTTCCACTTCCATCCCTTGTCCCTCTCCATGGGTGTGCCCTCCTCCAGCCTGCAGCGTTGGGCAAATTTCCTCGTATTCAGTAGGAGAGAGTTTTATGCGGAACGTTCTTGTGGTGGTGGTGATTCGCCTGGCTACTTGCTAGAAACTAGCTTGCACGTTCGTGATTAATTTCTTGCTGCATCCTGGGGTAAAATGATTTGTTGTAGTTAAGCGTATGTACTTGCATGCTTGTGGAGTGAATGGAGGTAGATGTGTGTTTGCATGCGCGTCGAATGATGGGATGTTACGATGAATGTGTGCACTGCTGTGGATTGGGGTTTGCATGTGTGTGTTCGTTTTGAATGCGGTACTTCTTTTTTCTTTTTTTGGGTGGTGACCTAACACCCCCCGCCACACGACCTTGCGGCGGCTTGCGGGGTATTTTGTAGATGTAGGTCATTCGACGCGCATGCAACCACACATCTACCTCCCTTCACTCCACAAGCATGCAAGTACATACGCTTACCTACAACAAATAATTTTACCCTAGGATGCAGCAAGAAATTAATCACGAACGTGCAAGCTAGTTTCTAGCAAGTAGCCAGGCGAATTACCACAACCACAAGAACGTTCCGCATAAAACTCTCTC
>CM073778.1:92706212-92818742 GCA_037158775.1 Hetaerina titia | reverse complement strand
CTTTAAAAAAAAAACAAAAATTGCCGAGCTCATAAAACACGTCTAATCTTAGTGGCTGTCACAGACTAAGTGCACAATGAAAACAGCTGAAAGTTTTATCCTACATCTTCATCTACGTAATACCCCGTAAGCCGCCGCAAGGCCGTGTTGTGGGGGGTGTTAGGTCACCACCCAAAAAAGGAAAAAAGAAATACCGCATTCAAAACGAACACACACATGCAAACCCCAATCCACAGCAGTGCACACATTCATCGTAACATCCCATCATTCGACTCGCATGCAAACACATATCTACCTCCATTCACTCCACAAGCATGCAAGTACATACGCTTAACTACAACAAATCATTTTACCCCAGGATGCAGCAAGAAATTAATCACGAACGTGCAAGCTAGTTTCTAGCAAGTAGCCAGGCGAATCACCACCACCACAAGAACGTTCCGCATAAAACTCTCTCCTACTCAAGACGAGGAATTCGGCCCAACGCTGCAGGCTGGAGGAGGGCACACCCACGGAGGGGGACACGGGATGGAAGTGGAAATTTAGGGTAGCAATAGAAGAGAAAACAATACTGTAAACAGCAATACATTACTTAATGGCATGCGGGAAGGGGATTTGACACAACACACAGGAGGTTAGTGAAAGGGCATGCAATTGAGTTTAACTAATTGTAACCTAGGCGCCGAGGGTGGCAAGTGGCATTTTTGTTATCTCCGAGTGTGACCCTACAGTTGTTATCCCGTATTGTCCGTGGGAAGAAGGAGTCCTTGAGTCTGCTAGTCCTGGCATCTATTTCCCGAATTTTGTAAACATGATCCAAGCGACGAATGTATGTTGGAGCGCGAATAATTTTCGAGACCTCGGTGCTGAAACATGCGGATCTGAATTAATTTAGTAAGTTTAACCTAGCATTGAGTCGTCTTTCTTCCAATGATTCCCATCCCAACTCCATAAGCATTTCAGTGACGCTTTTCGTTTTATCGTAACAGTTTTCCGCGAAACGAGCAAATGTTAGTGATGACTAACCCCTGTGTCCTGCAGAATTCAATTGCCTTCTCCCCGCGTTCATTCCTCGTGCCTAACTCATAGTCCCCCACCTCACCATCATCTCTTCCTGTGCCTACCGTCGCATTCCAATCCTCCATCACTATCAAATGTTTCCCTGCAGGAACAATCGCGATGATATCCTCTAACTCATTATACATTCTATCGACTTCTTCCTCCTTGTGGTTGCTCGGTGGCATGTATACCTGAACAATGACCAAGTCCTTCGGCTCTGCTTTAAACTCTACGAGTAAAATTCTCTCTCTCGCTTGCTCTATGTTCACTACGCTTCTTCCTACCCCTTTATTTAAAATTACGGCAACCCCTCGTTTGCTCTTGTCCCCGCCGCTGTATATCACTCTATAATTGTCACTCCAGTAATCCCCGCTATCCTTCCATCTCGCCTCGCAGAGACCTAAAACATCTATATTACCTCTTTCCATCTCTCGCTTAATATTTTCTAATTTGTTTCTCCTCAACATTGTCCTGACGTTCCATGTTGCTTTTCTAACTACTTTCGTCTTCTTCTGAGTTTTCTGTCCTGCTGCAGTTATTTCTTCCCTGCAAGGGTTTCGTGGGATGACGACCGCGGAAGCCTTGCCTCTCCCGCTGCCGGGCACGACACACGGCCTCTTGGGCCGAGTCCCGTAGTTGCCAGGACTCATATTATCTATAGTCCCATCATTATATTCTTGGGAATCATAATTG
This sequence comes from Hetaerina titia, assembly GCA_037158775.1. Lineage (NCBI taxonomy): Eukaryota > Metazoa > Arthropoda > Insecta > Odonata > Calopterygidae > Hetaerina > Hetaerina titia. Next base: position 92,816,990 of record CM073778.1, on the reverse strand, counting down.
AGGTGGCTTCCCTTTGCCTTCCTCAATAGTGTTTTTAACGTGACACCATCACTTAATGGCCGCCCCACTGGGGTCAGACGCCAATGCAGCCGCCTCACTGAGGAACAGACGCTGCTTGGACTACCTTTCTTCTGGCTCCTAACCTTCGACCTATCTGGCATGGGTGACCCTTCCATGAGTAATTATTATTACTCCCGCCAGCACAGCTCTAGGGGTCATCGGAACACACAAGCCCTTCCATCACGACAAGGTTGTAGTCCATTGGAGGGTATATATATATATATATATATATATATATATATATATATATATATAAATTCACTGATAGTCATAACAAACACAGAAACCAAAACACACAAAAGAGGGACTCACTGGTTCTCGAATTTTCGGTGGTCCAACCACCTTTCTCAAGAGGAATTAGGAACAGAACTGAGGCAGAGGAGGGCCCGAAAGCAGTGGTAGGAAGGAGAAGGGGGGAAAAAAAGTGGGGGAAGGCATTCGTGGTGAGGTGTTTGGAGGGGTAGTGTATGGCGCGGGAATTTTAAAAAAGGTGGGGATGATATGGAAGTTGTTGGGGGCGGAGGGGGATGACATTATATTCATAAAGGGGGCAATTACTGTCTAATATTAATACCTGGGCGATCCCAGGAATCCAAGAGCCAGATGAAAGCTAGCTCTAATGTTTTGAGTTTCAGTGGAGGGTCCTAGTGTGGGAGGGATGTTAGACGGATACTTTAAAACATTGGTCAAAGGCAGTGTTGTGTTCGGAGGCATGTTTGGGGATTGGGAGCATACCAATAAGGGAGGAATTGTTACATGAGGCCCGATGATTATTGATTCTAATATTGAGGGGTGTGGTACACTGTCCAATGTAAAAGGCAGGGCAATGTTGGCACTTGAGTAGGTAGACAACATTGCTGGAGGTACACGAGAAAGTGTATGTATATATATATATATATATATATATATATATATATATATATATATATATATACACACTTATACTATATATATACACTTATACTTATATATATATACACTTATATATATATATATATGTATATATATATGTATATATATATATATATATATATATATATATATATATATATATATATAAATGTATATAATTATAGATATAGAGCCATACACGGCTCATTGTTCAAAAAAATAACTCAGGATAGAGAAAAACCCCTATAACGCGCTTTTGTAGCGACCTTCTACCCATTGTGATGATGTAATAATTATGGAACAATACTTTGACCGTCCCCTCAAAGAACCCCGAGGCCACTCCCATGGTCCCTCTTCCCTCCTCCCCCCCCCCGGACCTTAACGGAATCTCCCGCCGCGATCGCATCTCAAGGAGTGGGCCGATAGAGCCAAGGATCTTTTTTCCGACTTCGACCCAACAAATCACCTCCAAGCTATCTTATCCCTGGCTATTAAAAAAATAAAGAAGACCAAAACTGGCGGTCGAACCAATGAGGGTATGTGTCTCAGGGGTGAATAACACCTTCAGAAACTTTTTTTTCCACCCAGTTCTTTTTACTCCGAAGTGGACCTCTTCCCTTTTTTTCATGCGTCGCCCCACTTCGCACCACCCCGCCCCGCACCGCCGCAATCCGTCCCACTTCTCCTCAATCCGCCCCTCCCGCCGCCTTCGACCGAGTGGTGGTTTGGGGGAAGGGCCCTCCGCCACCCTTTCCGCATACGTGCCCGGTCGAAGCGATGTTGGTCGTACCCCTCCCCCCGGGGTTTCTGCGGCCCCTCGGAAGAGGCATTTGTCTCGAGGTGTTTCTCGTTCGGTGGGGGGAGACATTTTCCAAACATTGCCCGGCTGCAAATACTACTGCGAGTGAGGCCTTCTCCTTTGAACGCCTTTGATGCGCATTCGGTGCTTTTGAATGCGCACCATCGACACCACTCGCTCACCTTTGAAGGTGGATTGGAGGAGGGGGAGGAAAAACGGGAAATTACTTAAAGTTCGACTTTTATTTTTGAGACGCGCCGTCGTGAAACTGAGTCGCGGAATCTAAGCGGTGTTCCAAACACGACTGAATTCAACACTGAAGATACGGTCGTTCAAAAGTCCTTATTCTATCTAAAAAAAGGCTTGATTTTGGGACGGTGTCAGCCTATATCTGCTATGGACCAAGGATTGCGTGAATATGCTCTTTCTCTCTTGCCCAGAAGGCCTCTCCTCTGCATCTTCCTCTGACCCTTAACCCAGATTCTACCTCATGTCACGGCCATTGAATCTCCACTCTCTTATTCTCTATTTCCTCCGTCGCCCACCTTCCCTGCCTTCTGATTTCCCCGGCGACGCTCTTCATTCCCTCAACATATTTACACTTCCAAGTTCTTACTCTTCCTCTGTCCACTGATTTTCTCCAACATTCTCCATATCCGCCCCTCAAAAGTCTTACATCTACGTATATCTAAATAATACCCCCGGTTTGTTGGGTTTCATATTGTAATGATATGCACACCGAGGATGGAAGAACAAATACCAAATAATTTTGACATTATCTAACCCTTTTAAATAAAATTGGCAATTTTCCACAAAAAAATAAAAAAATTATTAATACGACCGGTTTCGATGCAACTACATCATCTGGTAACAGTCATATTCTCGTTGTCTGCTATATATACTGGAACGCAAGTAGGGGGAGGTAGTGGAAAAAGGGGGGGAAAAAGAGAGGGAATGGAGAAGGAAAGTGGGCAACGTGGGTGTCAATGGGGGTGGAGAAAGGTTTCTGGTGAGGAGAAAGGGTGAAAAATTAACCCCGTCCGGGAGACCTCACAGCTGGCTGGAAGGGTTGTCTCATTGAGGGTGGACACTCAGTGCAGCGCCAAACTCCTAGGACCGTGGAGAAAGGGGGAGAGGAGCCTTGGCCATTGGTACATTGGCCAGACAGGCAGGAGTTTTTCGACTCGCATCAGCGAACATAGGAAAGGTTTCATTACAGGTCTCACCAATTCTGTTTTTGCCAAACACCTCGATTTCAAACATTTTTGTAATTTCAATTTTAAATTGCTTCACAACCTGACCAAAGGTAAGAAGTTAGACGCCATGGAACAGCTGGAAATTCTACATCGGAAGGACTTGGACCTCATTAACGAAGTCCAAATCTCTTCTTCACCCTCCCCCCTTCTCTCCATCGCCTTCCCTCGACGCACGTGTGACCAGTGATCTCCTCTCCTTAAATCTTGGAATTTCCCCCCCCATCCCCCCGGTGCACCCTCTGACCATGTTACCCCGAAGAAGGCGTGAAGCTTTGTGTCCCCACTCCTTTCTCCCCCTTCCTTCCACCCACCCCAACCCTGAATCCCTCGCTAGGGCTCTCCTTCACGCCTCCCTGCGCCCCCCCCATTGGAACCATATAGGCAGTGACCTCAACCTTTACTCCTCTTCGCACACTTCTTTGTGCATGGATATCTTCGCGGCCGGGGGAGGGGGAACCCCGGTCCCCCTTTCTCCACGGTCCTAGGAGTTTGGCGCTGCACTGAGTGTCCACCCTCAATGAGACAACCCTTCCAGCCAGCTGTGAGGTCTCCCGGACGGGGTTAATTTTTCACCCTTTCTGCTCACCAGAAACCTTTCTCCACCCCCATTGACACCCACGTTGCCCACTTTCCTTCTCCAATCCCTCTCTTTTCCCCCCTTTTTCCACTACCCCCCTACTTTCGTTCTAGTATATATAGCAGACAACGAGAATATGACTGTTACCAGATGATGATGTAGTTGCATCGAAACCGGTCGTATTAATAATTTTTTTATTTTTTTTTGGAAAATTGCCGATTTTATTTAATCATGTTATTCCACCATATCACGCCTGAAACGTCTCTTTTTATTATCTAACACTCCTATTTTGTCTTCGTTCGCGTATATATCTATGAAATGTGGTGTCATTATTTATCCTTAATTCCCTCTTTGGTATCTCAAGAAAGCTCAGGTTCACTGTACCTTTTCTGCCAGTCCAAGTCTACCTACCAACTCTAAGCTGCCCTTTTTGATGTTCAAGGGGGTCCCAGTCTAATTCCTCCACCGCCACCAACTACCGAAAAAAAAGAAATTTAGTCCAGCTCATCTCACAAAAGAGAAAAGAAATCATATTAGGTCTAACAATCACTTTTCATTGATATCATAAACGAAAGAACTAGTGAAATAAAACGAGAAAACTAAATATCCCTCTGTATCATCCTGACCATATAAAATATCCTGAACCATATAAAAATATCCTAAAAAATAACAATATATGAAATGAAAAAACGAAACATTTAAAAAGTAAAGATTTATGTCCGAATAAAAAAATTTACCCATCCTAACAGAATTAGAAGTACAAATACTTCATTCAATTAAGCAATAAATTATTTTTAAAAAATTAACTCCAAAAAAAATAGCAAATACTCCTAAACAAAAGAGAAAAAAAGGAACTAAAAAAGTTAAACCTCAATTAGCATCCATTGGACTAAAACCTTGTCGTTGTGGAAGGGCTTGTGCGTTCCGACGACACCTAGAGATGTGCTGGCGGGAGTAATAATAATGGCTCCTGGTAGGGTGACCCATACCAGTTAGGTCGAAGGTTAGGAGCCAGGCGAAAGGTAGTCCACGAAGCGTCTGTTCCTCAGTGAGGCGGCTGCAAAGGCCTATGACCCCAATGAGGCGGCCATTGAGTGTTCGTGCCACGTTAAAACAACTTTTGCCTTGCGCAATTTTTCTCTATACATCCTTAATACTTTTGACCGTGTTGGTCCAATACACTTCCGAGATAGGTAAACTGCTGTACTTTTGCCCTTCTACTTTAATGATTAGAATAGTATTTTCCTTTTTGGAAAATCGTATAACCTTTGTTTTATTAATATTAATTCTCATCCAATATCTATCGCACTGAACCTCCAATTCACTCAGCAATGCTTGCCACCCCATCTACATCTACATAATACCCCGCAAGCCGCCGCAAGGGCGTGTGGCGGGGAGGGTGTTAGGTCACCACCCAAAAAAGGAAAAAAGAAATACCGCATTCAAAACCAACACACACATGCAAACCCCAAATCACAGCATTGCACACATTCATCGTAACATCCCATCATTCGACGCGCATGCAAACACACATCTACCTCCATTCACTCCACAAGCATGCAAGTACATACGCTTAACTACAACAAATAATTTTACCCCAGGATGCAGCAAGAAATTAATCACGAACGTGCAAGCTAGCTCTAGCAAGTAGCCAGTCGAATTACCACCACCACAAGAACGTTCCGCACAAAAATCTCTCCTACTCAAGACGAGGAATTCGGCCCAACGCTGCAGGCTGGAGGAGGGCACACCCACGGAGAGGGACAAGGGATGGAAGTAGAAATTTAGGGTAGCAAAAGAAGAGAAAACAATACTGTAAACAGCAATACATTACTTAATGGCATGCGGAAAGGGTTTTGACACAACACACAGGAGGTTAGTGAAAGTGCATGCAATTGAGTTTAACTAATTGTTACCTAGACGCCGAGGGTGGCAAGTGGCATTTTTGTTATCTCCGAGTGTGACCCTACAGTTGTTATCCCGTATTGTCCGTGGGAAGAAGGAGTCCTTGAGTCTGCTAGTCCTGGCATCTATTTCCCGAATTTTGTACACATGATCCAAGCGACCAATGTATTTTGGAGCGCGAATAATTTTCGAGACCTCGGAGCTGAAACATGCGGATCTGAATTTATTTAGTAAGTTTAACCTAGCATTGAGTTGTCTTTCTTCCAATGATTCCCATCCCAACTCCATAAGCATTTCAGTGACGCTTTTCGTTTTATCGTAACAGTTTTCCACGAAACGAGCTGCCCGGCGTTGGACCTTCTCAATTTCCCGAATGAGGCCTTTTTCACACGGATCCCATACGCTACATGCATATTCTAAATGAGGCCTTACAAGAGCGTGATAAAAACGTTCCTTGACCTTGGAGTCACTTCTGCCGACAATGCGTCTAATAAATCCTAATTTTTTATATGCTTGCCCGCAGACTTTACGTATATGGGTCCCCCAAGTTAAGTCTTTAGTGAATGTAACACCTAGCTAGGTTCATCCTGGGGTAAAATTATTTGTTGTAGTTAAGCGTATGTACTTGCATGCTTGTGGAGTAAAGGGAGGTAGATGTGTGTTTGCATGCGCGTCGAATGATGGGATGTTTCTATGAATGTGTGCACTGCTGTGGATTGGGTTTGCATGTGTGTGTTGGTTTTGAATGCGGTATTTCTTTTTTCCTTTTTTGGGTGGTGACCTAACACCCCCCGCCACACGCCCTTGCGGCGGCTTGCGGGGTATTATGTAGATGTAGGTATTTCACCGTATCAACTACCTCAAGGTCAACTCCAGCTAATTTGTAAACTAATCCCGTGGATCTTTCAACCTTGGCTGACTGAACAACTAATGCTTGGTCATCAACATGCCTAACCGATTTTAAGAACTCCCCTCCGACTTTCATTCCTACCTCCAATTCTTCCCATGACTCTTTAATCATTTCTTCCACATACACGCTGAACAGCACCGGTGACAATGGTCAACCGTGCCTTACCCCTCTTCCTAACACTGCCCATCCGGACTCTCCGTTCCCCACTCGCACCTGAGCAGTCTGAGACATGTACAGGTTGCAGATCATTCTCCTGTACCTCCAATCCATTCCTATTTTCTGCAATACATGCATTAATTTTTCCCAATTAACTCTATCAAATGCTTTTTCGAAATCTACGAAACAGGCAAATACGTCCTGATTGTACTCTATATTCCTCTCGATTAGTGATCTCATTACTGCATTCGCATCGCGCGTACCTCTCCTCTTCCTAAACCCAAACTTATCACCCCTTAAATAATCATTTGCCTTACTCTTTATCCTTTTGTTTATGATCCTGAGAACCCCGTGGTTGCATTGAATATCAAACTAAATGTTCTGTAGTCCTCACATGATGAAGCCATTATTTTCTTCGGAATAGAAACTAACAAGGATTTCAGTAAGCCTTCCGGCCCCATTCCTTCCTCATAGATACTACGAATCAATCCAAATAGTGTTTTCCTCTTTTAAATTTGTTTAAATAATACTATTTCCGCAGGAGTATTGTCTACCTTTCTATAGTGTAATGTACAAGGGAAGGTGGAAGAAGGGACTATAAAATATCAATATAGCCCCAAGAAAGGTCTTAACTAAATAAATAAAATTCTCCTGCTACATGTAACCTTGCTGGCCTAGGTACTCTAACACACAGTTATTCTGTATACTCCTTTTATCTCTCATTGGGCTTTCCTGGTTAAAATAGAATTTCTCTGGACTTATCCCAACTTCAGGGTTGGTGTTACTTCTACAAATACTCAACACCCTAATATAAGACTAGAGAAATAGACTGCAAGACTGACAGGTTTAAAATGTCATTTTTTCCAGGAACGATAAGGGACCAGAATGCTTGTAGCCGAAATTCTCCAGGACTTAGTTCATTACAATAAGTATTAGCGTACAGGTTAGGGACTTCGCGAGGATGTGTATACATGTGTGTATGTATGTATGTATATATATGTATGTGTATATAAAAAAAAATGTGTATGTGTATATATATGTGTATATATATATGTATACTATATATATATATATATATATATATATATATATATATATATATATATACTACCTTGAACAAAAAGTTCCCGGAATAACCACCGTGTGGCGCTCCCATCGTTCCGATTTGGGTTCTGTTTTTTTTGTTAAATTGGTACATCTGTTGTTGATACTCCCTTTAAATCTTAGTGTCATAACTTGACATTTGCAAAAGTTACGTAGCCAAGAGTACATCTATCTCTGTGTGTGTTGGCGATTTTTTACAATTGCAGAAATGGATTTAAATTTGCAACAACGAACTTGTATTAAATTTTGCGTAAAAAACGGATTTAGTGGCGCACGGACGTTGGAAATGTTGGAAAAGTGTTTCGGCAACAATTCTCTAAAAAAACGGTCGTTTACCAGTGGCACGAGCGGTTCAGAAGTGGTCGTGACTCAATCGAAGATGATGAACGCAGTGGCAGACCATCGACATCGAAAGTCGGTGAAAAAATTGATAAAGTAAAAGAAATGTTGGTCAATAACCACAAATTAACCATCAGAGAAATAGCGGAGGACTTGAACATTGCCTATGGATCCGCCCAAGACATTGTGGTTAATGATTTGGGTTTCCGTCAGGTAGCAGCAAAGTTGGTGCCAAAAGACCTCAATTTCATGCAAAAAAGAGACCGTGTTGACGTCGCAAAAGACATGATTTGCGAGGCTGAATCCGATCCCATATTCATCAAAAGGATCATTACTGGAGACGAGACTTGGGTTTATGAGTACGACACGCAATCCAGACTTCAGGCAAGTGAATGGCGTTCACCAAATGAGCCGAGACCAAAAAAACCACGTCGTTTTCAGTCAAAAAAGAAGGCAATGCTGACGGTTTTCATGGATGACAACGGTGTAGTGCATCATGAATTTTTGCCAGAAGGCCAGACAGTAAACAAAGAGTATTATTCGGGCGTTATGAGACGTTTGCGTGAAGCAATTCGCCGAAAGAGACCAGAAATCGTCGCACAGTGAGTCGAGACCGTCGCACAGTGCTATCATTATTCGTAATTTTTTGACGAAAAATGCAACAAATACCATTCAACAGCCACCGAATTCACCTGATTTGGCTCCCTGTGACTTCTTTCTGTTCAATCGAGTTAAAAAACCATTACGGGGAACGCGTTTTAGCAGCCGAGAGGAAGTAATGGAAAAATCGCAGGAAGCACTGATGGACATTACGAAAACCGAATATAAAAAATGTTTCGAGGATTGGATCAAGCGCTGGCATAAGTGTGTTGCAGTCGATGGGGATTACTTTGAAGGGGACAATATAGATTTAGATGAATAAACTTGTATTTTTAATTTTCTGAATAAATTCCGGGAACTTTTTGATCAAGGTAGTATATTATTTTTCTTACAGGTTCCCCCCACCTTTCCTCACCTAACCCCCAACCCCCTCAACCCTTATCCTTCTCTCATGGTGCTACACTCCCTGCCATACACCTTTTTGGTGGCTCGCAGGGTATTTATGTAGATGTAGATGTACCCCGCAATCCGCCGCAAGGGCATGTGGCGGGGACTGTTAGGGCACAACCCGTAATTTAGGAAGAAAAAAACCGCTAGCAGAAGCCAAAAACTCAAAGTACATATACATCTACATCTACTCAATACACAGCAAGCCGCCGCAAGGGCGTGTGGCGGGGGGTGTTAGGGGACCACCCGTAAATTAGCAAAAAGACCACATGCGGAAGCTAGAAATTTATGGCCTACAAACCAAATATGGTAAGATTTTCTCCCAAGGATCTGAAATACATGCGGCATATTCCAAATGTGGTCTAACTAGAGCAAAACAACACCTCTCTTTAACTTTTTCATCGCATTTCCCAGCCCCCCGTTTAATGACGCCCAGTTTCTTTAAAGCGGATCCGCATATTGTCCTCATATGTGCTCCCCATGAAAGGCGTGCTGTTAGAACTACCCCCAAATATTTTACTTGTTTGGCTGTAGTTAGTATTGAAACTCTATTTCGTAGTTTATGTCCTGTTCGCCACTTCCTTTGTTCCAAAATTTCAAAACTGAGCATTTGCCTATGTTAACTACTAATCCCCATTCCATGCAACAGTCCGAGATTGTGTCTAAGTCTCTAGAGAGAATCTCGCGATTTAGGTGGCTCCTCATTTCCCTGTATACCACCGTGTCATCAGCAAATAACCTGAGATTAGTACTAGCGTGTGCACTTAGGTCATTAATGTATATTAAGAATAGAAGAGGCCCTATTACACTTCCCTGGGGGACGCCCAATGTTACATCTCTTTCTTTTGAGCACAATCCATCGATTACTACTATTTGTTTGCGATTTGACAAGAAGTCTCTAATCGAATTGTTAATTTTCTCATTGATTCCATAGCATCTAAATTTGTGTTACAATTTTCCGACAGAATCCCAACAATCTCTCGTTTAAACCCTCCTTTCGGCTCCAAACGAGCCTCCCGCGGTCAGTACGTGGCACAATACTACAAATACTTAATTTAATTGGGACGTTCAACTCAGCCTCAACCCGTTTCACCTCCGAGTGCATCTCCTTAAAGGAGCGCAGGATCTCTTCAGACCCACGTTCTGAGGCGTCGTTTGTTCCCACATGAGCCACAATGCGTAGCTTTGAGCGACTCGTATTACTGACGGCCGCCTTCACCGCCTGCGTCGCCTGGTGTACCGCCAGGACGACAATAATTCAACACCCCCCTCCTGTTGCACTCTGAGGTGCGGCGGATGTATTATACGCCGGACGTTAGAACTGCCTAATATAACGATTCCCTCCCTTCCCGAGTGCTGATGTCTTTCTCTAGGCAGTGCCTTCGGAGTAGGGGTAGGAGCTGCAGGTACGGTGGTGCTGTCATTCGTCAGAAACTGGTACCTATGGAGACGGGGATGGTATCTGCCCCCGCAGAGTCCGATCCTCGCCGCAGCGTTACCTTCCCCTATCCCCGAGATGCAACCCTCCAATCGTCCAACCTACGGACATGAGGTACTTTCTCGTTGAGTGATGGGACACGAGGCATGTCTCTAATTGCCCAGCCACTTGTAGCATTCGGACGAATCCGTGCATCCCTATGGGCGTGGCGGGATTTCGAATTCCCACACCGAGTATCATCTCTCCCGAGGGGAGCCCTCCCACCGGCGATCTCCGAACGAAGCTCCCGCACCATCCTCTCTAACATGAGTACTTCAGTCAGTCAGTAGATGTATGCAGATGTAAGTTATTAGTGCTGTTTACAGTATTGTTTGCTCTACTTTTGGTACCCTAAATTTCCTCTTCCATAATTTGTCTCTCTCCGTGGGGGAGCCCTCTTCCTGCCAGCAGCGTTGGGCCAAATTCCTCACCTTGGGTAGGAGAGCGTTTTGTTTTGCTCGTTCTTGTGGTGTTGGAATTTCGCCTTGCTACTTACTTGAATCTGCCTTGCTATCTGGATAGATTTCTTGCTGCGTCCTAAGATACAATTGTTTGTTGTAATTAAGCACGTGTACTTGAATACTTGTGGAGTGAAGGAAGGTGGATGTGTTTGCATGAGTTTAGAATGGTAGGATGTTTCTATGAATGTATGCACTACTGTGGACTTGGATTTGCATGTGTTTGTTAGTTTTGAATGCGGTTTTCCTTTTTTCCTTTTTTGGGTGGTGAAATATCACCCCCCGCCACACGCTCTTGCGGTGGCTTGCGGGGTATTATGTAGATGTGCCTTTGAGCATGGCAACAGGGGACCTAGGAGATGCCATTCCAGTTAACAACCGACTGCCCAACAAAAGCTTACCTGTATACAGTATGCTAAGGTTTCTAAGAGGGGTTCCCCAAAAAAAATAAAAGCTCACCAAAAACTGCTATGCTACAGATATTTTTTTATATATGGCGGTACGATAAATAAAAATGCACGAAACTGGTAACTTAATTTAATGGACTCTGTACTTAGGGTGGCTACCCAGTGAAAAATAACAGAAAAAGAGAGAGAGTACTCACCAATAACCAGTTAGAGGAGCGGGAAACAAATATGTACAAGCACCTTAGAATACCCACTAAAATTACCACCACACTATTCAAAACTAATAATAAACAGCGCAAGTTCTAAATAAACTAAGGTATTTCACAAAATTAAAGCTAAAACCATACTACACTTCACTAGGGAAGAATATGCACTGAGGCACACAAGTAACATAAGGCACGCAGATAAACTCGGCTACGGTCTAACCGGTTCCAGCGATTGAGGTCAGGCACGTCCGTTCTCGACAGTAGCCGGGTAGAGAATGAGGAAAGTCTGTCGAGGTAATTTCCAACGGCAATATCTATGATGTCACCAAATATCCTGTACCTTTGATTTGAGTATTCTATAACTTAGGCGTTGCCAGCACTCACATACAGCACTATGCAATTGCTGCATTTTGTTACCAGCCTTCCCATTTCAATGAGGCCTATGCAGTGATTCACCCCGACGACTGGCTTACACCACAACTGGGCCACGGTTCGAGTCATAACAGCAATAAGCTACCCATACCAAACATGGCCACCATTCATGCAAAAACTCTTTCACCCCACACGCATGTAAACACACAAACTGCCAACAAATATATACATGCACCTACATTTAAACCTAATATCTTTGAATTTTTAATTTTTTCCGACTGGTAAATTAAATGTTTTTAATATTTCCAAAGGGACTACGGTTTCTTACTATTATGATTGCTGGTTATTCTGGGAAAGAATGAGTGCTTGAATCTATCTGTATCGGAGTATATCTCTTTTATTCCATCTCTTTGGTCTTATCTACCTTAGCAGTGTATTTCCTGTCATTCATCGAAATGTCGTTGACCTGGCTACGGTACCAAAAGGATACCTTTCCTGGAATCTTTTGGTATGGACACACTAGCATCTCGCGCAAATATATGGTGCATGAATTTGAGTTTGTGCGAGACACAATGCATTAAGTTGCACCGGAGGAGGTGTATGGGTGACTTCCACACGGACCGATAGGGAGCCGTTCTCTTCTTCTTCGATCGATCCCGACGCAACCGGGGTCAAAATGATGCCTTGCAAATACATATAAAGAAGGAGAGAACGACGCCGATAACACGACCTCTTCCGACGCCACTGCCGTCGCCGTCTCCACTCCCACTGGCCGCCCCTCCCGGACACCCCAATATAGTTAACCCTTAGAAATGATAATGAGGCGCACGCTCATCCTTTGTGGCCCGCCCGCCGCCCATGGCCCTCCCCCACTCCCCTTACCAGAGGTGGAAGCTTAATTGGACGGACCGAATTTTCTGCCCCTCGTTCCATTTTCCACGCTCGGAATCACGCCGTGGCCTCCCTCGCCCATGATTTACCATTGCCTCATTCCTGGACCACTTTTCCTCTCCGTCGATTACGTGTTTTTCTGCTCTTTTTCTTTGCTTATTTCGCTCGCCAAACTCACGCTGTGTTTTCAATTTCCGGTACCTTCTGGTTAGTCTCGTACTTCACTCAAGGAAGTTGAGAAGAGACTATTTAGTGTGATAATAACGAGGAGAATTTCGTCTCGAAACTGTTTACTTTTTCGATCACTCGGCATCTGTAAATCTTTCAAAGAAACTACTCGTTAATTAGGCATGAAAAATTTCATTAAAATGAGAAAATATGCTGCATCATATTTTAATTTTAACATATGGTTCTAATATTTTTAACATGACGTGATCAAGGGTGTAGGGGATCCGTGTTAAAACGTCTCATTCGGGAAATGTAGATGTAGATGAAGAACGAGCAGCATAAAACGCTCTCCTTCCAAGGTGAGGAATTTGGCCCAACGCCTCAGATAGGAGGACTCCTCCACAAGGGATGGAAGGGGAAATTTAGGGTACCAAAATCAGAGCAAACAATACTGTAAAGAGCACTACATTACTTAATGGCATTCCAATGCGGTCATGCGGAAAGGATTTCAAGAAACTGGGGGGGATACAACAGTAACTTTAACGGAGTCATCCGCTATGTGAGTCATCCGCTATCCGCTACCGGAGTCATCCGCTAACGGAGTCATCCGGATCCCTTCATTTCAGAGTGAAAGAGGACGTCTCGGTAGCTTAATTGGTTAAAGCACTCGGCCGGATATCGAGGGATCCGGGTTCGAATCCCGGTCAAGGCGAATGATTTTTACTCTCTGAAATTGTTGCATTATAATGCGGAAAGGATTTTGACAACAACACAAGGGAGGTTAGTGAAAGTGCATGCAATTGAGTATAACTAATTGTTACCTAGATGCCGAGGGTGGCAAGTGGCTTTTTTGTTATCTCCGATTGTGACCCTACAGATTTTATCCCATATTCTCCGTGAGAAAAAGGAGTCCTTGAGTCTGCTGTAGTATTTCGCCTTGCTACTTACTAAAATCTAGCTTTCATGTACTTGGATAAATTTCTTGCTGCATCCTAAGGTACAATTATTTGTTATAATTAAGCATATGTACTTGCATGCTTGAAGAGTGAAGGAAGGAAGAGGTGTATTTGCATGCTTGTAAAACGATAGTGTGTTTCTTTGAATGTGTGCACTGCTGTGGATTGGGGTTTGCATGTATATGTTAGTTTTTAATGCGGTTTTTCTTTTTTCCTTTTTTTGGGTGGTGACCTGACACCCCCCGCCACACGCCCTTATGGCGGCTTGCAGGGTATTATGTAGATGTATATGCTGGTTCTGGCATCTATTTCCCGAATTTTGTACAAATGATCCAAGCGACCAATGTATGTTGGAGCGCGAATAATTTTCGAGACCTCGGTGCTGAAACATGCGGATCTGAATTTATTTAGTAAGTTTAACCTGCCATTGAGTCGTCTTTCTTCCAAAGATTCCCATCCCAACTCCATAAGAATTTCAGTGACCATTTTCGTTTTATTGTAACAGTTTTCCACGAAACGAGCTGCCCGTCGTTGGACCTTCTCAATTTCCCGAATGAGGTCTTTTTCACACGGATCCCATACGCTACATGCATATTCTAAATGGGGCCTAACAAGAGCGTGATAACAACGTTCCTTGACCTTGGAGTCACTTCTGCCGACAGTGCGTCTATTAAATCCTTATTTTTTATATCCTTGCCCGCAGACTTTAGGTATCTGTGTCCCCCATGTTAAGCCTTTAGTGAATGTAACACCGAATTATTTCACCGTATTAACTACGTCAAGGTCAACACCAGTTAATTTGAAAACGAATCCCGTGCTTGCTGTGGTGGTATTTTGCCTTGCTGCTTACTAAAATCTGTCTTGCACATTCTTGGATACATTTCTTGCTGCATACTAAGGTACAATTAGTTGTTATAATTAAGCATATGTACTTGCATGCTTGTGGAGTGAAGGGAGGTAGATGTGTATTTGCATTCGTGTAAAATGATGGGATGTTTCTATGAATGTATGCACTACCGTGGATTTGGGTTTGCATGTGTGTGTTGGTTTTGAATGCGGTTTTTTTTCTTATTTTTGGGTGGTGACGGATAACACCCCGCCACCCACCCTTAAGGTGGCTTTCGGGATATTATGAAGATGTAGAGATAGATGTAGAAGGCTAAGTATCTCTTTGAATTTTTCGAATGTTTGTGACTTTTTCAGCTATTAATTTATTTTTAGGAAAGTTTAAATCATAGTCATTTTTTACAAAATTACGTCATTCTACGCCAAAAGCTGTGAATATCGCCCGGTTGTAATCTCATTCATAAATGAGATCGACGTCATGCAGAGGATGCCGCATTCAAGACGCTAGTAGCTGACCCGGTGAGAACCTTTGATGTCTGAAAAATCTACTCATGCTCGAGTTCTTGCATCCTTCCTCTCGCGTAAAATGTGCTCCTCCTTTGGCCGCCCACCTAGAGCAACTTTTCAGCTCCTTGTCCTGCATCTACGTTGTAAGTCAACAGGCCTCCTGGCTCTCCTGGTGGCCCAAACGAAAAGGGCCGCAACACCGGGTACTATTGGTTCCCTTGGTTGTTCTTCTCAATCTCTACCTGGCTTCTGCCGAGAACAGACGTGCCTGACCTCGCTCGCTGGAACCGGTTAGACTGCAGTCAAGTTTATTTACGTGCCTACTCTTACTTGTGTGCCTCTGCATATTCTTCCCCAGTGAACGATAGTGTAGTGTAAGCTTTAATTTTGTGCAATAGTTCAGTTTATTCCGTCTTTGTGCTGTTTGTTATTAGTTTTGAACAGAGTGGTGGTAATGTTAGTAGGTTTTCTTAGTGACTTGTAGTTATTTGTTGTGTATGTTGTTATGTTTCATCACCGAGGTCTCGCAAATTATTCGCTCTACAACATACATTGGTCGGTAGGATCATGTGTACAAAATTCGGGAAATAGATGCCAGAACCAGCAGATTCAAGGACTCCTTTTCCCACGGACAATACGGGATAACAACTGTAGGGTCACACTCCAAGATAACAAAAATGCCACTTGCCACTCTCAACGCCTAGGTAACAATTAGTTACACCCAATTGCATGCATTTGCTCTAACCTCCTGTGCGTTGTTAAAACCCATCCGGCTTGACCGCATTGGAATGCCATTAAGTAATATAGTGCTCTTAACACTACTATTTGATCGGCTTTTGGTACCCTAAATTTCCCCTTCCATCCCTTGTCTCTTTCCGCGGGGAGTGGGAGGAGCCTCCTCCTACCTGCAGCGTTGGCCTAAGTTCCTCACCTTGAGTAGGAGAGCGTTTTATGTTGCACGTTCTTGTGGAGGTGGATTTTGCCTTGCTACTAACTAAAATCTAGCTTGCACATTCTTGGATAAATTTCTTGCTGCATCCTAAGGTCCAATTATTATAAGAGCGGGAATAGAGGGTAGTCCTTGACGGCGCTAGTTCTACGAGCATACGAGTAACCTCGGGGGTTCCTCAGGAAAGTGTTATCGGACCGTTACTATTCTTGATTTTTGTTAACGATTTGACCTGTGAAGTGAAAAGTAAGATAAGGATGTTCGCGGATGACTCAGTGATTTATCGGGAGATATCTGGGGATGAGCATCGTTTAACTCTAAAACATGATTTAAATAGCATTAATGAATGGTGTTCAAAATGGGTATTGCCTTTAAATCTTAATAAATGTTCGGTGGTAAATTTATTTAAAAGATCCACGGGATTCTTTTACAAATTAGCTGGAGTTGACCTTGAAGAAGTTGATACGGTGAAATACCTAGGTGTTACCTTTACTAAAAACTTAATTTGGGGGACGCATATACTTAAAGTCTGCGGGCAAGCATATAAAAAATTAGGATTTATTAGACGCATTGTCGGTAGAAGTGACTCCAAGGTCAAGGAACGTTGTTATCACGCTCTTGTAAGGCCCCATGTAGAATATGCATGTAGCGTATGGGATCTGTGTGAAAAAGGCCTAATTCGGGAAATTGAGAAGGTCCAACGCCGGGCAGCTCGTTTCGTGGAAAACTGTTACGATAAAACGAAAAGCGTCACTGAAATGTTTATGGAGTTGGGATGGGAATCATTGGAAGAAGGACGACTCAATGCAACGTTATTTTTTCAAAATTACTAAATAAATTCAGATCCGCAAGTATCAGCACCGAAGTCTTGCAAATTTTTCGTACTCCAACATACATTGGTCGCTTGGTTCATGTTTACAAAATTCGGGAAATATATGCCAGAACTACCAGACCCAAGGGCTCCTTCTTCCTCCGGACAATACGACATAAAAACTGTAGGGTCAAACTCGTACATAACATAAATGCCACTTGCCACCCTCGGTGTTTGGGTAACAATTAATTATACTCAATTGCATGCACTTTCACTAACCTCCTGTGTGTTGTTTTCAAAACCCTTCCCGCATGACCGCATTGAAATTACATTAAGTAATGTTTTTCTCTTTACAGTATTCTCCGCTCTGCTTTTGGTACCGCTAATTTCCCTTCCCATCCATTTTATTGGCATGCGTGTAACAGAATAGGATATTTCTATGAATGTATGCCTCACTGTGGATTTGGGTTTGCATGTATTTTTTAGTTTTGAATACGGGTTTTATTTTTTCCTTTTTTTGGGTTGTGAGCTAACACCCCCCGCCACACGCCCTTGCGGCGGCTTGCGGGGTATGTTATAGATGTACCTAATACCCCGTAGGATGCCCCAAGGGCGTATGACGGGGGATATTAAGGCTCCAAACCTAATTAAAAAAGAAAAATTCCCTCATGCAGAAATTTAGACAAGCCACAAAGAAACTATTGTAAACAATATATAAAAAATCCTTATAACCCACATTTGTATGTGGGTTACCAACTATCATCCAAATGAACATACTAATATTCCCGATATCATTGCAATGCTTAACTTTGTTCCGACTAGTAAATTAATTTTTTTACAATTTATAATGTGTCTTCGGTTTCTTACTATTATTATTTCTGATTGTTCTAGAAAATAGTGACTATTTGAATCTATCTGTATTGGAATCTATATCCCTTATTTTATCTTTTTGAGCTGACATTCTGGCTCCAACTAAGTAATGTGGGGCTATTATAATTCTTTTAGTGTCATCTTTAAACTCGCTGGTTCTGAATCTTTCTAAAATAAAGTCCAGTTTCTTTAAAGCGGACCCGTATATTGTCCTGATATGTGCTCCCCATGAAAGGCGTGGTGTTAGAACTACCCTTAAATATTTTTCTTGTTTTGCCGTAGTTAGTACTGACCCCTCTAGTTCGTAGTTTATGTCCGGTTTGCCACTTCCTTTGTTCCAAAATTTCAAAAATGTGTATTTGTCTATATTAGTCTTTAATCCCCATTCCATGCACCAATCCGAGATTGTGTCTAAGTCTCTCGAGAGAAGCTCGCGATCTATTTGGCTCCTTATTTCCCTGTAAACCACCGTGTCATCAGCAAATAACCTGAAATTACTATTGGCGCGGGCGTTTAAGTCATTAATACGGAGAATATGTGTTGAAAGTTACAAAAATGGGATGTATTGGAAAGGTACTGGGTAAATATGATGGAAAATATCCAAGAGAAATATTTTTGATAATGTGATACGTCGGAGGGACAAGGATTCCGAGATGGGGGTTCCTGATTGTGCAGCGTCTGGAAGTATTGCGGAAGGGTGGTAGAGGGTTATTTCGCCTCGCACATTGACGCTGGGGTCCTCTGAAGATATCACTCTTTCGATGTGCTTGATAGGGCGTTCGTCGTCAAGACCGGCCTTGACAGGTGCAGTGGTTCGGGCGCCAAGACATTACTGCGATTGCATTTGGGCA
This sequence comes from Hetaerina titia, assembly GCA_037158775.1. NCBI lineage: Eukaryota > Metazoa > Arthropoda > Insecta > Odonata > Calopterygidae > Hetaerina > Hetaerina titia. The sequence goes on along the minus strand of CM073778.1, from coordinate 92,798,177 downwards.
GGCATTGGCAAAGATATAGGTGGAGCCTTCATTTTCAAAACTCCTTCGCTGCTTTTATATCCGTATTTGAGGTCAATTTTCGTGGGACTAACACACACTGAGTTGCAGTTATTACGTTGAACATGTTTTCTTACACTCCTTGTAGTAAAAGTCTCTCTCGCTCGTCTTTGCCGTTCATCCATACTTTGAAGAGAGGAGGGAAAGGCAGCATTTTGATAATCAGACAGCCTCTTTGAAATTTACTTTAGGCAACCTGTTTGAAACTTTGTTTCAAAGTTTATTGATGAAATAATTTGAAATCAATGCGGTAAACATAACAATTATCTGGAAGTTCAAAGTTCCTGTTTCTACCCTCAATTGCTGTATTCTAGAATACATATCCAATACTGCAAGTGAAGTAGTTAGTTACACACACATTCTGCAATTTGTAATTAACACTGCCGATCGAAATATCGGTGTTGAAGCTGTTTTTTTCTGCGCATTGGCTTTCGAGCTTCTATCGACGAATAGACTTAGATAGGGATGTAATTCGTGTCAAATGCTGTCAAAAATTCAGTGCCGATTTTTGACTTAAGTTTTATGAATCACTATGGCGAATCAGCGAAAGAAAAAAATTAAGTCGAAGTGTTCCACGCCCCCCTTTGCTCCAGTCATGCTTATTTCCTCCTCCCGCGGGTTCAAATGGGACGGTGGCCAGTACCTCCCCCCCCCCGGTCCCCGCATCCCGTCGGCCCTTCTCTCCGGGTGCCTGGCCTCCCGCACCATCCCACCCCCCCAACACCCTCCTCAACAAACCCGAGATTTATCCACTCGAGTCGAAACTAGATGCTCGGTGATTTTGCGAGAGCGGAGTTTCGATGGAGATAGATGGGGCGGCGGCCCGAGGGGTCGCTCGACCCCCTCTCAGGCGGAGCGAAGGCGGTGGTATTGGACCGAGAAACAGGGGGGGGAATGGAACCCCCTCCCCCGGAAATTCTGCAGATGTTTCGAGTGACGCTGGTCGGATTCAGTGAACGCAGATTAAAAAAACTGGTTTGAAATGTGGTTGGGGCGGGGTGGGAGCGGGCGGGAAGGGATGTTCTGGATTCAGGCGTGAGATCTCGTCAGAGTAATTTGCATCCTTCCCGCGTTTACTTCAGAAAATGAGGCGGGCTATTTACTCGGTTTTATTCCCTGAGAAAGAAAGTGAGAAGAAGAATGGGCCCCTCTATTCCCTGTTTTTAATAGACGGGTGGGAATTTAATTCATATCCAATTTCACTCTTAGTATGAAATTAAGTTCCTCTGTGGCTTAAGGAAGCGTTGCTCAACGGTGAATTGTGTAGAGATAAACCCACTGCGTTAAGGCTTTAGGTGTATTTAAAAACTTGCTAAAGACTTAAATTTTTCTTCTCTTGCACACATTTTGGCTCAAAGGGAAAGATTGTGACATCAACACATACTGAATACCCCCTAAGCCGCCGCGAGGGTGAATGGCGGGGGATGTTAGGGTACCACCCGTAAATTAGGATAAAAATAACCGTATGCAGTAACCACTAATTTATAGCCCACAAACCAAATATGCCCTCCCATGGACTACAACTTTGTCGTGGTGGAAGGGCTTGTGTGTTCCGATGACCCCTAGAGTTGTGCTGTCGGGAGTAATAATAATTACTCCTGGAAGGGTCACCCATGCCAGATAGGTCGAAGGTTAGGAGCCAGACGAAAGGTAGTCCACGCAGCGTCTGTTCCTCAGTGAGGCGGCCGCAAAGGCGTCTGACCCCAGTGGGGGGCCATTAAGTGATGATGTCACGTTAAAAACACTATTGAGGAAGGCAACGGGAAACCACCTCAATTATGATTCCCAAGAATATATTGATGGGCACTATAGATAACATGAGACCTGGCAACTACGGGACTCGGCCCAAGAGGCCGTGTGTCGTGCCCGGCAGCGGGAGAGGCAAGGCTTCCGCATCGTCATCCCACGAAATCCTTGCAGGGAAGAAATAACTGCAGCAGGACAGAAGACTCAGAAGAAGGCGAAAGTAGTTAGAATACGAACCTGGAACGTCAGGACAATGTTGAGGAGAAACAAATTAGAAAATATTAAGCGAGAGATGGAAAGAGGTAATATAGATGTTTTAGGAGTCTGCGAGGTGAGATGGAAGGATAGCGGGGATTACTGGAGTGGCAATCACAGAGTGATATGCAGCGACGGGGACGAGAGCCAACGAGGGGTTGCCGTAATTTTAAATAAAGGGGTAGGAAGAAGCGTAGTGAACATTAAGCAAGCGAAAGAAAGAATTTTACTCGTAGAGTTTAAAGCAGAGCCGACGGACTTGGTCATTGTTCAGGTATACATGCCACCGAGCAACCACAAGGAGGAAGAAGTCGATAGGATGTATGATGAGTTAGAGGATATAATCGCGAGTGTTCCTGCAGGGAAACATTTGATAGTGATGGGGGATTGGAATGCGACGGTAGGCGAAGGAAGAGATGGTGGAGACAGGGGTTAGTCATCACTGAACGGTATATGGAATTGAAGAGTACGTGATTACGGACGAAGTGTGGCGATGGACGGTGCGTAGTATGTACTCGTGTGGTGTACACCCAATCCTTGTGTGATGGTAAAGAAGAGGTCGGTAATCTTAAAAGTGTCATTGAATATACGAGCATTTTGTCTCACATCTGTTCTTCTTGTGTGTGTATGTATGTGCATTGTAAGAGTGACCAGTGATCACACTGGACCGTTGCCACCAGGAAAATTGCCTAATTTCAACGAAGTATGTAAATAAATAAATAAATAAACACATGGTTTAGACACCACAAAGGGCGTAGGTATAAATAGAAAATGCCAGGTGACTCAGAAAGGTATCAGCTAGATTATATTATGGTTAGGCACAGGTTTAGCAACAGTGTGATAAATTCGCACAGTTTCCCAGGAGTGGATGCGGACTCTGACCACTATTTTTTTGTTATGAAATGTAATGTTCGTTTCAAGAAGATAAGGTAAGGGCGGCGGGTTAGAAAATGGAATTTAGAAGCAGTAAGTGGATTAACGAGGAAGGAGTATCAGCAGGCTGTAGAGAAAATGATGGATGACGGTAAAGAACTGAGTACCATCGAAGAAAAATGGGAATATATCAAGAAAGAGATATTGGAAGCCGCTAAAGACATTATAGGAACCGTTAACGGGAAAAGGATAAGGAAACCATGGGTAACGGATGAGATGATTGCAAAGATGGATGAGAGAAGAAGATGGAAAAATGTAAACACAGAGTTAGGCAAAATGATTTACAAAGAGTTAAACAATACATTGAGAAGGGCGACAAATAAAGTAAAAGAAGAATGGTGGAAAACGCAATGCAAGGATATGGAAAGTTTACAGAAGAAGGGTGAAATTGGTGCTCTATACAGCAAGGTTAAGTTATTGTCGGGAAGTAAGAAGGCAGGATCTGTGCTAACAGTTAAAGATAAATGGGGTAAGATAATAGTTGAACCAGGAAAAATCCAAGAGAGATGGAAGGAATATATAGAAACACTGTATGGTAAAGAACTTAGGCCGACAAGGTTAGACATAGAAAAGGAACATGACGTAGAAGAAGATAGCTTAGGTCCAGGCATACTCGACGATGAAATAGAAAGGGCATTAAAGGAGATGAAAGCAAATAAGGCTGTGGGGGTGGACAATATTCCTGTAGAAATGTTGAAATGGTTAGGGAAAGGTGGGAAGAAGGCCTTATATGGACTGATTCGAAGTATCTATGAAGAAGGAATCTGGCAGGAAGATTTTGTGAGATCGGTGTTAGTTCATATTCCAAAAAAGGCAAAGTCTATATCATGTGATTATTACAGAACAATACGTTTGATATCCCACGCAGTTAAAGTTATTCTCAATATCATGAACAAAAGGACAGAGAGTAAGGCAAATGATTACTTAGGGGATGATCAGTTTGGGTTTAGGAAAGGAAGAGGTACGCGTGATGCCATTGCAGTAATCAGATCATTAATTGAGAAGAATATAGAATACAACCAGGACGTTTTTGCCTGTTTTGTAGATTTCGAAGAAGCGTTTGATAGAGTGAATTGGGAAAAATTAATTGCGTGTATTGCAGGGAATAAGAAAGGACTGGAGGTACAGGAGACTGATCCGCAACCTGTACATGTCTCAGACTGCTCAGGTGCGAGTGGTGAACGGAGAGTCCGGATGGGCAGTGTTAGGAAGAGGGGTAAGGCACGGTTGCCCATTGTCCCCGGTGCTGTTCAACGTGTATGTGGAGGAAATGATTAAAGAGGCATGGGAAGAACTGGAGGTAGGAATGAAAGTCGGAGGGGAATTCGTAAAATCGGTTAGGTTTGCTGATGACCAAGCATTAGTTGCTCAGTCAGCCAAGGGGTTGCAAGCATTGCTGAGTGATTTGTAGGTTCAGTGCGATAAATATGGGATGAGAATCAATATTAATAAAACAAAGGTTTTGCGATTTTCCAGAAAAAAAAGGCTAAGCTAAATATTAAAATAGGCGGGGAAAAAATAGAGCAGGTAGAACAGTTTACATATCTCGGAAGTGTTTTGGACCAAAACGGTCAAAGTGGTAGGGACGTAAGGAGAAGAATTGCGCTAGGCAAGGAGGCTTTCTCAAGGAGGAGGGAGTTGATGACGGGGACGTTGAGTAGGGATGTTAAGACAAGACTCGTAAAAACTCTGATATGGAGCGTAGCTATGTAGGGCGCGGAAACGTGGTCGCTGAAGCATGAGGATAGACGTAAATTGGAGGCTTTTGAAATGTGGGTGTGGAGAAGAATGGAAAAGGTGAAATTGACCGAAAGGAAGACAAATGAGGAAGTACTAGAAATGGTGGGGGAGGAGAGGGGTTTGTTGAGAGAAATCCTATGGAGACAGGATAAATGGATGAAAGGCGTGTTGAGCGGTAGTGGAATGTTGAAGAGGGTAATAGAGGGGACAATGTTGGGCAAGCGAGGTAAGGGTAGGAACAGGATAGGGATGTTGGACGGGATGAAGGGAGGAAAGAAGTACACCGAGATGAAGAGGGACCTGATATAGATTAGTTTGCTAGGTGGGGAGTCACAAAATGTTTATTTGATAGTTGTGTCCATCCAAAAACCTACCTTAACCGTTAGATTACCTAAAAAAAACCAAATATGGTACACATTCATTCAAGAACCCTTTCGCCCCAACCCTTTCACACACATGCAAGCCCACAAACTACCAACAAACATACACTTGCACGATCTTTGAATTTTTAATCTTCTTCCAAACGGTAAATTAAATGTTTTCAATATTTCTCAATGGACTTCGGATTCTTACTATTATGATTTCTGATTGTTCTGGGGAAGAATGAGTGTTTGAATATATCTGTATTGGAATCGATCTCCTTTATTTTGTCGTTGTCGTCTCATCTACCTAAGCAGTGTGAGGGCATTATTATTCCTTTTATGTCATCGCTAAACTCGCTGGTTCTGAATCTTTCTAAAAATTTAAGTCTCGCTTGTTCTCTTCGTATTTTAAGGGACTCCCAGCTTAAATCTCCTAAGAGACCTCTTACACTTGTGTTCTTCTCATATGTATTTTTCGCGAATCTGTCTGATTTTCTCTGAACTTTTTTTAGTTCTTTTTGCCAGATTTTCTACCAAGGATCCAAAATACTTGCGGCATATTCCAAATGTGGTCTAACTAGAGCAAAAAACACCTCTCTTTAACTTTCTCAGTACATTTCCCCACCACCCGTTTAATGAAGCCCAGTCTCTTTAAAGCGGATCCGCATATTGTCCAGAGATGTTCTCCCCATGAAAGGCGTGGTGTTAGAACTACCCCCAAATATTTTACATGTTTGGCCGTAGTTCGTACTGAACCCTCTGTTTCGTAGTTTGTCCTTTTCGCCACTTCCTTTGTTCCAAAATTTCAAAACTGCGCATTTGTCTACATTAAGCATTAATCCCCAGTTCATAGAGATTATTACTAGCGTTTGCGCTTAAGGCATTAATGTATATTAAGAATAGAAGAGGCCCTATTACACTTCCCTGGGGGACGCCAGATGTTATATCCCTTTCCTTTGAGCACAACCCATCGATGACTTCTATTTGTTTGCGATTTGACAAGAAGTCTCTAATCGAATTATTACTTTTCTCATTGATTCCACAGCATCTAAATTTGTGTAACAATTTGTGTTGGACTTTATCGAAGGCTTTTATGATATCTATGAATACTGCATCGAATTGTGTGTTGTTTTCTCCCGATATAAGTATATCGTAAATGAAAATATCTAATTGTGTTTCGCAAGATCTGCTCCTCCTAAATCCGTGCTGGTTGTGTCGTGGTATTTCCCTATTATCAAGAAGCCTCATTATGTTACTGACATCAATGTGTTCTAATATTTTACAAGAGATCGATATCAAAGGAATGGGTCGGTAATTGGTTGGTTTATCTCTGTCCCCGCCTTTATAAATGGGAGTTATATGGCCTAGCTTCCAGTCAAGAAGAACTGAGCCATCTTCTATCGATTTTAAGAAAACTATTTCTAAAAATGGGGCAATGTCTTTGGCTAATTCCTTTAATATTCTAGCAGGTATTTCTTCCGGACCAGGTGATTATTTTGGTTTGATGCTACGTAGTAGATGTTCTATTCCATTCTTTGTCAGTGTTATGTCGCTCCTGTGTTTCCCGGGTGGGAATGGAGGATCGTTTGGTGGGTTTGTGTCCTTATTTTAGATGCTTTGGAGACACTTGTTTAAAATGTATGCTTTTTTCACGCTGTGTTTCTCCGTTTTCTGTCTTGAAGAATGGAAGTAGGACGTTTACCATGTATTTCCCTAACATACGACCAGAATGACTTTGGATTTTCCTCAAAATATTCACTTAGCATTTTTGATTTAAAAGAGCGTAAGGCTGCGCGCATGAGACTTTTATTTTTATTACGATATTCTTTAAGTTTCGGTTTTGATGTGTTCACAAAAACAATTTCGTCTCTAATCAAACTCTTTTTAAAATTTGACTTTATCCTATTTTTCCTTCTTAATTCCGATCTTACTTCCCCGTTTTACCATCTAGGTTCCCTATTGTCGCTCTTAAGTTTGGATGGGATGTACGTCTTCATTCCTTCGCTGAAGATGTTTAAGAAATAATTCCAGCTGTAATCTGTATCGGTTTTCAGTGTCTTTATCTTGTATTCTGACAAATCTTTTTTAAAATATTCTCGTAGTCCGTTAAAATTCGCCTTGTTGAATATGTATATTTTACGCTTTCCTTTGTTCATTTTCGCGGAATCAGTTTTTAACTCTACAAAAATTGCCTTATGGCCTCTAATTCCGTCCAATATTTCAATGTTTGTTACGATTTCGGGCGTAGAAGTCGCGAAGATATCTAGTATGCTGTGGCCCCTCATGGGCGATTTAACTATTGGTTCTAAAGAGTAAGGAAAAACAATTCAAATATTGGGCATGTGTATGTTTTTTGGTAGTTTGTGGGTTTGCATGTGTGTGAAAGGGTTGGGGTAAAAGGGTTATTGCATGAATGTTTACCATGTTTGTTTTGTGGGCTATAAATATGTGTCTTCTGCATGTGGTTTTTTCTCTTAATTACGGGTGATTCCCTAACACCCTCCGCAACATGCCCTTGCGGCGGCTTGCGGGGTATTGAGTAGATGTACAATTTTTATCCCGTATTGTCCGTGGGAAGAAGGAGACCTTGAATCTGCTGGTTCTGGCATCTATTTACCGAATTTTGAATACATGATCCAAGCGACCAATGTATGTTGCAGTGCGAATAATTTTCGAGACCTCGGTGCTGAAAAATATGGATATGAATTTATTTAGTTAGTTCGACTTTGCTTTGTGTCATCTTTCGTGCAATGATTCCCAACCCATCTCCGTAAGCATTTCAGCGGCACTTTTCGTTTTATCGTAACAGTTTTCCACGAAACGAGATGCTCGGCCTTGGTCCTCCTTCATTTTTCGAAAGAAGTCTTTTCACTTGGACACCATACGCTATATGTATATTCTAAATGGGGCCTTACAAGAGCGTGATAACAGCGTTACTTGACCTTGGAGTCACTTCTGCCGATGATGCGGTTAATAAACCTCGATGTTTAATAGGTTTTCCCACAGACTTCATTTATGGGGATCTCCCAATTTAAGACTTTATTGAATGTAAAACCTAGGTAATGTACCATATGAACTACTTCTAGGCCAACTCCAGTTAATCAGTAAACGATAAATCATTGTGTCATTATGTAGTTCAAATCGTTAAAGATATCTAGAATAGTAACAGCCCGAAAACACTTCCCTGAGGAACCCCCGAGGAGACTCGTATTCTGTCCGAACTAGCGCCTTCAAGGACTACCTTTTGTTGTCGCTCTGAGAGGAAGGCTTAAACCCAATTTTGTGCGCCCTTGTGTATACCTGCTCCCCTTTTTATTTTTGGATGAGTTTAGCTTTCGGAACCCTATCAAATGCCTTTTGAAAATTTATAAGGATCGCTTCTACTTGCCTACGCTTTCATCCGATTAAAGTAAGTCATGTGTGAATAATTCTAATTGGCTCTTGCCTTTTTGTTATTTGTCACTCAGATTGTCACTGAAAAAGTTAATGTTATCAAGATATCTCATTATGGAACTGCCAACTATGTGCTCTATAATTTTGCGCCACATAGAAGTAAGAGATATGGATCAGTAATTACAGGGGTTTTAGCTGTCCCCACTTTTAAAAATAGTCGTTATTTCCGCGGTTTTCCAATTCTTTGCTCGTCCGCTGTTATTTTTTCCATGGGTTCAGTATATATTGATTCTTGGAGATACGCGGTGGCTACGTCGTTAATGAAAATGCATTAGAAGGATTTGTTTAGAATGTGTGGCTTGACCCTCACTGTCAGAATGAATGACATTGTTACAATCCCTTAAGCAAGCCACGATTTCCTTACCCAAATTTATTCCTTAAAATATGACCAGAAATCTATGAGGTCAGTGTCCAAATACACGCTAAGAACTTAAATTTTAAAGTCCTGTATGCGCTACGTAAATGTGCTTTAGTTTCTATTTTAGAGGATCTATACTTGTCCAATGGCTGTTTATTCTCCAAGGGTGATGTGTTCAGCCCTGATTTCTTAACCCTAGAGTGTAACGTTCTTTGTCTTCGAAGGGCTTTTTTTAACGCCTTTGTTGTACCACCTGGAGTAGCGATTTGCTTTAGAGTATTTAAAAAGGAATGACATCTGTAATTCCTTTTTGCAGAATATCTAAAAACTATGTCCAAGTTTCTTCCACGGTGCAAGGCTGAAGCGCGTTTTGAAATCGTGTAGTGAAGAGTTTAATTACTGGCAAAAGTTTCCAAATCTGATTTATGATAATTATATATATTTCTTTTTCGTTTAACCTTGTTTTTCGCATCTACGTTCAAGTTGAAAAACTGATTTTTGGTCAGTCATACTGTCGTCTCCTCCCATTGACTTCAACTTTGTCGTGGTGGAAGGGTTTGTGCGTTCCGATGACCCCTAGAGCTGTGCTGGCAGGAGTAATGATAATTGCTCCTGGTAGGGTCACCCATGCCAGATAGGTCGAAGGTTAGGAGCCAGACGAAAGGTAGTCCACGCAGCGTCTGTTCCTCAGTGAGGCGGCTTCAAAGGCGTCTGACCCCACTGGGGCGGCCATTAACTGGTGGTGTCACGTTAAAAACACTATTGAGGAAGGCAACGGTAAACCACCTCAATTATTATTCCCATGATTGCAGTGATGAACACAACAGAGGGTATGGGTCCTGGCTACTACGGGACTCGGCCAAAGTCGCCGTGTATCGGGCTGGGAAGCGGGGGAGGCAAGGATTCCGCAGTCGTCATCCCACGAAATCCTTGCGGGGGAAAAATAAAAGCAGCTGGACAGAAGACGCAGAGGAAGACCAAAGTATTTAGAATAAGAACATGAAACGTCAGGACAATGTTGAGGACAGGAAAATTAGAGAATATTAAGCGAGAGATGGAAAGAGGTAATATAGATGTTTTAGGTCTCTGCGAGGTGAGATGGAAGGATAGCGGGGATTACTGGAGTGACAATTATAGAATAATATACAGCGGCGGAGACGAGAGCCAGCGGGAGGGGATGCTGTAATATTAAAGAAAGAAGTAGGAAGAAGCGTAGTCAACACAGAGTAAGCCACGGATAGAATATTACTCGTAGAGATTAAAGCAGAGCCGACGAACTTGATCATTGTTCAGGTATACATGCCACCGAGCAACCACAAGGAGGAAGAAATCGATAGGATGTAAGATGAGTTAGAGGATATAATCGCGTGTGTTCCCACAGGGAAACCTTTCACAGAGATGGAGGATGTGAATGCGACGGTAGGCGAAGGAAGAGATGGTGGTGAGGTAGGGGATTATGGGTTAAGCACGAGGAATGAACGTGGGGAGAAAGCAATAGAATTCTGCAGGAGACAGGGGTTAGTCATCACTAACACATGGTTTCGACACCACAAAAGGCGTAGGTATACTTTGAAAATGTTAGGTGACTCAGAAAGGTATCAGTTAGATTATATTATGGTTAGGCACAGGTTTAGGAACAGTGTGATAAATTCGCACAGTTTCCCAGGAGCGGATGCGGACTCTGACCACAATTTAGTTGTTATGAAATGTAAGGTCAGTATCAAAAAGATAAGGCCAAGGCGCGGGTTAGAAGCATTAAATGGATCAACGAGGAAGGAATATCGAGAAAGAGGCGAGGGAGTAAACGAGAAGAAGGCTGTAGAGAATATGATGGATGACGGTAAAGAGCAAAGTACTATTGAAGAAAAATGGGATGTATCAAGAAAGTGATATCGAAAGCCACAAAAGACACTATAAGAACCGTTAACGCGGTAAGGAAAACATGGGTCACGGATGAAACGAATGCAAAGATGGATGAGAGAAGAAGATGGAAGATTGTAAAGACTGATCTAAAGATTGTAACAAGTAATGGGGGTAGACAACATTCCTGTAGAACTTTTGAAATGTTTAGGAAAATGTGGGAAGAAGACTCTTTATGGACAGATTTTTTGATCTATGACGAAGGAATCTGGCCGGAAGATTTTGTGAAATCAGTCTTAGTTTCTATTCCGAAAGATGTACCAGCTACATTATGAGGATCACCGAACAATAAGCGTAATATCCCACCCAGCTTAAGTTATTTTCAGGATCATAAAAAAAGGATAGAGAGTAAGGCAAATGAATATTTAGGGGATGATCAGTTTGGGTTTAGGAAAGGAAGAGGGACGCGTGATGCCATTGGAGTAATGAGATCACTAATCTAAAGGAATATAGAATACAATCAGGACGTGTTTTCCTGTTTCGTAGATTTCGAAAAAGCGTTTGATAGAGTGAATTGGGAAAATTAAAGCGTGTATTGCAGAAATAGGAATGATTGGAGGGACAGGAGACTGATCCGCAACCTGTGCATGTCTCAGACTGCTCAGGTGCGTGTGGGAAACGGAGAGTATGGGTGGGCAGTGTTAGGAAGAGGGGTAAGGTAGGGTTGCCCGTTTTCACCGGTGCTGTTCAACGTATATGTGGTGAAAATTATTAAAGAGGCGTGGGAAGAACCGGAGGTAGGAATGAACATCGGAGGGGAATTCATACAATCGGTTAGGTTTGCTGATGACCAAGCATTAGTTGCTCAGTCAGCCAAAGGGTTGTGCAAGCATCGCTGAATGAACTGGAGATTTAGTGCAACAGATATGGGATTAGAATCAATGTTAATAAAACACAGGTTATGCAATTTTCCAGAAATAAAAAGTCTAAGCTAAATATTAAAATAGGCGGGGAAAAAATAGAGCAGGTAGAACAGTTTACATATCTCGGAAGTGTTTTGGAGCAATACGGTCAAAGTGGTAGGGATGTAAGGAGAAGAATTGCGCTAGGCAAGGAGGCTTTCTCAAGGAGGAGGGAGTTGATGACGGGGACGTAGGGATGCTAAGACAAGACTCGTAAAAACTCGTGATATGCGGCGTAGCTATGTGCGGCGCGGAAACGTGGTCACTGAAGCATGAGGATAGACGTAGATTGGAGGCTTTTGAAATGTGGATGTGGAGAAGAATGGAGAAGGTTTAATGGACCGAACGGAAAACAAATGAGGAAGTACTGGAGATTGTGGGGGAGGAGAGAGGTTTGTTGAGAGAAATCCTATGGAGACAGAGAAGATGGATGAAAAGCGTATTGAGCAGCAGTGGAATCCTGAAGAATGTAATAGACGGGAGAAGGTTGGGAAAACGAGGAGAGGGCAGGAACAGGATAGGGATGTTGGAAGGGATGAAGGGAGGAAAGAAGTACACAGAGATGAAGAGGTACCTGGTGTAGAGTAGGTTGCTCTATTGGGTTTTTTTGGAGTCACAAAATGTTTATTTGTTAGTTATGTCCATCGAAAAACCTACCTTAACCGTTAGATTACCTAATAATAATACCCTCGTCATTTGGTACACTACTAATGCGTTCCCGCGTGTTTGTAAGAAATAAATGCAATATGTTTTTTCCATGGGTAGGTGTGCGTACTGCTTGATGGTGCGAGTTTTTTTAATCAATTTTAATTAGAAATTAAAAGATTCGCAATCGCGGGTGCGACATTTAACGCTTTTGCGGTTCCAATTGATCCAGGGAGTGTAAATTCACCACGAACTATTTTTACGTGTAATTTTTTATTTTTTCATTGAGTGTTTGAAGTGTGTTAAAATATGAACCTGGAGGTATGTAGAAATAGCATAAGTTAATGTTGGGTTGATTGTTTCGCTGTTAGGTGAACGAAGCAATTTCTATATTATTATTTTTAAATACAAATTGCCTGCTTCCAAGATTACTTTTCACAGCTGCGAATAATCTTCCTTTGGGTATTGTACCTCTATCGCGTTGGTAGACTGTGAAATCTAATGGTAAAATGTTTTAGCCATTGATGTCATTACACAGCCAACTCTCTATGCCTAATTGTATATCAGCCTTTGGATTATTTGCTCTGGTCCAGCTATTTTTTTTGGAGGCTTCTGCAATTCAATATAAGTGTATTTATTTATTTTCATCTTGACTAACGCCCGTATTTGCGTTTGACCGTAATTTAGGACGCATTTATGAAGAAGTACATGTCAAATGTCTTCCTTCATCAACACCAGTGTTTTCGATTACTTTTAAATGTTTAATAATCGTAATATCTTCGCTAGTCCCTGAATTGACCCGTCCCACAAAATGAACTACCCTCTATCCTAAAAAAGGCCTACAGTGGTCGAGTATCCTATCCGCTACCTTATTCGCCACCTCCGTCGTGTAATTGACCCCATATCGGTTCAGGGGGTCCTGTACGATCGAAGGGATGGCCTTAGGACGACAAAGGAGGCTCTTATGTCCGAGCAGAAACACCAAATTCTCTGGTTCATGCCTTCCACTTGGGTTCAAACCTCTAACCCGCGATCCTTCCTCGGAACAATACTGTAGTTCGTCAAACCCAGCCGCACACCCTCGATGCCCTGAACTTGCTTCACCTCGAAGTTCCTTAAGGGAACGGAAAAACTCTTCGGATCCACGGTCCGTGACGTCGTTTGATCACACGTAGGCTACGGCCTGCAGTCGAGAGTACTTCGTGCCCTTGACTGCCGCTTCTATCGCCTTCGTCACCTGAGGTATTCCTCCGCCTGATATACACCAGGCGGTCACGTGCACGGCGCGCCCTTTCCCTCAATGGGATCATCACACGGCGGACATTTGAACTACGAATCACTACCATTCCCTCCCTTTCCGTTCGCGGACGTCCTACCGTAGGCAGTACTCTCGGAGAACAAGTGGGGGCTGTAGACACGCCAGGACTATCTTCCGGAACAACCTGGTACCTTTTGGAGACGGGGATGGAACTCCGCTGCAGTATCTAATTCCTGCCGCAGCGTTAGCTTACCCTTGCTCCGAGAGACAACCCTCCAATCGTCCGATCTACTAAGGGGCGACAGTCCTTCATTGGGAGGCGATGGAACAAGGCAAGCCCTTGATCGTCCAGCCACGTTTAGCAATCGGACGAAAAAAGGCCTTTTTCGTTAACTCGTATTATAGCACACGACTAAAAAAAATATTATTTCAATTCTATGGAAAATGGAATGATGTAGTGTGACTCAATTTGAAGTCGAATATCCTAACGGGTAAAATTTGAGAGTCAGGGTAATATTTTGTGATTTTTGTCAATAATTTTAAGTTTTTTTCTCGAAATATAAGAGTTGAAAAGAGTACTAGTGTGTTTCAATATTTTTCTGTTTATAAGTATATAAATTTGAAAATTTGACAAACAAGAATTCAATGCTCGAAAGTTTTAATCGACTCACCCTACCAACTCTGTGTTTAAATAGAATGCTTTAGAGGGAGACTACATATCAGTGATCTTTCGCCGCCGATGAGTCTTTAGACATGAGACCAATTCCAAGTTCTTCTCCCTAGCTTTACCCTAAAGGAGGTCGGATCTCGACACCCTTAGCAATACCCGCCGCATCGGGAGCTGGGATTTGTATAACATAACATGTTATTTCTACGGTGAGATGTTAAATGGCACACGATGATATGCAGTCTCGCACAGTTCATTCAATAATTTTTGGAAACTATCCACAAAAAAAATGGCAACCGTTAGCATTTTTAACTCTGGTATGTCATTTGATGAACATACTTACGGGGTGATGTTGATTTTCTCTGCAAAAGAGAGTGAATGACGGGAATTAAATGAGCTAATGTTGGATAGGCATGAAAATGTGGCTTTCCCACGCGGTTTTATTCTTAATTACGGGTGGTGTCCTAACATATGTAGATGTAGTTGAATGTCCATTTGCACCTCCCAATTCGTCGTCCTTAAAGCTTAACCGTTTGGGACAGCGTTTGTGTGAATTGGACTTCATTTGAAAAATATTGTAATTTCAAACGTATGCCATTTTAAGAACTATGTTTTGTCTTTCAGAAGTTTTTAACCCTTTCGAAACATCACTTTTAAAGTGACACAATCAGTGATTGCTGAAAATACACCTTACAAACCTCGAAGATCGGAGAATTTTCCAAGTAATGAGAGAAAATTCACTATTTTGATAAGTAGCCTGACTATAAAAATAATATTTCATTGAGCCGTAAAGGGTTAAAAAAAAGTACATTAAATCTAAAAAGAGGTCGTAAGAAGCTCAATTTATCCTTTCCACTTTGATTCCAAATTTCCAAATTGTCCGCTAATTACTTTAAGCGTATGTCAAATCAAACCTGTATGATTTATTGTGCACTTTGAGAACAAATGTGTCTTGTTTATAAGTTGCTCTGACCGGTGTTTCCTCTCTCAATTAGAAACGGGTAGAATATATTCAAGCCATAAAAACTACATGAAGTTGAATGTGAAAGCCTTGACTTCGTGAAATTTCATCTTTAGTTTGAGTACATATTACAGCTGCACATTACATTGACACAGTGTTCCACGACTGGCATTAGTCACGACGCGTGTTTCAACGCTTAAGCGTCATCGGCCAATTCCACTCTTGATGGTGGCGAGCGTTGCGTGCTGAAAGAGGTCTTGCGCTCTTACACCATGTCCTGCCGGAGCCATCGTTGACAGCATTAAACTCATATTGGCTGACGTGGCTATTTTGATTCTTTCAAGAGTGACAAATGCCACTCGTTCAGTCCACGGCAGCATAGGAGCACGATTCACTTTGAAAACAAACGCGAATCGTTGTGCGTGGAGCGAGGTGACCGGTGGGGCGCTCAGGGATTTACGACAGCGCCTCGCTGGACCTTTGTTGGACATTTCCTCGCCTTATTCGTCAACCCGGCCACACCTTGAGGGCCGCACTCTAGACGGAGTCCCCCCCCAAGGCCCCCCGAGCCTCTCATCCCATCATGAAAGGCCGCAGGGCGGTAGGGGAGGGGAATGAACGATGAGTTGCCATGACAGCTCCAATTCCTTACTTGTCTTTCCCCTTCAAGTGCCTCTTCCGGCCATCTCCACATGGCATCTTGATCTCCTCAAAAGATCCGCCCCCGAAGCCTCTTCTCTCGCCTACTTACCTCCCTCCCTTCCCCCTATCCTTTTCCCCGTGGTTCCACTGGCCAGTATGAAAATGCGCCGGAGAAGACTGCGGTATGCCCCTCACTTGTTCTTCCTACATTTGCCGCCCCTGACGGCTGGCTAGCGTGATGCTTCTGTAGTTGGGTTGGGAATCATTAGAAGAAGACGACTCAATACTAGGTTGAGATTACGAAATAAATTCAGATCCACATGTTTCAGCACCGAGGTCTCGCAAATTATTCGCACTCTAAATATACATTGGTCACTTGGATCATGCACATAAAATTCGGTAAATAGATGCGGGAACCAGCAGACTCAAGGACTTTTCCTTCACACGGAAAATACGATTTAGCAGCTGTAGGGTGAAAGATAGCAAAAATGGTGGCTGTTGAGTGCGGTTCTATTTTTCTTTCTTAATTACGGGTGGTGCCCTTTCACCCTCCGCCACACGTCCTTGCGGCGGCTTGCGGGGTATTAAGTGATGTAGATGAGAGTACCTGGAAAAAAGCTGTCGGTCATTAAACTATACAGGTCAAACTCTAGGTACATTTTATAGGGATGTGTCTCTACTTGTTTGAGAAATGGAGGACTAATGCTACGCGAAATCACAGCCCCAAGGTCAGGGAAATAAATGAGCGTCTGAGTTTGGCCAATGACCTCTTAGACCCGGGGTGGGTGGGCGGGAATCCGAGGAACCCCCGCCCAGCACAACCCCTGTGATTTTTCGGGTATCGGGACTGCGAACATATAGAAGACGCGACCACCCTTCCAAGTGGGAATCGCGTGTCCTTCGACCTTCAAACTAGCCTTTTTTCTCTGGAACGAAGGTTTCGTTTTCCCCTATCAATATCTCCCCCTTCCGAAACCCCAAAAGAATTTTCTCGATTTTTTTCCCCAGGGGTTTTCCTCGCAAGGAAAGGCGACCGGCCCTCGGCCTTTTTGCTCTTCCGCCGCAGAAAATTATTGTCCACGGGCTGTGGCGGATTTGACGCTGTCCGTTTGGAGTGACGGGTTCAAACGATAAACGACGGATCCCGTGAAAAAGAAGGGTTCTATTCTGACTAGATGTGAAATACATCAAAACTATTTTGCTCGCTGGCATTTCTGGAAATGTCTGATGGAGGCAGATACACAGCGAAGGGTTTACGAAAAAGATATAACACTTCTCACACTCTCTTTTCGGGAAGATAGCGATATATTTAAAATTTACACACGAGAATGTAAACATGTATTCGACAGAAGTGACGCGCAAGTGAGAGACAAGCATACTTATTCTCGGACTCGGATAAGAGTCCGAGAACAAGTATGCTTGTCTGCGTGCGCTAAAAATTCTTCAGGGCCAATTGGCCCTGATGAATAGTTAGGGCACAGTCTTTATCTTAAGCTGTTATAGGATGCAAGCAACTGCGATGCTGAAGTCAACCGAATTTTGATCATAATGATATTGATATATATTTTACAAGAGTTATCAGAATATCTTATTATGAAGGGGTGAATTAGGCTTAGAACATTCCAGTGCTTTCGTTTTCATGCACGAAATAATAATTATAATTTTACTGGATGCTCCAGTCAAAAAATTGTGATATAAAGTTATTAGGCGACAAAATAAAATATATTTTTCAATCCGAAATATTTGTGCGAAGCAATATCTCTACGCAGCACCTCCACCACACTTTGATTAATGCGCTACACCCCTGGAATAACACGACGCATGTGTGTGTGTATATATATATATATATAGGGTTCGTCCGGAAAATAAGTGTACTGATTTTTTCTCCCGCCGCTCCAGGCGCGCCAAGCACCGCTCTAGCGGGCTGCGATTGGAGGGGGGTATGTTGGCAAGCGACGCGGAAAAAGGCAGTCGGCTCTGAGCTGTGGTGTAGTGAGGAGCTCTGTTAACGTGAACCTCCACGCTTACCCACGTCACGGAACGCGATGCCGAAGTTTTTGGAGCAGCGTTATTCCGTCAAATTTGCGGTAAAGCTTGGGAAATCGTCTACCGAAACTGTCGGTATGATTAACCAGGCTTACGGGGAGTCAGCCATGTCCAGAAACATGATCTTTCGGTGGCACAAGATGTTCGTGGAGGGCAGAGAAGAGGTCGACGACGAACCACGGCCTGGACGCCCATCAACGACACTCACCGACGAAAATGTGCGAAAAGTTCGCGATGTACTGAACTCTGGTCGTCGTCTTAGTGTTCGGATGATAGCTGAGCAGTGTAATGTGCCAAAAACAATAGTGCGCGAGATTATTAGGGACCAATTACAGATGCGAAAAATTTGTGCAAAGTTGGTGCCGAAAGTGCTCAGTGATGATCAAAGACTCAATCGTTTGGAAATCGCGACACAACTTGCAGATCACTGCAAAAATGATCCACATTTTTTAGAGAACGTTGTTTCGGGTGAGGAGACGCGGAACACGTGACGAGGAACGCGATACGGGACTCTGGACGCCGTCAAAGAGGCCGTGACGACGTGTCTTCGAGAGGTTCCCGATGATGCCTTCGCGGGAGCGTTCTAGGAATGGGAACGCCGCTGGAACAAGTGTATCGACTCACAAGGGTCCTATTTTGAGGAATATTAGCTTAAGATATGTAAAAGTGTAATAAATTTTTTTTCCTGAGCTCAGTACACTTATCTCCCGACGAACCCTGTATATATATATATGATGGAGAAGTACTCACGAGAGCAATTAACTTATGGACGACACAATAGAACACAGAATAAAACAGGTAACACGTAAAAGAACACTCACATTGTAAATTATTTGATCTTTCGGCCTACTCCGTGGCCATCTTTAGGTCAGACTGAGAGGTCATAAGGGGAGAGTATCTGGGGAGGAAAGAAGGGGGGCGGAAGGATTAGGGACTGCTGGGAAGGGAATTAAAGATGGCGGTTAAGGGTGGGAATTTTAAAGGATCTGAAGGATAGGATGTATGCGGATTCGCGACCTTTCTTATAGATACTACGAATCAGTCAATATAGAATCTTCTTCCAACTTTTTGCTAAACAGTTCAGTAGTTCCGGAGAAATGTTGTCTACCCCCAAGGCACCAATGTCGCCTTTTCTTGTAAACTGTCCATATCCTCGCTTTGCGTTTTCCAACATTCTTCTTTCGCTTTATTTGTGCCCCGCCTCAATTTATTTTTTAACTCTTCTTCATTCTTCATTTTGCTTAACTCTGTGTTTACATTCTTCCATCATCTTCTCTCATCTATTTTTACAATCATCTCATGCGTGACTCATGGTTTCCTTATCCTTTTCCCGTTAACGGTTCGTATAGTGTCTCTTGCAGCTTTCGATATCATTTTCTTGATATATTTCCATTTTTCTTCTTTAGTATTCAGCTCTTTACCGTCATCCATGATTTCCTCTACAGTCTGCTGATACTCCTTCCTCATTAATCCATTTAATGCTTCTACATTCCACTTCCTAATCCACTGCCCCTGGCTTATCTTTTTGGACCGTACGCGACATTCCATAAGAACTAAATTGTGGTCAGAGTCCACATCCGCTCCCTGGAAACTCTGCGAATTTATCACACTGTTCCTAAACCTGTGCCTAACCATAATATAATCTAACTGATACCTTTATGTGTTACCATTTCCTTTCCCATGTATACCTGCGCCTTTCGTGGTTTCTATAATATGTTCCGCAGTTGCCAGGACTCAATTACGTGCATCAAGATAATGCACAAATTACAAGAAAAAAAGGGTGTCTAGATCAATTCCGTGGGGCACACTCGTTGTTACGTCTGCCTCTTAACCCGTCCACACTACGGTTATTAACCAGTTGGTAGTCTTCTCGACAATTATAACACTTCTTAGTTGGCGAAAATTTTCTCTCGAGGGGCTATGTCGCAGGCCTTCTTAAATTGTAAAAATAAAGCGTCCACTTGGTTATTCCCTTTCCCCATTTCAGCGCATCATAAACGTAAAAGACCCAGTTGTATTTCGAAATATTCTGCTTTTCCAAAACCCGTAATAGGCAAGGCACAAAATGTTTCTACTGCTCCTAGGCTATATACATGAAGTAGTATGCAAAAATAAAAATGGAAAACACGTAAAGGACACATTTGAGAAGGTCAGTGATTTCTTAAATGTGAGTGTCCTTTTACGTATTTTCTATATTTAATTTTATGTTCTATTGTATGTCATAACAATGCATATTTTTGTGTTGCTATTTTTTTTATTTTAAATATTATGTAAGTAGGTTAGTTCTTGTGAAAATGCTTTCACGCCTTCCCAATTTATCACTATAGGAAGTATAAGTGTTTCAAAAGCCCCAATATTTCTTAACTTCTCGCCTCGTGCAGTGGAAAATGGCGTCTGTACTCTAATGCGTATGACGATTGTAGACGCGCGTCTCAGTTTAATGCTGGAACAATCCGTTCATTAGTAATTCCCAGAGAACCACTTTTAATGGAAAAACATCGAGGTTGAAAAATGAATGAATAGGGCATATTGTACACATGTGACGAATAAATTTTGAGATGAATTAATATTTCTTATAAAAAGACTGATTTTTGCATCCAGAAATGAGGATGTCTTTAGTGGAATCGCATTTGATTAATTATCTCCGAGGGATTTGGTCAATGTCGTCGATCAGTTTTGACATACGCACGTGAGTGTAGATCTGAGTGATGATAAACCTGCTCTAATTCAATACACTCAAAGTATGCCCATGTCCTCTTTGAACTGTCTTCTTCTGCGGTAGCAAGGCAAATTTTTCACCTGATAAATAAGCTCTTCACTCTTACATTTAAAATATAAATTCAACGCGCGGAATTTGATTTAAATTTAAAATATTTTAAACTTTAAAAAATCCGTTCAATACCCCGCTAATTTTCATAGTTTTTGTGACAAATCCTTCCTAAGGTGGCATATCCGGAGGCACTATAACCTTTCTAAAATGAGAAAATGTCCGTGAAAAAGTGCATTCACATCTGCCACCGATTCAAGCGCAATGTCATCACCCTTGGCAAGCCACGCGGTTTGCTTCCTTTGCCCCCCTCTCTCTCTGTCATTGGTCGGAGTAGCCTATCCAAATTAAAAAAGGGCTCATCATTAGGTACGGCCCCATTTTTACCATTGAAGCAGGTTTCCTCCTAACGCAGTTTTCACCATTGATAGGTTCAAAGCACAAATCTTCTCAACCGAACCCTCCTGCGATAAATTTCATCCATGCCAGTTGCTTCATGCATTGATGCTGCGACTGCCGAATCCGGCTGAAGAGATTGTACAAATTCTCAGGAAAAGAGCCTTTTACACCACCCCTGGATCTCCCAACTGTCGGCCATCAATGCTGATTGCGCGCCTGACGAGCCCACCACGGATGTGTGCGGGAACTCGCTACACTTTGCTGGTTTATCTGTTTCCCGGAAACTTCCTCTTTGAGTTGCCGCCTCGATGTTTCCCCATCCCTAAGTTTCTTCACGCGGCTTCCGAAGAAGCTCGCGAGAGACCTCTTCCGCCGCTCCTTAATAGCTCCGCTTCATTCATCCCAGTCGATTCTGCGAGACTGTCTCCTTGCGCGAGACAGATAAGGGCCGCTCCGAACTCGTAGGGCCAAAGTCGAGGTTTCCTCGACCGCCGGAGAAACCAATTTGGGAGATTATTATAAACAGGTTAACCGATATGCGACTACACTTATTCAAATTTGCGACTTGATGAGAAAATACTTCCCCTGACCAAGTGAACTGAACGAGGTGCTTCAAATGAGCACTTCCTCCATTATCTTGCAGGTGTCCTTGGTGGCATTCCCTTTATTTACGTTTTGTCTATCTCCTATTCTTCAGATCATCATTACAAACATAAGCGCGGTGCCCTTTCGAAAATGGTTATTAATCACGAAGAAGCATCGTTCATTGCAACAAATTAGGACGATGAAATTGCTACTTTTCCCACTTTCCCTAAATCTCTGTAGACTGATTAGCTCTATTACAATAAGGCTTTACTTAGTGAAACTGAAGAGACATTTTGAAGATTGTTTCCTTGGTACAATCAAAACCTATGACATGGAGTTGACTAAATCTATTGAAAAGTAAAAGTATGTCATAAGAAGTCGTAGGACTAAGAAAGGCATTGAATTAAAAGTATTACCGAAGAAATTTGGACAAGAATGGCATAATGTTTAGGTCAGTTCTAAGATGAGATCTTTAGAAAGAGGCAAAAATAAAAACAATGGCACTCAATGATCGAGAGACTACGGAAAAGATGAAGTGAAGGAAGGGGAAGTGAAGGAAGGGAAGTTGAGGGCTGTTTTGAGAAAGAAAGCAGGAATTTGAGGAGAGTGATGATGGGCGGATACACCCTCGGCTCGTTTAGGGAAAAGGGCGAAGACAATAGGCGGGACAAAGGGGAGGGAAAATGAGGAGGAAGAGATTTAGAAGTATGCGGTCATAATGGATGGAGAAGGCGCCGATGGAGGAGAATGATGCCTGTGGTGCACATATTTGGGAACGTTCGGAAACGGAGGAAGTGGAAACTAAAAGACCCCACGTATCACAAGGAGGGTATGACAGATCATTGAAAACATTAAAGTCTTAAGAAAGATATGGAGCACGGCAAGATTATATTATGCTGAAAGGAAATGTATTTTGTTTTCATTTCGTATAACTGTGTGCCTGCGTTTATGCATGATATAGGAGTGGAAATCATTGGAGAAGACGATACAGATGGAAGATGCAGGGCGGCGGGACAATATAGCCATCGAGTGCGCCCTTTTCAGGGCGAGAGACAAAGAACCAAGTGACGCAATGTCCGAGGATCTCCGGCGCAGATCGATACGTATGTGAATAGCGACCGACCACGGAGTGATGGCCATGGGACTACGACACAATGACTTTTTTCGGGTGAAGGTGGTAGGCAGGCGGATGCGAACTTTTGAGATTTTCAAAACGCATTTGACTAGGTTCCCCATGGAAACTTATGAAGTAAAGGTCGCAGGTATAAACAAAGGCGCAATAAATTTGGTTGAAGACTTCCTTTCAGAGCGGGAACAGATAGTGGTCCTTGACGGCGCTAGTTCGGACAGCGTAACCTCGTGACCTCGGGGGTACCTCAGGGAATTGTTATCAGGCCGTTGATTTTCTTGATTTTTGTCAACGATATAAACCGCGAAGTGAAAAGTAAAATAAGGAGGTTTGCGGATGACACAGTGATTTATCGGGAGATATCTGGGGATGAGGATCGTTTAATTCTAGCACGTGATTTAGATAGCATTAATGAATGGTGTTTAAAATGGGTATCGTCTTTTAGCCTTTTTAAATGTTCGGAAGTCAACTTCTTGAACAGATCCACGGTATTTGTTTACAAAATGGCTGAAGTTGAGCTAGAAGTTGTTGGTACCTTCAAATACCTAGGTGTTACAATCACTAAAGACTTAACTTGGGGATAACCCCACAAACAGGGTTGTATGTTAAGTCTGCGGGGAAGCATTAAAAAAAATGGGATTTATTAGAATCATTTTCAGCAGAAGTGACATCAAGGTCAAGGACCGTTTTTACCATACTCTTGTTAGGCCCCATTTAGAATATGCATGTAGAGTATGGGATCCGAGTGAAAAAGGCTTCATTCAGGAAATTGAGAAGGTCCAACGCCGGGCAGCCCGTTTCGTTAAAAACTCTTGCGATATTCTTAATAATACGGTGGTATCTGTTGTTGTAATATTCAGAAGTATTCGACTCAAGAAGAAGGGTACACTGGGTTTTGCGGGAGGATTTTAACATTGAGTATTTATTTCCGGGAACTCGTGTTTGATGAAGAAATCTTGTAGGATGTGAATTTTTTTCTGGATGGAATGGTTTTTGTGAAAATGCGACGGCCGTGGAGGAAGAGATTAAAAGAATTGGGGCGTTAGGTGTACGATGGCTGACAACTGTTGAGGTGTAGGTGTTACTGGTTGGACAAATGTGTCACCGAGCTGTGCCATGAACCGGACTTTATCCTTTTGCTGAATACTTTGTGTCAACCTTTTTAGTATTATTTTCAGCCGTTCATTTTCCGTCCATAACATGTTGGAAAATTTCAGCTCGTAACCCCGTTTTTCTACATCTATGCATATGGGCACGTGAAACGAGTATTCCTCTTTTATTGCGTGTAGACATCGAAGAGCCTTTTATAAATGACCAATAGAAAAAATACGATTCTAAGTTAACAACGTCTTAGCAGTTTCAATTGTTTTTAATTGTCATGGTTTTTCTCTGCGGGTTTTGTGATCCAGTAGCAGTTTAGACCGGGTTCGTGGCGATAAGAAATGCGTCGAGGTACAAGTATTGCCGTAGTACTTGTATTGCCAATATACATCGACTATGGCTTCAGAGCTGCGGACTCTAGAATCCATTTCCAGGGATAAATGATCGATTCATAGCTTCGAGAATATCTCCAAGTCATAGCGTTTCAGTGGACGTCTGTTTTTATACCCCTGGCAAGCATTCACTTATGAACGAACTCTCACCGGGGCACAATCCGGTGCGATGAATCCCGTCGGAGTCGAGGGTGCGGGGATTGGTTGATTAGTGCAGTCCTCAATATTCCACTTTGTGACGCAATTTGTCATGACTGATTTTTTTGATATCTGTAAAATATGTCTCCTCGTTCAGTGTGCCCGAGTCATGGAAAAATGTCACAGGGTGACGTACAAGGTGACCTCTGTTACTTAGAGTTCTTCCGGATAAAGGCAGGTTAACTCATTGCCACGAGTAATGCGTCCAATAAAAAAACTTTTACTTTGCTGATATTTGTGACAGATTCTCAGCATTCATTTGCGAAAGGAGAACTTTATGATACTTAAACAGTTTTATTTTCATACAATATTGAGCACTTATACGGCATTTTTTACATAAGACAAGCAATGCCACAGAGATCGTATAAAAGATTACCAAAGAAAGGCATAAATATTCTTTGATGATGACACTATGTACATGTAGTCTACTAATAAATAATGAGAATTAAATGGATACTAAATTCAGATAAAACTCAAACTTACACAAGTGATAGGGCATATCATTTCTTTCGATAACATGGAATGTTCTCACCACATGAGGCAATCGTTGGAGCCTAAATTTAATTCGTGATTTCAAATTACAACATCTTCGCAGAATCAGTTTTCTTTTATTTCCGGATGCATCCAAGCAATAAATAATGAACGTCCTTTGCGAAGGCGCGAAACTTATTTTCAATGCAGCGAATTCCAATGCATCTATGGCGCAAACGAAAAGGACCGAACGAGGAGTGAAAAGGTTCACTGCGGGGAAGACGTGTACGTGGATTCCATACGAAACAATAATAGTAATAGGAAGGAACGCCCTCTGACGCGGGCAATGACTAGAGCCGCCGCTCCCCTGCCGCTTGGCGCCCCCGGGGAATGACTAGAGCCGCCGCTCCCCTGCCACTCGGCGCCCCCGGGGAATGAGGAGGGACGCCTCACGAGGGGGGGGGCGGCGCCGGAGGCGTTTCTGCCTGTTGTCCCGTCCCCGGTCACGACACCACGTGACACCTCGACGCGAGGATGGAGGAGAGCAGCGCCGCGAGTCGCCATGTGCGCCCCGCTGGTCTGACAACCAGCGACCCGCTTGCGGACGACCGGTGGAACATGGCGCTCGTCTCGTTGCTGGGCACGAAATCGTTGCAATAGGGCTGGTCACAGCAGGACACGCATTGCTGGAAAGGAGAAGGAAAGCATCAGCCCTTGGTGCTCACGTCAGCTTGTTTGAAAATGACGATGGTTTCAACGGAAATATGTTCAATTTCCCCAACGCCGAATTCACAGCCGGCAGAGAGTCAAGCGGGCATCGAACCAAAGGTTCTTTTCATTCGATAGCGAACGGTCGAAAGCATTCGACAAGGCAAAAATTACATCCAAAAATGTGCATCAACTCGGACATTGGTCGGGTTTGACGTGCCTAGGCACTTACAACCTCTTAAGTGATTTTCCTCTGTAGAATGCCAAATTATCAATTAACCAATTTAAAAAATTTACTAGGTTCTCAGGCGTTTTTTGGTGGAATTTGAACATAAAAAAGAACCAATAGTAGCAATTTTCCACTAGATAAGATTTAAATGTCAACTAGTGAAGTCTTATTATATTATCTGTTGGATTTAAATCTTAATCTAGTGCTTCTAGAACATTCATTGAAAAATTTAAATCATATCTAGTGGAAAATTGCTGCTATCTGTTATTTATTTGCCGATTTAATGGTGCACACTACTCTCTGCGTAATAAATGATGGAGTCTTGAAAAATAATTTGCGAAGAAAGCATGAACAACGCGAGTCCTTCATTGTAATGCATTTTAATTCTCATCGACATGGGGTGTTGAATTAATGCCAAGCTGTTATTTGCAATTGCTTAGTTACTAAGAAAACATCGTTATATTTTATTATGATTTCACTATTGTTTTCAGGATCAGTCAGCAACCACGCTTTGATTAGTTATCTCCTATGAAACTATAGCGTACACATTTGTTTTACATAACTATTTTCAAATAATCTTTTGAAGTTACCCGAACATATAGGAATACTCGATGCATAAAATGTATAGTGTGTATCAGATGCGAATTGCTTGAATTGATCGCTAATTCTTTGCGAACATTCGTTTGCAGGTTGCCATTTGCGTGGCCTAATCCAAGGTGATTGGAACTCGGAATGCGTAGCCTTTGAAAACATTGATGCGACTATTCATGAACTAAAACGCATCTGGAGTCGCGGAAGGCAACGTGCCCTAGAGAAAGCCCCCTTAAAGGGTCAGCGGCCAGATCAGCTGAGTGGTCCAGCCGCCAAGAGAAGGCTTCCTCCCGCGAATCACGCTCACCGTCTGCCCATCCATGGTGGCGCACCCCGTGGAATCCCCCGTGCACTCGTCCAGATAGGCGCACCGCTTGTTGACCAGCACACTTCGGTCCAGCTCCAGGCCGTCCATCACGTGGAGAGTCAGGCAGAAGTCCCTCCCTGCCAGGGAGAACAATGATGGACATCTGATTGGTGGCGCCGGAGAAGGAGGTAAGCTTTGATTTCAACCCTCCCCCCCGCCTGCGGCATTCAGGGGATGATGGGACGAATGCCCCTGGTAATGTACCGTCCCTTTTTGACGACCCCGTGCTTTCGGATGGCGCGAGATCGCTCATGGAACGCGAATGCTCCGGGATCATGTTCTTTTGGGTTACGTCACAACTAATGATTCGTTAATGGTTGCAGGGTTTGACCTCGACACGTCGAATTGCTGTCCTCTCTGCCACAGAATAACTTCATATTTGTACAATGAAAGTATGTGGAATGACATTTTCAAGTAGCTTTCGACCCAATAGGAAAGATTCTAAAATTCTTCACGAAACAAATAACTAAGAATAAATGAATGTGTTGAAAGGAGTACGGAGTGTTCTTGGTCATTGTTTTCAGGAATAAACATTCTTATTCGTCCACATGCGTTGAAGTAGTGCTATAACTAGCGCATCAATGTGCCTAATTCAAAATGTTGGAATTATCTACTTTCGTTACTCATTACTGGTAGTAAACTGTCGAAGTAGGTTTTGGATGATCAGAGCCTTAGGTTTCTTAGGCTTGTCTAATATGCAAAAACCTGGCAACCAATAAACTGCTTCAATTCCACGTACTTCCCTCGATCCAACATCCCTATCCCCTATTTCTGCCCTTTCCTCGCTTGCCCAACACTCCCCTCTCAATCACAGTCTTCAGCATTCCATCACCAATCAAAATGATCTGTATCCACCTTTCCTACCCCCTTTGTATTTCTCCCACAATACCCTCTGCTCCCCCATCACCCCTGGTATTCCTTGTTTGCTTTCCTTTCTGTCTGTTTTTGTCGTGTACCTCTTCCCATTTCCTACTCCCCACACCTATTCCTCCAAGCATTTCTATTCCACACCTGTTATCTTAATCCAATGGTCAAATCCAGTTCATTGATACGAAGCATACTGCTTAAACCATCTTGTCTTTTACCCAACTAACTGACTTTATTTAACTATCCAAAACACTTCTGAGATGGGTTAGCTGTTAAACCTACTTGAGTTTTTGTCCTTCAACTCGGAAGATTTGTCAAACATTGTCATGACCAAAGCAGTAGCCTAACTACTTTGCTTTGATATTTTGGTTGGGATTATCATACACGGCGACGTTTACAATATAGATTAAGCTTATTAAAAACAATTAAATATGGGCCCTTTTCCGATGACATCAAGGATATAATACGAACCCCAACGTATTACGGTCGGAGGGATCACGAACACAAGATTAGAGAGATAGACTGCAAGACTGACAGGTTTAAAATATCATTTTTTCCAAGACCGATAATAATCGGTCTTGGAAAAAATGACATTGTCTATTATAATAGACCAGAACACTTGCAGTCGAAATCCCCCCGAAGTCAGTTTAACACAATAAATATTAACGTACAGGTTAGGGACTGTGCGTGGATATAAATGCATAAACATATATATATATATATATATATATATATATATATATATATTATATCGTTACAGGTTCCCCCACCTATTTGAATATCCCCAACCCCCTCATCCATTAGCCTTTCCTCCTGGTGCTACACCCCCTGACCCACAAACCATTTTGGTAGCTCGCAGGGTATTTATATAGTTGTAGATGAACGTTTAAATGTCTTTAATATTCCACATACACGTGAATTTCGTAACCTTCTTTATTGTTTAAAATGATATAAATTTAAAGGACATACTGACGTTTTTGTAAATCAAACCACTTTACTTTTCCTCATAAACTAGAAAAGTTATGGTATACTAAACGTTTTTGTGGTATACTAAAAGTTTTTGTGGTAAACTAAGTTTTCCACATAAACTCAAAGTTTAAGTGGAAAAGTAAAGTGGTTTGATTTATGAAAAGGTCAGTATGAAGATTTTCCACCAAGTTACGCCAGAAACTTTTTTATTTAAAGAACATAGCTTTGTATTGAATAAGTCTATATTTTCAATTAAATGGCGAGTGAGATAGAGGGATTTGTTTTACCCTTCGTAATTGAAGGGGTCCATACGGAAGCACACTGGCCATCATTTGTCCGTGAGCGGGTTTCCCGGCGCGAGCGGGCGCCCCAGAGAGTCCGCTGCTGACTCGATTATGCTAAGTGGCGTACCAAGGTGAGCCTATTGGAGTGCCCCCAGTGCAGGATCCGATTTGTGGTATATTCCGGAGGTTGAGATCGGTTGTCGGAAAGCTCGGTTCGGGTCTACCCACCTGCCAAATGCGTCGTCTACCTGGCACAAAACAATTTATTCCAACTCGTTAAGATCAGGGAAGATGTCTCGTGACATACGAGACATCTTCCTCGTAAATCATTTACAAAGTAATGTTTCCCATTTAAAATAATTACCTCAGGAGCAGGTCTATATTTTCTTTCATTTTAAATATAACTGGTTTCGGGAAGAAGTTTTCAATTTTTCAGATTGCTCTTTCACTTGTCTCAATTCCTTCAATCACTACATTTATATCCTCTCCTCCTTTCCTCTCTAATAATATACTCTTCTGCAAAATAGTTATATCTAATTTCATTTTTTTCATTGATTATTGTCCTTTGCTATAATTCAATGATCTTCTATCTTTTTATATCTTAATTTTATTATCTTAATCTACATATACTCAATGCCCCGTAAGCCTAATAAAAATTGGCAATTTTTCATAAAATACATTTTTTTTAAACGACCGGTTTCGATGTTACTACATCATCTTCTGGTCATCTTCTACACCAAAAATTGTAGTTAGTTCGAAAAGGGTCGCATTAAAAAAAATTATTTTGTGGAGAATTGGCAATTTTCATTAATCGTGATAATCCAGCGTATTACGCCTGAGACGTTACTTTTTACCCCGCAATCCGCCGCAAGGGCGGGGGTGTAAGGGAACCACCCGTAAATTAGGGAAAAATAACCGCATGCAGTAACCACTAATTTATAGTCCACAAACCAAACATGTTAAACATTCATTCAAGAACCCTTTCGCCCAAACCCTTTGACACACATGCAAACCCACAAACTACCAACAAACATACACATCCACAATCTTTGAATTTTTAATTTTATTCCGACTTGTAAATTAAATGTTTTTAATATTTCTTAATGGACTTCGGATTCTTGCTATTATGATTTCTGATTATTCTGGGGAAGAATGAGTATTTGCATCCATTTGCATTGGAATCCCCTCCCTTATTTTATATTTGTGGTCTTATCTACCTAAGTAGTGTGGGATTGTTATTATTCCTTTTGTGTCATCGTTAAACTCGCTGGTTATGAATATTTCCAAAAGTCTCGCTTGTTCTCTTCGCATTTTAAGGGGCTCCCAGCCTAAATCCCCTAAGAGACCTCTTACACTTGTGTTCTTGTCATATATATTTTTCACCAATCTAACGTATTTTCTCTGCACTTAATTTAGTTCTTTTTGCCAGATTTTCTTTCCCCCAAGGATCCCAAATACTTGCGCCATATTCCAAATGTGGTCTAACTAGAGCAAAATAAAACCTCTCTTTAACTTTTTCATTACATTCCCCACCACCCGTTTAATAAAGCCCAGTTTCTTTTAAGCGGACCAGCATATTGCCCTGATATTTGCTCCCCATGAAAGGCGTGGTGATAGATCTACCCCCAAATATTTTACTTGTTTGACCGTAGTTAGCACTTAACCCTCTGTTTCGTAGTTTATGTCCTGTTCACCACTTCCTTTGTTCCAAAATTTCAAAACTGCGTATTTGTCTACATTGAGCATTAATCCCCATTTCTAGCACCAATCCGAGATTGTGTCAAAGTCTCTGGAGAGTAGCTGACGATCTAGTTGGCTCCTTATTACCCTGTAAACCAACGTGTCATCAGCAAATAATCTGAGATTACTGCTAACGTGTACGCTTAAGTCATTAATGTATATTAAGAATAGAAGATGTCCTATTACACTTCCCTGGGGGACGCCCGATGTTACATCTCTTTCTTTTGTGTACAACCCATCGATTACTACTATTTGTTTGCGATTTGACAAGAAGTCTCTACTCGAATTAATAATTTTCTTATTGATTCCATAGTATCTAGATTTTCGTAACAATTTTTTGTGTGGGACTTCATCGAAGGCTTTTTTGATATCTAGGAATACTGCGTCGACTTGTGTGATGTTTTCTCCCGACCTAAGTATATCGTAAATGAAAATACCTAATTGTGTTTCACAAGATCTGCTCCTCCTAAATCCGTGCTGGTTGTGTCTTAGTATTTCCCTATTATCAACAAACCTCATTATGTTACTGACATCAATGTGTTCTAATATTTTACAAGAGATCAATTTCAAAGAAACGGGTCAGTAATTGGTTGATTTATCCATATCCCCACCTTTATAAATGGAAGTTATCTACATCTACATAATACCCCGCAAGCCGCCACAAGGGCGTTTGCGGGGGTTCTTAGGATACCACCCAAAAAAAAAGAAAAACCGCATTCAAAGCCATCACACACATGCAAACCCAAATCCACAGTAGTGCATGCATTCATAGAAACATCCTATCGTTCTAAACGCATGCAAACACAATTCAACCTCCCCTCACTCCACAAACATTCAAGTACACATGCTTAATTACAACAAACAATTGTATCTTAGGACGCAGCAAGAAATCTATCCAAGAACGTGCAAGGCAGATTCAAGTAAGGGAGTTATATGGGCTAGCTTCAAGTCACTAGGAACTGAACCACCTTCTATCGATTTTAGGAAAAACATTTTCTAAAAATGAGGCAATGTCTTCGGCTAATTCCATTAATATTCTAGTAGTTATTA
Source organism: Hetaerina titia (assembly GCA_037158775.1). Taxonomy (NCBI): domain Eukaryota; kingdom Metazoa; phylum Arthropoda; class Insecta; order Odonata; family Calopterygidae; genus Hetaerina; species Hetaerina titia. The sequence goes on along the minus strand of CM073778.1, from coordinate 92,766,385 downwards.
GAACCCCGGTCCCCCCTTCTCCACGGTCCTAGGAGTTTAGCGCTGCACTGAGTGTCCACCCTCAATGAGACAACCCTTCCAGCCAGCTGTGACATCTCCCGGACGGGGCTAATTTTTCACCCTTTCTCCTCACCAGAAACCTTTCTCCACCCCCATTGACACCCACGTTGCCCACTTTCCTTCTCCCTTCCCTCTCTTTTTTCCCCCCTTTTTCTACTACCCTTCCCTTACTTGTGTTCCAGCATATATAGCAGACAACGAGAATATGACTCTTACCAGATGATGATGTAGTTGCATCGAAACCGGTCGTATCAATAAATTTCTATTTTTTGTGGAAAATTGCCAATTTTATTTAATCATGTTATTCCACCATATCACGCCTGAAACGTCTCTTTATATTCTAGCAGGTTATTCTTCCGGACCAGGTGATTTTTTTGGTTTGATGCTACGGAGTAGATGCTCTATTTCATTCTTGGTGAGTGTTATGTCGCTCATGCGTTCCCCGGAAGGGTGTGGAGGATCGTTTGGTGGGTTTGTGTCTTTATTGCAGACGCTCTGGAAACACTTGTTTAAAATGTTTACTATTTTCACGCTATCTGTAATAATTTCTCCGTTTTCCGTCTTCAAAGAATGTACAGTTGGACGTTTACCCTGTATTTCCCTAACATAGGACCAGAATGACTTTGGATTTTCCTCCAGATATTCGCTTAGCATTTTAGATTTAAAAGAGCGTAAGGTTGTGCGCATGATACTTTTATTTTTACTACGACATTCTTTCAGTTTCTGTTTTAATGTATTCACATAAACCATATCGTCACTTTTTAAAATTTGGTTGTAGCCTTCTTTGCCTTCTTAATAGCCGATCTTACTTCCCCGTTATACCATTTAGGTTCCCTATTGTCGCATTTAAGTTTGGATGGGATATACGTCTTCATTCCTTCGCGCAAAATATTTAAGAAATATCACCATTTGTTCTCTGTATCGGTGGTCAGTGATGTTGTCTTGTATTCTGGTAATTCTTTTTTCAAATATTCTCGTAGTCCGTTAAAATTCGCCTTGTAGAATAAGCATAGTTTACGCTTTTCTTTGTTAATTTTTCACGAACTCAGTTTTTAACTCTACAATAATTGCCTTATAGTCACCAATTCCGTCCATTATTTCAATGTTTGTTACGATTTCGGGCGTAGAAGTCTCGCAGATATCTAGTATGCTATGGCCCCGTGTGGGCGGTTTAACAATTTGTTCTAAGGAGTGTTTTGTGTATATTTGAAGTTGTTCTGGGCATGATTCTCTGTTTTTGGCGGATTTTCCTACGCAGTACTTGTCCCAATTAATTGACGGTAGATTTGTATCACCAGCGATTATGATAATACTGTTGCTATGCTTGTTACTAAGAGAGGATATTTGGTCGTCGAGCTTGTGTAGAATATCTGTACTAGAATCTGGGTGTCTATAAAATGACTAAATGAATAAGCTTCTGTCGTAGTATTCCTTTTATGTTACACCAAAAGCTTTCTATACTATTTTCGTCGCATTTGTACCTTTGGCTGCTAAGATGTGACTTTACAGCTATGAATTCTCACCCACCCAATCTATTAGGTCTCTCCTTTCTGTAAATATTGAAACCGCTTGGAAAAACGTCGTTGTTTGCTATATCTCCCGGTAGCCAATTCTCCGTTGCAACTACTATATCTGCTTAATTAAAATTAGCAATTTTCCTTGTGGAAAATTGCTAATTTTAATTTGCAATGTTGCTTAATTGCTTAATTAAAATTAGCAATTTTCCTTGTGGAAAATTGCTAATTTTAATTAATTATGTTATTTCACCATATCACGCCTGAAACGTCTCTTTTTATACTATGTCTGCGTTTGTACTTACAAAGATGTGATCAATATCCGATATTTTGTTTCTAATTCTGCGGCAATTTAATTTTATAATTTTTATTTCGCCAATCACTTTTCTTTTACGGTTTTATGTATGCTCAGATCATAATTTATGTTATGATCCAATGAAACCGACAGTGCATGATATTCAAGCGCTGTATTATAACTATTTTACGGTATGCCTTCTTATGCATTGTTTTTAGTTTTTCATTCTGGGAATTTGTTACTATTATTAATTCAATGTCGAAATCGACGCTGTGACCCAGCTCGGTGGCAGACGTGATCATGGCCTGAACCCTTTGAGTAGGTAAGAAATCGGTGATTAGGAAGGCATATATATTATACAAAATGTTAATACTAAGTAAGGAATGAATTTGGTGATTTCCAGTTGTTTTAGGGTGCTCGTATGAGCTATTTAGGAATGGGTAAATAACGTGCTGTGTTGAATTATAAGTACGTCATGGATGGGAATCTCACATAGGTACACGGGTGACGGAATATAAATCTCTTTTCAATAGAGAGTGCGGCCAACAGGAGCACCGAATTAAATCAATGCCACCATTTTTTCGTCATTAGGTATGCCACATTAGTGAAACTCTAAGGCGACCCCTTACTGAGTACACGGCACTTCAACTTTTTTCAGTTGTCGCACTCGAAAACGAATCGTGGAGGAAAATCGGGCGACAATACTTCATCTACATCTACATAATTCTTTTTCTCCCCATAACTCCGTCATTTTCAGCGATTGTTGATTCCTGTTATTTTGTGGGAAAAATAATATCTTAAATCTGTAGTTCCTACGCTTGGCCTCTTCATTTTGATTCTCTCTCTTGTCGTGATATAATGATGTTAATAAGCCATTTATATCTTTTTCGAAAAAATATATGCCTCCACTTAATGTAAGGGATTTGATTGTATATATCGTAGTTAACTATGCGATATAATCAGGACCCCCTCGGCCACACCCCGGACCGCCCTCGCCCTCCTCCACCCCCCCTCCGCGATCTCCGTGCTCCGCCGACAGTCAGCCATTGGCCCCGCCCACTTTGATTACGAAATGGGTTAGAGAGGCGGGTAAGGAAAGCCTACACTGTCGCTCAGCATTTTTTGACGGACCTGGACGACGGATTGATGGTGAAGGTTAGCGTAAATTGCATGATGAATAGAATTCTGGGAAGAATGAAGAAAATTCTGTTGCGTGTGTATAACACCTCCCGCACAACGCCCTCGCGGGGAATAGTGTAGACGTAACGAAACGGATCAAAACACGTGGGCAAAAATAGTCATCTTCCCACATTTCCCGTTCTGTCTTGGATCGCTTGGTGTGAAAATCCAAAAACGAGAATCCTACCTGTTGACTTTTGCTCTTGTCGCTACGTTTGAGCCGTGGAATCAGAAAACGGCGGCCAAACGGGAAAGCGGCAAAATATTTTCGTTTGTTCGATTTTAATTGTGGTTCACGTTGGGAATTTGGCGTGGTTACGGCGTACAGAACCGTAACAGATTCGATAGACGCGGAAACGAAATTGTGGCATTCAATTATATCTGATAACCCTTTGGTAGAAAAATGATAAGGATTGCAATTCACAGTGAATGGGCAGTAGGCTAATACGAGGCTAAATGCTGCTACGCATAGTGTAATCACTTCATGCTACTAATAACGTGGTGCTTTCTTTCATTTGTTGGAGGATGAGGCAGATGAAATCTAAGAAAGGCACGGTCGTTTACTGCATTTATTTCTATCACAAATGTCTTTATAAGTTAATAAATTAAGTAACATTAAGTACTCAGTTGGTAGTAAATAAACGAAAGTTGATCTATTAGCAAGCATTTATTATCCATTAATAAAGGCATAGATATGCTATTAACTTTGAAAACCATCACTGAAAATATTTTATTTGGGCTCTTTTGGCGAATTCACTTATCCTTCTGGAGACAGAACGTAGATATGTTCAAAAATATATTTTTAGTATTCAATCCACTGGGACTTATTAGTAAGTGGGGTGTGCATTGTATTTTAAAAGCGAATCACACAATGAAGAAGTTTGTTCCATGATAAAACTCTTTAGATTGAGCACCAATAGTGGTGCTCTCATGTATTTTTTCCATACCTGACATCTTGAGTGACCGGTGGTCACAAGGATCCCGATAAGATAGGGGTTTCCCAGCAACCAAACCACAAGGGTTATCGCCAAAACCAATGCGCGTGGCAGTATTCGAGCCAATGACGTTTGCATTTTCAGGTCTCCAAAGGTTAATATTATAATTGAAAATTGGATTCAAGGAAACTCTTTTGAGGCAGGTGCCGGACTTACCTTCAGGGCATGGTCTGTCGATGGCATAACGGTTGCATTCTTCGTTGTTGGAAACATTCATGCAAGTGTAGCACGTAATCCCTGGAAAGAAATCGAAAAAAGCGAATAAAATCACGTCTCCCACGTATATTGACAGTGTGTGCCCTGAACATGTAGAAGGATATGATTATTAGTTTTCCACACAGGGACCTTCAAATTTTGTTTGGAAATATTTCAGACATTAAATGAAAGCACAATTCGAATTAACAAAACATTTGTGAGTGACAAAAAGACATGCATGCAAGCCTTATAAATGTATCATGCGCATGAGCAATGAGGCGCCGTTAATATAACAACTGGGTTGTCGAAAAGGTTTCTTTTGCACAAATATACTTGCGTTTAATTTCCCTCGTCTCGTCATTAAGGCTCAATGTTCGAGAAGTAACCACAAGTATTTGTATTACTAGCTGGTGCTAACCATAAACGAGATACATTCATAGACAGACATTTCTTATATTTTCTTTGATTTTAGAGAGTAATTGTTTCAGATGATTAAGTGTTTACTTTAAGCATTGCATTACAAAAAGGGTACTAAAATTTTTATAATAATCGCTACCTCCCGGAACAATCTACATTATTTTGTCCATCATTTTTTGAATTTCGCGACATTTAACACGGTTCTGCCTTTGCAATTGAAATATTGTCCCAAAAATTTCATTATTACACGTTAAAATAAGGTAAAATGCTTTATTTATAATAATATACATTTTATATAAAATTAAACCAAATAAGTCCGTGGGGATGGACAGCATTCCTGTGGGACTGTTCAAAAGTTTAGGAAAATGTGGGAAGAAGACTCTATATGCACTGATTCGTAGTATCTATGAGGAAGAAATCTGGCCATGAGATTTTGCGAGATCAGTGTTAGTTCCTATTCTAAAAAAAAGGTAAAGACTACATCATGTGAAGATTACAGAACAATAAGTTTGGTATCCCACGAGGCTAAAGTTATTCTAACGTTCATCAACAAAAGGATAGAGAGTAAGGCAAATGATTACTTAGGGGATGATCAGTTTCGGTTTAGGAAAGGAAGAGGTACGCATGATGCCATTGCAGTAATGAGATCACTGATTGAGAGGAATATAGAATACAACCAGGACGTTTTTGCATGTTTTGTAGATTTCGAAAAAGTATTTGATAGAGTGAATTGAAAAAATTAATGCGTGTATTGCAGAAAATAGGAATAAATTGGAGGGACAGGAGACTGATCCGCAACCTGTGTATGTCTCAGACTGCTCAGGTGCGAGTGGGAAACAGAGGGTCCGGGTGGTCAGTGTTAGGAAGAGGAGTAAGGTAGGGTTGCCCATTTTCACCGGTGCTGTTCAACGTATATGTGGTGAAAATTATTAAAGAGGCGTGAGAAGAACCGGAGGTAGGAATGAACATCGGAGGGGAATACATACAATCGGTTAGGTTTGCTGATGACCAAGCATTAGTTGCTCAGTCAGCCAAAGGGTTGTGCAAGCATCGCTGAATGAACTGGAGGTTTAGTGCAACAGATATGGGATTAGAATCAATGTTAATAAAACACAGGTTATGCAATTTTCCAGAAATAAAAAGTCTAAGCTAAATATTAAAATAGGCGGGGAAAAAATAGAGCAGGTAGAACAGTTTACATATCTCGGAAGTGTTTTGGAGCAATACGGTCAAAGTGGTAGGGATGTAAGGAGAAGAATTGCGCTAGGCAAGGAGGCTTTCTCAAGGAGGAGGGAGTTGATAACGGGGACGTTGAGTAGCGATGTTAGGAAAAGACTCGTAAAAACTCTGATATGGAGCGTAGCTATGTGCGGCGCGGAAACGTGGTCACTGAAGCATGAGGATAGACGTAGATTGGAGGTTTTTCAAATGTGGATGTGGAGAAGAATGGAGAAGGTGAAATGGACCGAGAAAAAAACAAATGAGGAAGTCCTGGAGATGGTGGGTGAGGAGAGGAATTTGTTCAGAGAAATTCTATGGAGGAAGGAAAAATGGATGAAAGGCATATTGAGCGGTAGTGGAATGTTGAAGAAGGTAATAGAGGGGAGAATGTTGAGCCATCGAGGAAAGGGCAGGAACAGGATAGGGATGTTGGACGGGATGAAGAGAGGAAAGAAGTACACAGACATAAAGAGGGACCTGATGTAGATTAGGTTGCTGGATTGGGTTTTGTTTAGAGTTGCAAGTGTTTTTTTTAATCGTGTCCATCCAAAAACCTACCTTAACCGGTAGATTACCTAATAAAAATACACACACACACACACACACACATATATATATATACATATATATATATATATATATATATATATATATATATATATATATATATATATATATGATTTCTTCGACGTAACACGGAAGTATTGAATAACAAACTAAGACAGTAACACACAGCACGAGAACACATAAAAAGAACACTTACAATAATATCTTGATAATTCCGACGGACTCGAGCTCCGTCTTCTTCGGAAGATAAGATATGACTGAGGAAAAGGGCACGTGGTGCAGAGAGAGTAAGGGACGAGGGAGAGGGGAAAATCAGGTAGTGGGGGAGGGGTGAAGGAGGGGTATATGGAAGGGGAGAAAGCGGAGCGGAGAACAGGTGGTGGGAGAGGGGTGAAGGAGGAGGTTATGGAGGGGGAAAGGGAGGCCAGAGGGGAGCGGAGATGGAATAAGGAGGATGTGGAAATAGTAACAAGCGACACAGAACACTAACAATTCATCCACGGATCCCACAACACCCATGACCAAGGTGTCAACTCACCAAGTCATCATAAGGGGTTGACAAGTCAAAACACAGGACAAGGATGACAAAATGTATGCGGATGAATAAATTGTCCCACCACCTTGCAAGAAACAAATCCACCTCCATCCACCCCGCCCCACCCCCCCATATAGTGAACGACATTGAGACCCGGATGTTGATAGGCTTTACACAGCCATATAAATGCCAATTCCATTGTTTTTAATTTTATAGGGTTATCGGATGGGGGAAGGGATGCTAGCACGGAAACATTGTAACAGTGGTTGAAGGGGGTGTTGTGGTGGGAGGCATGTTTTGGGATGGGAAGACCCGCGGACGGGGAAGAGAGGTTACATGCGGCACGATGATTGTTCAACCTGAGGTTCAGGGGTGTAGAGCACTGGCCTATATAAAATGCCGGGCAGAGGTTGCAAGTCAGAAGATAGATTACATTATGAGATGTGTATGAGGAGTGGGGGAAGGGTGGGAGAGAGTTAAAAGGTGGGATGAAGAGGGGTGGAGTGGTGAAAATAGGACACAAGTTTTGCATCTTCCTCGCAAGCACGGAGTGGGTGTGATTTTGGGGGTGGGAGGGGATTTGGAAAGAGGCTTGGTGGATTTGTGGAGATCTGATAGGTTGGCGGGCCGTTTGAAGGTAACAGAAGGGCATTTAGGAAGAAGGTTGGACGAAACGTTGTGATTTTTGAGGATGGGGTACAGGTCTTTGAGGATGAATTTAAGGGACTGGATGCCAGGGAAGTAGGTGGTGCATATTGAGAGAGGGTGGGAGTCTGTGGTTGAGGGAGGATTGGTTGTTTAGGAATGTTTTAGCATTTTTTTGTGTAGCAGAGGATCTGGTTATCCCCGTTGCAAGAGGGACTGGTGAAGGTTGTAGAGGTATTTGTTGAGGGATTCATGATGGTTGCAAATGCGGTGCCCGCGGATAAAGAGGGGGTAAGGGAGGGAGCGTTAGGTGTGGTAGGGGAGGCAGCTGTTAAAATGAAGGTATTGTTGTATGTTAGTGGGTTTAGTATGTTCCGAGGTCAAAAATTTGTTATTAGTTACGGAAATATTAACATCAAGGAAGGTGATCTGTGAGGATGAGAAGTTGGAAGTGAAAGAAAGAGATGAGAAATCATTGAGTTGGGAAATGAAGGAATTGAGGGAGTCTATGTTATGTGGCCAGAGTAGAAAGATGTCATCAATGTACCGGAGCCACAGAAGGGGTTTAAGAGGGTAACTGGAAAGGAACTTCTCTTCCAGGACACCGAGGTGGAGGTTAGCGTACGACGGGCTGAATCTACTTCCCATGGCACAGCCCTTGATTTGGAGGTAAAAATTGTCATTAAACGAAAAAGAGTTACGGGTGAGGATGAAGTTAGAAAGGTCAATGAGAATATCGGTGCTTGGAGTTTGAGGGCTAGGGCGTTTGGAGAGGAAGTGGCGTAGGGAAGCAAGGCCTTCTTCGTGAGGAATGGAGGTGTTTAGGGATGTGACGTCAATTGTGGCCACAATGATCTTAATGTCAGAAGGGAGGGAAATTGAGTGGAGCAGATTGAGGAAGTGGTAAGTAACTTTGACATTGGAGGGTTACGAGTGAACTAAAGGTTGGAGATAGTGGTCGACAAAGGCGGAAATTCTTTCGGTCGGGGAGTTGCGGGAGGAGACTATAGGCCCCCCTGGGTTTTTCGGTTTGTGTATCTTGGGGAGGATATAGAAGTGGGGGGTTTTTTGATGGGAAGGTAAAAGGAGGGAGATGTCACTGGGGGATAGGCTTTCATTAGGGCCGTTTTCGTGTAGGAAAGTGATAATTTCATCTTGGAATGCAGGGTTAGGTTCAGCCGGAATATGTTTGTAGGAAGAAGTGTCTGAAAGTAATCTGTTGGCTTCTTTTAGGTAATCAGTGGTGTTTAAGACTACCACTGTCGATCCCTTGTCAGCGGAGGTGATGACCAGGTTGGGATTTTTTACTAGTTTTCTTAACTCGGATTCTTCTGCAGGGGAGAGGTTTGGTTTGGGATCCAGAGAGTTGTGGAAAAGGAATAGATATTTTAGATAGGAGAAGATTAATAAAGATGTCGACAGGGTGACACATCTGAGCAGTCTGAGACATGTACAGATTTCGGGCAGGACAAAATTATGTAGGTTTTTTTGAGATGTAGCGATTTGGAAAAAAGGGTAGTACAATTGCATTACTGCTTAAATTGAGCGCCTAATGATCTGAAGCTGCACTGATCAACAGTTGAAATGCACCCAAGCGTACTTTCTTAAGTTTTAGGTATTGCTGTTCGCGTGCAAGGCGAAGTTCTAAAAAGATTTGCAAGGACGTAAGAATTAGATAGAACAATGGATGCCTAGTTTTAAGAATTACCTTCCGGAGTGCTTCCAGCAGAGTACTCATCTCTCCTTTTCGATCGTGACCTTTTCCATCCGTCCTCCCTTTTACCGTTAATATGTATAATTTAAACAATCTCACCCATCGTTGTATGACGTTGATCACATTTATCATATCAGCAGAATATACCTTTAACAAATATATATGCAAGGGATTTTGCCTCTAACTTAATCTTTTCCTCGAGAACATTATCATTTTTCTAACATATTTTAGTAACCTGCCAGCCACCTTTACAGTGTGTTTCAGGGGGTGAATGCACCCCAGACTAATTTTCACTGAAATGTTTTAACCCCCACCGCGGTCGGACAATATTCTGATTCCTCCTTTCGTTCGAGGGAAAAACGGAATCTCAAATCTATCTGTGCTACGAGATTTAGTCCATGTTACTTTATTAACATTATCTCTCCTACCGTAGTACAATGGGACAATAATATATTGTCAACATCATTGCATCCTCCCAAGCAAACGTAGATGTCATATTTTCCTTGTGTTACTAAATTTATCATATTGATTTGACACTATTGATCACATCTTTGTAAGTACAAAAGCAGACAACGTAGTTTGAAACGGTGAGTTGGCTCACGCGAGATGCCAAAGAATGGGAGCAAACAATGAAGTTTTTCCAAACGGTTGCAATATTTACAGAAAGGAAGGGCCTAATAGATTGAGTGGGGGAGTATTCATAGCTGTAAAGTCACACTATTAAGTAGACAAAGATACGAATGCTACGAAAATAGCATAGAATCGTTTGGTGTAACATAAAGGACCACGACGACATGAGCCTATTCGTGTGCTCATTTTATAGACCCCCAGATTCTAGTACAGATATTCTAAACAAGATCGAGGACGAAATATTCTCTAGTAAAATCGACATTAAGAAGGAAAGGAAGGCTACAGTCAAATTAAAAAAAAAATTTTAAATGTGTCGAAATTGTTTATGTGAATATATCAAAAAACAAACTTAAAGAATGTCGTAGTAAAACAAAGAGTATCATACGCACAGCCCTACGCTCATTTAAATTTAAAATTCTAAGCGAATATCTGGAGGAAAATCCAAAGTCATTCTGGTCCTATGTTAGAGAAATACAGGGTAAACGTCCAACTGTACATTCTTTAAAGACAGAAAACGGAGACATTATTACAGACAGCGTGAAAAAAGCGATCATTTTAAACAAGTTTTTCCAGAGCGTCTACAATAGGGACACAGACCCACCAAATGATCCTCCACATCCACCCGGGGAAGGCATGAGCGACATACCAATGACCAAGAATGGAACAGAACATCTGCTACGTAGCATCAAAACAAACAAATCACCTGGTCCGGAAGACATACCTGCTAGAATATTAAACGAATTAGCCGAAAACTTTCCCCAGTTTTTAGAAATTATTTTTCTAAAATCGATAGAAGATGAATCAGTTCCTCGTGACTGGAAGCTAACTCATATAAACCCATTTATAAAGACAGGAATAGGGATAAACCAACCAATTACCGACCCATTTCTTTGACATCCATCTCTTGTAAATCATTAGATCACATTATTGTCAGTAATATAATGAGGTTTCTTCTTAGTAGGAAAATACTAAGCCACAACCAGCACGGATTTAGGAAGAGCAGATCTTGCGAAACACAATTAGGTCCTTTCATTCACGACTCACCTAGATCGGGAGAAAACAACACACAAATCGACGCAGTATTCCTAGATATCAAAAAGCCTTCAATAAAGTCTCACACAAAAAAATTGTTACGCAAACCTAGATACTATGGAATCAATAAGAAAATTATTCATTGGATTAGAGACTTCTTGTCAATTCGCAAACAAATAGTAGTCATCGATGGGTTGTGCTCAAAAGAAAGAGATGTAACATCGGGCGTCCCCCAGGGAAGTGTAATAGGACATCTTCTATTCTTAATATACATTAATGACTTAAGCGTACACGTTAGCAGTAATCTTAGATTATTCACCGATGACACCGTGGTTTGCAGGGTAATAAGGAGCCAACTAGATCGCCAGCTACTCTCCAGAGACTTTGACACAATCTCGGATTGGTGCTAGAAATGGGGATTAATGCTCAATGTAGACAAATGCGCAGTTTTGAAATTTTGGAACAAAGGAAGTGGTGAACAGGACATAAACTACGAAACAGAGGGTTAAGTGCTAACTACGGTCAAACAAGTAAAATATTTGGGGGTAGATCTATCACCACGCCTTTCATGGGGAGCAAATATCAGGGCAATATGCTGGTCCGCTTAAAAGAAACTGGGCTTTATTAAACGAGTGGTGGGGAATGTAATGAAAAAGTTAAAGAGAGGTGTTATTTTGCTCTAGTTAGACCACATTTGGAATATGGCGGAAGTATTTGGGATCCTTGGGGGAAAGAAAATCTGGCAAAAAGAACTAAATTAAGTGCAGAGAAAATACGTTAGATTGGTGAAAAATATATATGACCAGAACACAAGTGTAAGAGGTCTCTTAGGGGATTTAGGCTGGGAGCCCCTTAAAATGCGAAGAGAACAAGCGAGACTTTTGGAAATATTCATAAACAGCGAGTTTAACGATGACACAAAAGGAATAATAACAATCCCACACTACTTAGGTAGATCAGACCACAAATATAAAATAAGGGAGGGGATTCCAATGCAAATGGATGCAAATACTCATTCTTCCCCAGAATAATCAGAAATCATAATAGCAAGAATCCGAAGTCCATTAAGAAATATTAAAAACATTTAATTTACAAGTCGGAATAAAATTAAAAATTCAAAGATTGTGGATGTGTATGTTTGTTGGTAGTTTGTGGGTTTGCATGTGTGTCAAAGGGTTTGGGCAAAAGGGTTCTTGAATGAATGTTTAACATGTTTTCAGGAAGTTCTCTCGGGTTTCCCACCGGGTCAGCGTGGTGTGCACCGACGTTTCGACGGCTAACTCTGCCATCGTCTTCAGGGTGAAGTGCAGAGCAATGAATTCGCCAGGTATTTATACCCTGTCGTAGGGTCAGGTGTCCTCTGATTGGTCCGATGTGTTCCCAAGTGCCGAGCCGCCCCGGTGACGTCTCGTACTTTCAATTTTTCTCAGCACAGGTCTCCACGTGCTGCTGATCTGGAAGCCAGTGTCCCTGTTGAAGGTATTCTGTCCTTCCAGTCGGATTTCCACGGCTTCCTTCGCCACTCGGTCCCAGTAGCCGTTCGTGTGACAAAGTGTTTTGGTGCTCCCCCAGTCAATCCGATGACCATGCGTGATGCTGTGTTCGGCGACTGCAGACTTCTCAGGGTAATGGAGTCTGATGCATCGCTCATGCTCCGTTAGTCGCTTTTCAATTGTGCGGCCAGTCTCCCCGATGTATACCCGGCCGCATCCGCCGCGGGATCCGGTATACCCCCGGCGCCTTCAAACCTCGTTCGTCTTTTGCCGTGCCAAGGAAGTTCTTCAATTTTCCTTGTGGCTTGTGGATGGTTTCCACTTTATGTTTCCTTAGTATCCTGGAGATCTTATGGGATACCGTGGAAACAAAGGGGATGGTGACCCTGGCAACGGGTTTTTCTCTTTCCTCTCTCTGACGGTCGTTTCTGGTGAAGGCCCTTTTAAGGGCCAAATTGACCTCCCGGCTTGTGTATCCATTCTGAAGGAAAGTATTTTTCAGGTGATGAACTTCTGCCTCCAAACCTTCCTGGTCTGACACGCATTTTGCCCGGTGGATGAGCGTTGACATAACCCCTCGTTTTTGGGCAGGGTGATGGTGGCTTTTCCCGTTCAAATAGAGATTGGTGTGGGTAGGCTTCCTATACACCTTGTGGCCTAAGCTCCCGTCCGCTTTCCTTTCAATTAGGATATCCAGGAAGGGCAGCCGACCGCTGCTCTCAATCTCCATGGTGAACTGGATGCTGGGATGAATGCTATTCATGTGGCCAAGGAAGTTGGTGATGGTGTCCGGTCCGTGCGGCCATATGATGAAGGTATCGTCCACATACCTGAAGAAATGCCTCGGTTTTAGTGGGGCCGTTCTAAGTGCCCTCTCCTCGAACTCCTCCATGTAGAAATTGGCAATCGCCGGAGACAATGGAGAGCCCATGGGGACGCCTTCCACTTGCTCGTAAAACTTCTTTTCGTATTGAAAATGAATTGTATTGTATTGAATTGTATTGAATGAAAAGTGCAGAGCAATGAATTCATTTTCATATTCATTGCTCTGCACTTCACCCTGAAGACGATGGCAGAGTTAGCCGTCGAAACGTCGGTGCACACCACGCTGACCCGGTGGGAAACCCGAGAGAACTTCCTGAATACAATACGCCGGGAAAAACTGAGATCCTTCATTTAACATGTTTGGTTTGTCGGCTATAAATTTGTGGCTTCTGCATGCGTTTTTTCCCTAATTTACTCGTGGAGGCCTAACACCTCCCGCCACACGCCCTTGTGGCCGCTTGCAGGATATTGAGTAGATGTAGATGTAGATCATAATCGCTTATAAATCCAGCCAAATGCGGTCATCTAATTGAGCCATTAATTGCCGTCGTGAGGATCGCATGTAAACAGCAGTATATTGTAGATGAGCCCTGATTAACTTATACTGTGTAATTCGTATTATTATCCATAAATGATACATCTTGATATTTTTCCAAAATAATAGTTAAGCATCTCGGAAGTGTTTTGGATCAATACGGTCAAAGTGGTAGGGATGTAAGGAGAAGAATTGCGCTAGGCAAGGAGGCTTTCACAAGGAGGAGGGAGTTGATGACGGGGACGTTGAGTAGGGATGTTAAGACAAGACTCGTAAAAACTCTGATATGGAGCGTAGCTATGTACGGCGCGGAAACGTGGTCACTGAAGCAGGAGGATAGACGTAGATTGGATGCTTTTGAAATGTGGGTTTGGAGAAGAATGGAGAAGGTGAAATGGACCGAAAGGAAAACAAATGAGGAAGTACTATAGATGGTGGGTGAGGAGAGGGGTTTGTTGAGAGAAATCGTATGGAGACAGGAAAAATGGATGAAAGGCGTATTGAGCGGTAGTGGAATGTTGAAGAGGGTAATAGAGGGGAGAATGTTGGGCAAGCGAGGTAAGGGCAGGAACAGGATCGGGATGTTGGACGGGATGAAGGGAGGAAAGAAGTACACCGAGATGAAGAGGGATCTGATATAGATTAGTTTGATAGGTGGCGAGTCACAAAATGTTTATTTGATAGTTGTGTCCATCCAAAAACCTACCTTAAACGGTAGATTACCTAATAATAAATTAAGCAAAGCTATGACATAATAAATTGGGTCGTGGAAGTCCAGGGCTAGAGCTTTGGACTCCCGACCGGAGGGCCCGGGTTTGATTCCTGGGTAAGCCAATTTGGGCACCTGCAGCTCCACCCAAGTTATGTGATTTTTCGGGTACCAGATCTTCCTGGGAAACCATGGGATACACAGGGATAGGAACTGGTCCCCCTACCCTGATGTGTGAAATTCACACGACCTCGGGTTTAGTACTGGGCGAACTCTACCATCACCTACCAAACCGACCTTTGGGTTTATTACTGTGTTCATGTATTTTATAACAACAAAACTAGTTATTCAGTTATTAAAAGTATAGCATTAAAAAAATTGATTTATTTTAATTATGATCAATTGCGACAATTTAAATTTGATAACTAGTTTATCATTATCGATTTACAAAATACCTCAATCTGGATGTGTGTAGCATGGTAGGTATTTTTAATGTTTATTTCTTTTTACATCTACATCTACATAATACCTCGCAAGCCGCCGCAAGGGCGTGTGGCGGGGTATTACCCTCCACATGGACTATGACCTTAACGTGGTCGAAGGGTTTGCGTATTCCGATGAGCCTTAGAGTTGTGCTGGCGGTAGCAGTGATAATTGCTTCTGGTAGGGCCACTCATGTCAGATAGGTGGAAGGTCGTCCATGCGGCATCTGTCCCCAGTGGGGCGGCCATTACACGTAAGTGATGGTGTAACGTTAAAAACACTGTTTTGGAAGGCAATGGGAAACCTCCTCAATTATCATTCCCAAGATTCCTGTGATGAACACAACAGAGGGTATGAGTCCTGGCTACTACGGGACTCGGCCAAATCAGTTGTGTGTCGTGCCCGGCAGCGGGGGAGGCAAGGCTTCCGCGGTCGTCATCTCGCGAAGCCCTTACTGGGGCCAGGTAGACCATTGGGTTGAGCGTGCGACTACTGACTGGAGGGCCCGGGTTTGATTCCCGGGCAAGCCTCTCTCGGCACACCGTGTTAATTTCACACGCCGTCGGGATAAATAACTGTGGCATGGCGGGCAATTTTACATGTAGTATGTGTGCGATTGTTTCTTTATGAGGTTATATGCACTTGATAAGAAATGCACGTGCATGATATAATATTTGTGCCCGGTGCAGCGCCATGCCAAAGGCCCTAGCGGCGGTTTTTGGTGATGCATAACTGAGACGAGAGAGACTAATTTAGGAGAGGTGCTCCCGATTATCGCCGTTCGGTTAATCAGTACATCCGCCATCTTCGCCGGGAGTGATAGGGGTTGGGTAGTCCTCTCAAAATCCCTTACTCGAGACAGATTGCGCCGTAACGAACGAGAGTTTGAAAATATCCGCAGAGTTGATTTAGTAGCTGTACGTTCTCCCATTTTACGAATCCTAATGAAAAGGTTGTCCTCGTCGTAATTTGACGACCCAACCCCCTTCCCGAGCGATGAGACGGAAGGGAAATCGTGACGAAGCAGAGACACTGGAGTTGTGACTATGCGGGGGGATGGAAACGGAATAAAAAACTCGGTGCCAGAGACACCCCTTAGTCATGTTCGACGCTCAGAGAAGGGGGGTTCGCAGTAATGATGGGGGATGATTAATTCCTGGGCTCGATTTTGTTCTTCCTGGTGCATTATTATTAATAACTCAGGGCCCAACGATGTCCCTTCCCTCGGCACTGCGACCCCCTTCACTGCGTAGGACCCTCAAATCTCCTCCCTCCGCCATTTCTCGTGCTCGCAGGGGACAAAAGACGGGCCAAGGGGCGGCAGGGGACCTCCCCCTGAGCCACATCAAGGGTCTTCGCCCCACTTCTTCGTCCCACACACTCCAAACAACCCCTCGGTCCCCGCAGCAAAGGAGGGGCAACCGGAAGGGATTCCCTTTCCCTCCCCGCCTGCTTCTCCTCAAGGAAAGAGACGTCGGTCATCGTGGTGGGGGGCATCGCATCGACGGACGCCGATATTTCCCCCGCATCGGAAACAGTTTGTAGAAATTCGGTGAAATAGATATGGGGTAAGAATGATTGCAGGCAAGAAGAAGATTGAGGGTGAGGTAGGCTAAGTGCTTCGAGTAAGGGGAAGTCTAAATTCGACTTCAAAATAAGAAGGGAAAAACTAAGGCCTAGAAAAACTAATTTACCTATATTGACAGCATTTTGGGCCCACATACTTTACCTACCCCGCTGGCGGGGATGACCCTAGACCCTCCGGGTCGAGTTCCGTAGTTGCTATGACTTATGTTGGTACTTGAACACTATTCTTGAAAAATGAGGTGTGGTTGGTTTCCCGTTGCCATCCTCAATAGTGTTTTTGACGTGATACCATCACTCAATGGCCGATGCCCCTGGGATCAGACGCCTCACTGAGGGACAGACGGTGCACCCCGACTACCTTTCACCTAACTCCTAACCCTCGACCTATCTGGCTGGCATGGAGGACCCTATTGAGAGGAATAATGGAAATTCCCGAAAGGGCATATTTGCGGGTCATAGGAAGTCGCGCATCCCTTCCATCACGTCGAGGTTATGGTCCATTGGGTTGGATATACTATCACAGATGCTAAATTTACTCTGAGACTTGCATATTTTCTTTGAAAGATCTTCGTTCCCTTCGTTGTGTGGGAGAGAGGTAATAGTTGTTTTCGAGGCAACGGTTTTAAACGTTGGCACAAAAATGGTTTTCTCTTAAATCGATATGTAAATTATAGCTACCAGTTATTACATTTGCCCAGTACTTACTTGGCATATTGAAATGAAATACTTTGCTTTGTAATTACACACAAATTATTAAAACAAACATTACTGTTTTTTAAATAAATTGTGTGGAATTACAAAGTAAAGTATTTCATTTCCATGTGTAATGCAAATTTCATTAAGTTACGCCGGAGACAACTTACTTGGCACTTTAATGTTAACCTCGATTTACAGGCGAAAACTTTTCTGAAATAGCTAAAATACTACTGAGTAAATCCTCAGGTAAGCAATTTATAAACATACATTTTAATGTAACTTAAACTTAACAGAAAACTTAATTTAACAGAATAATTTCAATATAAGTTTAATTTAATAAATTTAATTCACCTACATTTTGCTGAAAAACGAAATACATGTGCGAAAAGTGAAGAGTCAGGCGTGATGTTGTGGAATCGAGACATTATGAGAACTCTGTTGCAATTTTCCACAATTAAAACTTTATTTCAACCATGGTTTCGATACGCTGTATCATCATCAGGGCTGATGATATAGTGTATCGAAACCATGGTCGAAATAAAGTTTTAACTGTGGAAAATTGCAACAAAATTCTTATTAAAACACATGAGTTTTTTACCAACTCCTTTGGCAAGACATGACACATTTTAAGGAACTGTATTTTAATTATGCGATAATATGTTTTCTCTCTTTTTTGTGATTTTTGCAAAAGGCTTATTATTTCAAAGGTTATTTCAACAAATGGACGCGTTTATTTGTTTACCCAATCTATGTCGCTTTGCAGCCTAAGGAATGCTTTTTTGCAAAATATTTATAAACTTTCAGTTATAGTTAATTGTTGAAACCCAAAAACTTCTGCAATATATCCACTCAGCCGTCCTGATGTTGTTATTTTCCGTAGTTTTAGATGACTTTTAACCTAAGACTTTAACAGACTGGTTCTCTATCCCGTCACCTATAATATTTGAAAACATTACGAGGGTAATTTGTTGTCTTCGCCTTAACTTTATGGAATTTGCACAGCATATTAAACTTAAATAAATGACTTTGTAGTTTTTGTGTGTTTTGGAATTACAATGATACCTATTTCATTTCAATTTGCGAGGGAGTTCTGTGTTAGCGCTCTGACTTTCTGATCTGCATGGTTGAATTTCGTGCTTTTATCTGTTCCGAAGGCCGGTAAAATTTCCTTCAATAAAAATATTCACCTGAAACCATATGCTGCAAACACATCTTTCTTCAAGCCCATACACTTCCTGCCTGCCACCCTTCACTCCGTCAAAAATACCATTTTCTCTCCCGTCTCTGCGCAAATTGCTTACTCAGCATCCTCTCTATAGTTTGATACGTCACTGCCTTAAACAACAACTGCATTAACCCTGCATCAACTATTTCCCTCCCTTCTTCTAATATCTCCCAGCATGCTTCTCTCTTCCTTATAGAAATTTTGAATCTTTAATTTGCCTACCATTCGGTTGCATGACTCACTCCATTTTAACGGTTGCTACTTTGTTCAGGGAAGAGAATGACGACTTGTGATTGAGTAATTGGGATTTTCCCTTAGAATTCAGTGTCCAATTGCTCTTTCAAAACATAAAATACCAACAGTGCATTTATGTTGCTTTTATTCGGGGAGTTTTTAAATAGCCTAAAATTTGCTGCCTCACTGCTCGTACAAGTTTTTTTGGGGAGGCGACCGACAGCTGAGGTCATTTGCGCCATTAGGGATGGGTGGGAAAGGATGGGTAGAGAGAAACCTTGCATCGGCATTAGCCTACTCTTGTTGAAAGGCGCCAAGGGGTCAGACAGTTTAACGTCCCATCCGACGGACGTCGTACTCACTTAAAGTGCTCTCCACAAAGCACCTCAAAGTAGAGATTGGGATACCACTGAAAAATATTTGTTGTCTCCAGTATTTGAACCCGGGCCTTCACGGTGAGCCTATACGATAGCCTCTACACCATCACGATCCCCCTTTTTGTACAAGATAGTGATCTTAAGACAAAACTAAAGGTAATCATGGAGATGCCATTTCTCCCTCAATGAACTTGTTTCCCACGTCCTTTGAAGTATCCGAGGGAACTAAAATGCATACCGGATGAATATACTACTGATGGGTTTCCGAGGCTAATTTAGCTTCTCCAGTGGTGTTTAAATTGCAAAAGCGGATCCGCACTCGGCCTCGTAAAACGTCGTCGTTATTTGATATTTCGTTCAATTTCTAAATAAATTATTTGTCACCTTCTATTTGAGTACTCCTACGCCAAAAATATATATAATTTAAGTGCTTCAAATTTTCATTTAATGACTGCTAAAATTATAAGTTCTACCCCCAGCGTCATTGTCCAATGAAGAGTACCATCTCAGCCTAGCGCAACAGCGACCTGAAAACGAGCAATCCGGCTCGGAGATATCGAGATAGGTATGCTGAGCAATTTCATTATCAGCCGCGATAAAAGAGGCACACGTAGCATAAGTCAGTGGGTGAATCGGATTGCCCTGGAGAGATCTATCTCCCCAGGGCAATCCAATTAGCGGTGGCGGCCATTGGATAGATGGCTTAAACCTATCCCAGGCCGCGTTCGTTAGCGGCGGTTAATAATAATACATTGCAGGCGGTTTTGAGGCTTCGATAAGAAGAACGCAAGCTCATCTCGCCGGCTACAACTAGGGCCGCGCGGATATGAGGAAACAATCAGAAGCATGACCAGAACATCCAGCACCAACATCCAGAATATCACAGCAACGTAACATATCTTCCCCTCTTATCAACTCCCCCCTCTTCAAAGAATTGGGCTATTATATAAATGTAATTCTCCTTTGGATATTGTTAGCACTACTTCAACCGCCTTCGTGTAAAACAGACTAAACAAATGAATCGCTCTGTCTGGTCTATACCATCCTCCCACTTCAATCTTTCTAATGGCATTCTAATTTATTTAGAACTTTATCACATTAGTTTTAATTTAATTTTTTATCAATTTTTAATGCTAATGGATTCGTACAAATGAAACCATATTCTTATTTTTCCATCAGCAAAATTTGACCTGGGGTGACTGGCACAATATTTTGTTCCCAGTGGAAAACGTTTTGATTTAAGAATACTTATAGTCTGATTTATATGATAGAGCCATGAAATGGCCTTCATCATATTCCTTTCCTATCCAATCCTCTCATCGATATTAGAAAAAACCCTTCCATGGACTACAGCCTTGATGTGGTGGAAGGGTTTGTGCCTTTACATTGATTCCTAGAGCTGTGTTGGTGGGAGCAATGATAATTATCCCTGGTCGAAGTTCAGTCAGCCAAAGGGTCGAAGCATTTCTGAGTGATTTGGAAATTCAGTGCGATAGGTATGCGGTGATAACATGAAAATTGGTGATATCAATTATAGCAAGTAGCAAACAGCAAGTTAAGGGCTTTCGGTTGACACATTGCGAGTGGGATTTGGATCTATTACTGAATAGAGAGAGAATATTTACGTCTCTATGTATGACTCAAACAAAGAGGAAGGCAGACCACGGTAAGATGGTTGGGCGGTCGGGCTCCAGCGGGCGCTCGGGTGAGGGCCCACCATCGGTCGCGCTCTTGCGCGCCCCTGGGGACTCAGCCCCACTGGGTTCCCGCCGGAGAGTAAACGGGGGGAGGGGTTTGCATCACTCACTCCAGTTGTCTTCCTGCTCACCCCCGAAGTCGTGGGGCCTCGCCTCCGCCCCACCGCCCAGGAAGGAGACCACGAGCAGCGCGAACGCCAAGCTGCCGACGACCCCTGGTGGAGGCCCGCTTCTCGGGGGGGTCGGTCGGATGTCGCCACCCCTCTTGTGGATCGCCGCGGGGGTCCTCAGAGGCGAACAGGGCCTCGGTCGCGGGTGAGAGGAACCCCCAGGAGCGCCGTCCCCTTCCGGTACCATGCTCTCAATGCGCGCTGTTCTTAACACCGCGGCCCATCCCGAAACTCGAGGGAGCGAGGCGATGTTTCCCAGTCCTGTAATGGACAAATAAATAGCCATCATGACAACCTGCAGTTACTCGAGGCACCAGGAAATAAAATTGGCAACTTTTTCGGAGTCGCGCTCTTGGAGCAAGGGCAATTGGCTCACTGCCTCTCACTCATTATTTTGAGCTCTGCATTTGGTTAATGGATATGATCAATGAAGTATAGAGGAAAATATCAAAACTTAGGTTAATTTCCTTTCCATCTTGGAGGTTTTGTAAGGATTACAGTTCCATGGAGAATCGAACGAATCTATAATTCAGATACGTGTAATGTGTTAGGTGGCAACTTGAGTCTTACGGCTTGGTGTACAAGCTTTTATAAAATAAGTAATAATAATGAGGAAAGGTTTTGAAGGAGTTTCCCCAATGACACCTTTCCTTTTTTATGGCGGAAACAAATACAAAATTATATATAAAAGGTATTACAAAAGTAAGAAGAAATGATCTGCGCTAACAGTTGGAGAGAAGTTGGGTAACACAGAAAATATCCAAGAGAGATTGAATGAATATATAGTATACTAGATGCACAAAAACAAAGGTTATGCGATTTTCCAGAAAGAAAAAGGCTAAGCTAAATATTAAAATAGGCGGGGAAAAATAGAGCAAGTGGAAGAGTTTACATATCTCCGAAGTGTTTTGGACCAATACGGTCTAAGTGGTTGGAACGTAAGGAGAAGCGTTGCGCTAGGCAAGGAGGCTTTCTCAAGGAGGAGGGAGTTGATGACGGGGACGTTGAGTAGGGATGTTAAGACAAGACTCGGAAAAACTCTGATATGGAGCGTAGCTATGTACGGCGCGGAAACGTGGTCACTGAAGCAGGAGGATAGACGTAGATTGGAGGCTTTTGAAATGTGGGTGTGGAGAAGAATGGAGAAGGTGAAATGGACCGAAAGGATAACAAATGAGGAAGTACTAGAGATGGTGGGTGAGGAGAGGGGTTTGTTGAGAGAAATCCTATGGAGGCAGGAAAAATGGATGAAAGACGTATTGAGCGGTAGTGGAATGTTGAAGAGGGTAATAGAGGGGAGAATGTTGGGCAAGCGAGGTAAGGGTAGGAACAGGATAGGGATGTTGGACGGGATGAAGGGAGGAAAGAAGTACACCGAGATGAAGAGGGACCTGATATAGATTAGTTTGATAGGTGGGGGGTCACAAAATATTTATTTGATAGTTGTGTCCATCCAAAAACCTACCTTAAACGGTAGATTACCTAATAATAATAATATAGATGCACAGTGTGGTAAAGAACTTAAGCCAACAAGGTTAGACATAGAAAAGGAACATGACGTAGAAGAAGATAGCTTAGTTCCAGGCATACTCGACGATGAGATAGAGACGATATTAATGGAAATGAAAGCAAATAAGGCCGTGGGGGTAGACAACAATCCTGCGGAACAGAAATGTTTAGGAAAATGTGGGAGGAAGACTATATACGTGGTATCTATGAGGAAGGGATCTGGCCGGAAGATTTTATGAGAACGGTGTTAGTTCCTATTCCGAAAAAGGTAAACGCTACGACATGTGAAGACTACCGAACAATAAGTTTGATATCCCACGCAGCTAAAGTTATTCTCAGGATCATCAATAAAAGGATAGAGAGTAAGGAAAATGATTACTTAGGGGATGATCAGTTAGGGTTTAGGAAAGGAAGAGGTACGCGTGATGCCATTGCAGTAATGAAATCACTAATCCAGAGGAATATAGACGTATTTGGAGAATCAGAACGTATTTGCCCGTTTGGTAAATTAAAAAAATGCGTGTAACAGAGTGAATTGGGAAAAACTATGGCGTATGCTGCAGAAAATAGGATTAGATTGCAGGGACAGGAGAATAATCCGCTACCTGAACCTGTCTCAGACTACTCAGGTGCGATTTGGGAAGGGAGCGATGGGCAGTGTTAGGAAGAGCAGGGCAGTTGAAAGCTGGGCAGGAAGAAAAGGGCAGGGTTGCCCATTATCACCGGTCTGTTCGAAGTTTATGTGGAGGAAATGATTAAAGAGGCATGGGAGGAATTAAAGGTAGGAATGAAATTTGGAGGGGAATTCGTAAGCCAGTTAGGTTTGCTGATGAACAAGAATTAGTTTGTAAGTCAGCCAAGGGGTTGCAAGCATTGCTGAGTGAATTGGAGATTCAGTGCGATATAAGGGGTGAGATTCAATATAAATAAAACAAAGGTTATGCGATTTTCCAGAAAGAAAAAGGCTAAGCTGAACATTAATATAGGAGGAGTAAAAATAGAGCAGGTAGAAGAGTTTACGTATCTAGGAAGTTTTTTGGACCAACAGGGTCAAAGTATGGAAAAAATTGTGGTAGGCAAAGAGGCTTTCACTAGGAGGAGGAAGTTGATGACAGGGACTTTGAGTGAGGATGTTAAGAAATGGCTTGTTAACACTCTGATAAGGTTTTTTAAGGCGCCGAAATAAGGTCGCCGAAGCAGAGTGATTTGGCGTAGAATGCAGGTTTTTGAAATGTGTCCGTGGAGAAGGATGGAAAAGGTGAAATGGATAGAATGGAAAAGACATGAGGGAGTTTTTAGAGTGGTTAATAAGGCGAAGGGTTTTTTGCAGAAATGAAATAGTGTATTCGTGTTCGATGGTGGAATGAAATAAGGACAGAAGTATGCGTTAGGTTTGAGGGTCTTACTGTATTTTCCGATTTCAAGTTGTGATTTTGGTTAGGAGAAGGAAGTATATGTATTTTTGTACAACTGCTTTGACTAAGCCCATCCAAAACCTACCCTAACCAGTAGAATATAAATAATAATAATATATGCTTATTAACATATTTTTTCAAGGGAGTGAGAAAAAATAAAAATATAGAATCTATATAATAAGGATATAAAACCAGGAGGCCTATACGGAGAGAGTACGTATATCTACATCTACATAATGCCCCGCAAGCCGCCGCAAGGGCGTGTGGCGGGGGGTGTTAGGTCACCACCCAAAAAAGTAAAAAAGAAAGACCGCATTCAAAACCAATACACACATGCAAAGCAAAATATGATGTATATGGGGATAGGTGAGAGCCAGGTAAACTCGATTGCGACTTAGAAATGGCATTAAGGGAATTGAAATCAATTAAATCCGTGGAAATGCATAAAGTCAATGCAAAACTACTTAAGTGCTTAGGGAAAGCGAACAAAGAGCTGTAAGGGATAATTCATGGCGTTTATGAATTAGGAAATTGGCCGGAAGATAACGTCAGGTGAGTGTTAGTTTCCATCCCAACGGAGGAAGAGGCAGCAGTATGTGAGGATTATGTAACAGTAAAATAAAACCCAGAGTAGTGTGTCAGGTGGTGTCTTTTTGAAAGGAGTTAAGGGTTTGGCAATGATCAATTTGAGTCTATCGAGGGCGTACCTCAGTCGGTAGGCTAATAAGTAGTAGTTATAATTATGCGAACTCAAATTTAAGAATAGGATGCTCAAAGTAATATATTTATTGTGCTTCCTCTGGCACGATGCCTTTTCAATGTGACCATAGAATGTGCTCGCCTATAAAGCTACAGGATCACCTCGGGAATGATGGTCGCATCTATCCGCGAACTGAAATCAATCTCTCTCGGTGGATATGGATCTAGCGATCTTTGATTTGGCCATTGCTCATTAATCTGCATAGGGCACGCAGGAGACTTTGCATCCAATCGCAGGGATTATGAAACATATTTGCTCCTTCCTGGGCACTCACTCATGTGGAGTGGGCTGGCGTCAACTGTTGGGCGGCTTCGCTTTCAAAGGAACACGAGGGTTGATGAAATTCAGTTTCCCGCTGTGGACTACGGTTTCCCTGCTTGAGATATACTATATGTACATATGAACGATCACGAACGGATAACGCACTGCGTCTATGAAAATGGCGGTCTTTTTAGAGAGAATCTTGAATTTTCATATTCCTTAATTACACCTGATCGATATATTGAATTAAATTCTCAATGTCGAATTAGTGATCTAAAAATGAAAATATTGATGTTTATGGCCAAACAACTTGCCTCTGGAAAGGATAAAGTGAGCTTCTTACGGATTCTTTTAAATTGATCATATTAAATAATATTTACATAAGCCGTAAAGGGTTTTTTACGAAAAAAAATTACAAAGTTACGTGCTAGTAAATTCGTAAACTAGTGGATAAGTTGACTATTTTTTTAGGTAATCTACCGGTTAAGGTAGGTTTTTGGATGGACACAACTTTCTAAGAAACATTTTATTACTCCAAACAAAACCCAATCCAGCAACCTAATCTACATCAGGCCCCTCTTCATCTCTGTGTACTTCTTTCCTCCCTTCATCCCGTCCAACATCCCTATCCCGTTCCTGCCCTTTCCTCGCTTGCCCAACGTTCTCCCCTCTATTACCTTCTTCAACATTTCACTACCACTCAATATGCCTTTCATCCATTTTTCCTGCCTCCATAGGATATCTCTACAAACAAACCCCTCTCTTCCCCCACGATCTCCAGTACTTTCTCATTTGTTTTCCTTTCGGTCAATTTCACCTTCTCCATTCTTCGCCACACCCACATTTCAAAAGCCTCCGATCTATGTCAATCCTCCTGCTTCAGTGACCACGTTTCCGCGCCGTATATAGCTACGCTCCATATCAGAGTTTTCACGAGTCTTGTCTTAACATCCCTGCTCAACGTCCCCGTTATCAACTCCCTCCTGCTTGAGAAAGCCTCCTTGCTTAGCGCAATTCTTCTCCTTACGTCCCTACCACTTTGACCGTATTGGTCCAAAACACTTCCGAGATATGTAAACTGTTCTACCTGCTCTATTTTTCCCCGCCTATTTTAATATTTAGCTTAGCCTTATTCTTTCTGGAAAATCGCACAACCTTTGTTATATTAATACTGATTCTCATGCCATATTTATCGCACTGAACCTCCAATTCACTCAGCAATACTTGCAATCCCTTGGCTGACTGGGCAATTAATGCTTGGTCATCAGCAAACCTAACCGATTTTACGAATTCCCCTCCGACTTTTATTCCTACCTCCAGTTCTTCCCATGCCTCTTTAATCATTTCCTCTACATATACGTTGAATAGCAACGGTGACAATGGGCAACCCTGCCTTTCACCTCTCCCTAACACTGCCTATCCGGACTCCCCGTTCCCGTTAAACATAGACTTCTCCGTGAAAATGTCCAAAAGGTGAGACACATGCTCGATTCCGATTGACCCCCAACTGTCAGGGTGTTAGAAGAAGATTGCAATATTCAGTAAACCACGGTGCATTGCATTCTCATAGAAGATTTAGCCATGAGAAAGGTGTACCAAGGTGGACCCCAAGGTCCATTCGGAAGACTGCTTGTGTGATGATCTTGCCTTTGACCTCTTGGACCACTGTGAAAGTGACCAGGATTTGTCAGAATAGGTGGTTACAAGAGACGAGACATGGGTCTTTGAGTACCATCCAATTATAACTCCTTATCAGTACCATAATGGACCACTAATTTATGTCAAATAGGCCATGGTGTCTGAACGAGGGTCCCGTTGATGCCTTCCAGGAAGCATACGACAACTGACGGCGGAGGCACTGACATTGGTGTGTCGGTACGTAAGGGTACTCTTATGAAGAATTGTAGCAATATGTTCCTTGAGCTGCAATAAATATTTTCCCCGATTTGTTCTGATTTTTTTTGGGACAGACCATGTTTGTTTATTTGAAAGACTGAGAATAAAGTTAGTCTAGGGGGATAGAGAGCATTAGAGTACAGACCAAAGAATCTAGAGTTCAAATGTCAGGTGATGCCTTTGGACACTCTCGGCCAAGGCTGAGTAACGAATCTTCACGTGGACCTCAATTGCTGAACGATGATAAGCGCCTCCACCTCCTGTCATTTGCGGGCATATCCCTCACCTTGCTAATTGGTGCACCACCATCTCTAAACTCACTTTTCAAGCACACTACATTAGGTGTTCATAAGGAAATGCGTTTTATTTTCGATGGGTTGATAAATTCATATCCTAATGAGCATTATGACCTTATAACATGACATTCACACGTTATCTGTGATCATCGCTTTCTGTTAGCCGTTAGACGTGAGTGAGTTAATTATTTTTGTGTATATTACGCTACGTGACCGCATTTCACCCTTCTGTAAATTCTTATTTTTGCACCTTTGATTCGAGTCAAAAAATAGAAATTCGTTTTATCAATGACGTCGACATTATTAAGAATGAGAGAGTCCCAACGAACAAGTTTTTAAAAAAGGTAGAGTTAAATGATATGTTGTCGAGTATTAAGAATACATATTATCGAGGAGAAAATTTTCAGATTCTCGTTAATCGGAGAATGGTTTTGATGTGCAACTGGGGTTCCCAAGGTGCTCTCAGAAGACCGCTTGTGGGACAAATCTTGCCTTGGATCTCTTGGACCCCTGTGAAAGTGACCCAAATTTTTCAGAAAATTTGGTTACTGGTGACGAGACATCTTTGAGTACGACCCAAGTACAACCCCTTTGAGTACCATTTTTGACCACTGGTTTATGTCAAAGAAGCCATGACGAGGTGCCTGAACGAGGGTCCCGTTGATGCCTTACAGGAAGCATACCAACTGGAAATGATTACTGGCGTTAGTTTACCAATACTTAAGCGTCCTCTTAAGTAGAACCTTAGGAATTAGTACTTTGATCTCTAATAAATTCCCTTCCTCCTCAAAATTTGTTCTACTTATTTTTTGGGACAGACCCTGTATGAGAAATTGTGTTGAAACATTGTTGAAAGTTAAGAAAAACTGAACGACGTGATTAGCTGTGTACAATTAGGAAGGCCTTAAATTGGTACTTGCGCGGCTTGGTGCATTCATTTGTTATATAATTATGACAATTTTATAGCATACCGGTCATTATGCATTTAAGTTGTTCATTCGTGTTGTACTTTCTGTTGGAGAATGAATCGTCTACATCTACATCTACTCAATACCCCGCAAGCCGCCGCAAGGGAGTGTGGCGGGGGGTGTTAGGGCACCACCCGTAAATTAGGGAAAAAAACCGCATGCAGAAGCCACAAAATTTTAGTCCACAAACCAAACATGGTAAACATTCATGCACAAACCCTTTCGCCTCACACACAAACTACCTACAAACATACAAACATGCAAAATCTTTGAATTTTAAATTTTGCTACGACTTGTTACTTTAATGTTTTTAATTTTTCTAGATGGACTTCGGATTCTTACTATTATGATTTCTAAAATAGAGGAAATGGAGCTATTGGCTGTTGAACAAGTTGTCACAAGGAAGAAAATCCTAAAGCCAATATAATACTGAAGAAGAACTCCAATACCGGTATTTCGGTCACCAGGTGACCATCTACGGGGAGAAGAATCGAATGGGAACTTGAACTTGGAAGAAGACTATGCACCAGGCACTGTCCAAAGTCAAGTGGACACTTGACTTTGGACAGTGCCTGGTGCATAGTCTTCTTCCAAGTTCAAGTTCCCATTCGATTCTTCTCCCCGTAGATGGTCACCTGGTGACCGAAATACCGGTATTGGAGTTCTTCTTCAGTATTATATTGGCTTTAGGATTTTCTTCCTTGTGACAACTTATTATGATTTCTGATTGTTCTGGGGAAGAATGAGTATTTGAATCTATCTGTATTGGAATCTATCTCCCTTATTAATTCTTTGTGGTCTCATCTACCGAAGTAGTGTTGTGCCATTATTATTCCTTTTGTGTCATCGTTAAAGTCGCTGGTTCTGAATCTCTCTAAAAGTCTCGCTTGTTAACTTCGCATTTCAAGGGTCTCCAAGCCTAAATCCCCTAAGAGACCTGTTGCACTTGTGTTTTTGTCATATATATTTTTCACGAACTAGGCGGATTTTTTCTTGAATTTATTTAGTTCTTTCTGCCAGATTTTCTCCCAAGAATCTCAAATACTTGCGGCATATTCCAAATGTGGTCTAACTAGAGTAAAACAGCACCTCACGCAATGATGACCATGTTCAGTCGTAAACCAAAGAAGGTCACGCCTTTCTATTTTGGCAGATTACCTATTTTACGCGTAAACCCAACTTTTCATTGTCGCCACTCTTGTCACAAGGACTTCTCAACCTTGTGAAGGGCGGTACCCGGAAGAGACGCGGGGTGTCATCCGAGGAGAATTCTCCCTCTCTATGATTTGGTGTCCCTAATGACGTGAAGCAGATAGGTTGGTACCCACTCGTTGATAGCGAGTGCTCGTACACCCACAAGGGGGAAATACTATGCCTTCCCTGGCACACCTTGCTAAACGTCGTCGATCACAGGAGCGCATTAATATACATATATGCAAATCATAAACGAAAAAAAATAATATTGCTCTCCGAGGAAGAATTAGGGAGTGGGAAAGAGTGATTGCTTCTTAAAAAATGCCTCCCTCTCTCCCCCAATCTCTTAATGCAAAAGCGATCAACAACAGATACTCGTGTTAAGCAGAGGAGACCGAGCAAAATGCGAAACTATTGATGCTTCCACTGGTTTGGGGAACGAGTCGCTAAATATGTCGCCGTTTCGTGAATTTCAGAGAGCGGTGGGAGCAAATAACGTCCCAAGCGAGACCAGTGATGATTGGCGAATGCCTTTGGGGTGATGTAGGGGGATAGAGGCGCGCCTCCTCCCAACCCTCCTGCCTCCCGGGCCTCGCGCCGGGGGAAACCGTTTAGGCACTCGCCTCCGCGATCACGAATTCCTTGTCGTTTGACTGATGACCACAGTCGTGAGTGTCCCAATCTAACCTGAAATGCAAATCCCCGATTACCTCTCTCTTATCTCTTCCTCCTCCACCCCCTCCCCGCCGCCATCGGAAATGTTCTCACGCCTGAAAAGATCCTCCACCCCAGTCCCGTGCATGCATTTGCATCGGCGGACTCGTAATTTGCATCCATCTACATGCATAAGCTAAAAGCACACGACAGAGTGGCTAAATGTCCAGAGTCCCCTAAATCGCGGGATGGGGGGAGGGGGAGGACAACAATGCGTGGATACAATCCCCAAAAGGCGGTCTTTTTACGATCGGGAACTTTCGATGGATGAAATGTCTGCTCATTCACGTATCTATATGCGTTCTTTTGCAGATAAAGTCTCAAAACCGTTAAAAGCCTGATTTTTCTTTCTATTCAGAAAGCGTTCTGTTTAGGTTGTATTGCAATTGAAGATTTAAACGTTCGACAACAGGTTTTAGTGCATTACGAAATTCGTATTTCTTCACAGCGTTAAGACTCACTCCAAATGTAGTGGGGCACCTCTAGGAAAAAATATATTCAGAGGTTAATTGTATGTTCTTCACGTCTGCCCCAGAATCTTAGAATCGCAGAGACATCATTGATAGCTCGAGGGTACGAAGGGAAGGTGGGAAAAAGGAAGGAGGTCTGCCATCAACGTTTGGCCGCCGTCTTGTATCCTTTTCATTCTGGGCATCAAGTTAGTCGTCAGAGAAGCGTTCCAGAAACTTTGCTCTCCTGGGAATGCATGCATGCATGGTTTGTACAAAAGCATCGAAAAAGAGTTTCGGAAAAATAGATTTATTTCACCAAATGTCTCGAAATTATAAAAAGTGAATTCCTTGAGCGTCGACACACACTTCTGTCCTTGCGGTTTTTCCACGACTTGCAGGCTCTCTGGTAGGCGGAAGGGGGCACACGTACAAGCTTTTTTGACTGCAATTTAGGGTCCCATAGTGGTGTCCATTGGGGGAGGGAGGATTACACTTTTGGGAATGGGAAAGAGTATGTTGGTGCCGAGTCGAGACTGTAAGGGAGTTGGGGAATCGTCGTGATGTCTTTGCAGAAGGTCTTCGTAAGCAGACGCTCAGCTCTGCTCTTTTGCTCGTCCTTGGTCAAGACCTTCGGGAGGACAAGTTCAGCGCAGATGTTTCGCATCACCAAATTTTCAGTGATAATGGTGTGTCCACTGTCATCACATCTATGCCAATACAATCTGCAATCCTGCGCGCACTAAACATCCACATATACAAATGCACATCTACCTACTTTCATTCTACACACATGCAATTACATATAACATAATACGCTCTCCTCACAAAAAGAACACAACAACAACCGACGATCTGAATTCAGCACTTCACGCACGTCAAGACAAATTGTTACCGATACTTTTTACACAAACTTGTATAATGTTCCGTCATTCGTTAATAATTATTGAATATTTTTACTCTAACATTTTATACATATTCATTTTTAGTTAAAAAGAAAATATTACAAGAAGAGCAAAGCCTAATTGGTAAATATTTTCTTCCGGGAAATATGGATTCATTCAAATTCGTAAAATGACATATACCTGTATAGCAGCATATAGCCTCCTATGCATTGAACCCATTCGAAACTTAAACCGATCGGTGTTTATTTCTTCGAAAGAGAGGAAGGGCACGTCTGCTGCTGTTGGCGCCTGCAGAGAACGGCACCAACCGCAGCCGGAGTGGGACCATTTGGCCCCACTGAACAATTGACGCGAATTTTTAAGCATCGGCCATTTATTAGCTGTACATGAAATAAGATCTGGTGCTTTCCCGGCTTATTCGCTTGTTGAAGTTTTCTCGGGTCTTCCACCGGGTCAGGGGTGCCATATTGGCCGACGTTTCGATGCTTCACTCGTGCATCGTGTATACAGGGTAGATGACTGCGGACGATGCACGAGTGGAGCATCGAAACTTCGGCCAATATGGCACCCCTGACCCGGTGGAAGACCCGAGAAAACATCATTCAGCTACAGATTCATCATTAGCTATAAATGAAGGACGCCCTTTTTGCCTAAACTCTTTCTTGGTAATCTCCGCAGTTAATTGCGATTTATTGCTGGAATATCTCTTACGCAATATGTAATGCGGGACGACCCCGCGAAGGGGAAAATAAAAAAAAATCACGTACGCCCAATCGAAGCAGCCAGGTGTAAATGAGGGATAAACGCAGGAAAAACTTGGCGGGTCTGATCAGCGTCCAGGGAGGGATAATAAGGCGAGTTGATTTTGAGACGATTCGGAATGGATGCATCGGAATTTGACACGTATACGAGAGGAACTTGCCAAGGCGGTCGAGAAATACTGCGACAATGGATGAAAATCGAATCGGTAAACGAACCGAAGAGTGCAAACTGCTTGAGAGTTAGCGGGAGGGAGGCAACGAAGCCTTCGATGGCTGTGGTCGGTGAGAGCGTCTGTTGTATTCGAAACCTCCGAAGCAAAGAGTGGGTGTGAGGTGATGGATGAGTGGGGCAGATGAAGAAGGGTGGACGGTCAGCTAAAGATGGACCAATGTCGAAATATTAGTAAATTGGAATGGGTGTGACCTAAAATTAAGATTTAAAAAAATTTTATTTGTTTTTTTTTTAATATCCAGCATTC
The DNA here is from genome assembly GCA_037158775.1 of Hetaerina titia. Lineage (NCBI taxonomy): Eukaryota > Metazoa > Arthropoda > Insecta > Odonata > Calopterygidae > Hetaerina > Hetaerina titia. The sequence continues at coordinate 92,733,748 of CM073778.1, read as the reverse complement.
CTCCTCCAGGGTGTATGGCAGGGAGTGAATACACAATAACCTAATTTTACCCGAAAATCTTCTACCCTAGCGCTGTCCACCAAACTTTATTCTGTTCCGTTATCTTTCATGGAAAAAATGGCATCTCAAATCTACCTGTACTACTCTTAATCTCTCTAATTTTATTAGCATGATCTCTTCTACCGCAGTAAGATGGGGGTAACAATACATTTTCAACATCACTGCTAAAGAGACTCCCGCCCCCATTTATGCAAGAGCTTCAATCTGTAATATAACCTTCGCTCCATTAAATGATTCTCAGCATAGCTGCTCTAAAATTTTGAAAACGCTTCTAAGTTTATGATAACAACGTTTTACATATGTAGCTCCTTTAAACTTCACACTATCCAATTCCGCAATTAATGCAACTTCGGGAGGACCCCATATACTTGCAACATATTCTAAATGAAGCCTAACCTACGACAGATAACATTTCTCTCTCAGCTTTTCATCACATTTACCAAGTACTAATTTAATAAATCCTAAAATATTGTGCGATGATTAAATGCCTCAAAGTCTGGTCATTTTCCCAATCCTTATAATTTTGAGTACGTGTTAATTGTGGAGACCTAGGCGTCCGACCACACTCATTAGCGCCAGGGAAACTTTGAAGATAGTGAGGTTTACTTATTAACACTCGTGGAGTCTTTATGTAGCGAGAGGTCATTCCGAAATAGACTCGTTTCTTTTGCCGCCGACGCAGATGTAAATTGGAGGGTTCGACCGAATCTCCGCGCGGCACAGGCATGTGGATGGTCCAAATTATACGCTCAAACACCACCCTCCCTTCATTCTGGTCCAGATTTCCGACCAAAAATTCACGCACTATCCGGTGACTGATCAGATATCACTTATGGGGAAAAGAGATTATACTAATTTGTATCCACCGATTTCAAAACCCCATGCAAAAAGCACGGTTTAATAGTGCGTCTCATTACTATAAGAATCCAGGCCTCCGTCTCCAATCAAATTAACTCTGCGGGGTTGCCATCCCGTGAAACCAGTAGTTTGGGCATTAAAAGCACGTTAAGTACGCCTTCTCCTAAGTCGTTCTCACTCTATAATCCCGGGACGAAACGGTGACCGCGGTGACCGAGGGAGGGGCGGACGGTATTAAACACGTTCTTCCCTCCCCGTTGCCAGCGCTCCCGAACTTCAGGGCGCAATTTGGAAGACACTTCCTCTGGCACTAACAGCGACCGCGCTCGGAAGCCCTCAACTGTTTCCGTCTTAATCATCCCAAATGGATCCTCTTCTATCATCAGAAGTCATGTCCGGTTTAAGCACTATCCTCCGTGAGTGATTCAGAAGTTCAATTAGAAGAGAGGAACATAACTCTTGCGTCTTACGACTTGGAATAATCAGCAGATTACGTCAGGTTCTTACCCCGGGAGTATTTTAAACCACAAAAATGTTATTGGACATTGCAGCGTTCACTATACATTTTATATTTTTCGTACACCGCACGCCACCGCTAGGGTGTTTGGCAGGGGGTGAATACGTAAACGACCAATTTTTACCAGAACATGATCCCAACGCGGTCAGGTGAGGTTATTCTGATCCCTTGGAATAAATGGCATTTTAAATATATATGCTCTACACTTAATCTCTCTAATTTAGTTTTACAAGATCTCTCCGACCGTAGTAAGATGGGGATAATAATAACAATTTCAACATAGGCGCTAATAAGACAAGCGGAAAGGAAAGAAGTGATGGTATCCCCTGGGAACGACACTCACTAAGAATTTTCCTCATGGAAATATAATTAATATTAAATATATTGCCAGGATCATTCCCTACTTCATGAAAGACCGCGTATTTAATTTCATGCTAATGTTGATCAAATCAATGTCCTTTGCACTTGACTTAGTTGATTTCGTTTGACATCACTATCGCCTCTTCAAAATAATTCATTGCTGAAATGGAGTTGTGCTTGGATTTTAAGGTTATTATCTTCGTATTGCATAATCAAATGTCATATTCTTTTCATAAAATTTGCCAACGGATTTGTTATGCAGAAGAACCAGTCTCTAAGTCATATCTCCCCCACGGTGAAGAAAACGAAGTTTTCCACCAAATGGAATCCAAGAGGAAACTTTTACAATTGCCGGAAATAGTCACTTATGTACATTCCTGCATCTGTAGTGTACGTAGAGATATATAATATATTAATCACAGCCAAAGTCAAAGATCTCTTGAAGTCTTGAGGCTCGGAATACGAGTGTCACCCAATGACAGTGTGCTGCCATACCAATACAGGTCTCCACATAGGGACATAAATTGAATCCGTAGGATGGGTCCGTTTCTGCGAAAGACTAAACGCATATGTGTGTTTTCCTCTTTCAGTGAAAGAAAGAGACAACGGCGCTTATTAAGGGACACAGGTAAGGTACAGAAAAATGCCATCTGCTATACTCGTATTTCTCATCCCGTAGTCATCTCAAATGATTCTATACTAGCGTTAGAGTAAATAAGATACTTCAAAATGACGTTTTTCAATTTAAAAACTTTGCTATTCCACATACATTTTTATTTTCACGACCTAGGTTTCGTTATAGCATAACATCATCAGGTAAAAATGCAAGTCAAGCACAGTATACATACATATACATATCTCTGGGCGGAGGGGAAGAGGAGGCAGGAAAGAAACGATTGGTTGAGCGTAGGAAGAGGGGGTCTATGGTTGGAGGCGGAGGAGGAGGATTGGTTATATTGACAAATTAGCCAGCTTAGAGGAGGGGGTCAACACAATGTTGCAAAGAGCCCGCCTAACGTCGGATTAGTTGGCAGAGGATTAGGGGAATGATTATTGTGAACGGGGAGAACGGCACTTAGTAATTAGTCAGGTGACTTAGTAGCGGGCTGGGAGGAGTTGCTACATTGTTGAAAAAGTTTTACTTGGTTTCAGGTTAGTTCGTAGGGGGTGAAGGGAAAAAACAATAACGGGGAACGTTAAGGGTAAAGAAAATCGTTGGTCAAAACATCCTCTCCGTAATCGTGTGCTGAAGGATTTCTAATTGCTCCAGCGCATCGAGACGGTGGCCTTTCTTCTCAAAGTGCAGGATTTCGGGGGGTGAAAGGGTTTTTGCATGAATGTATGCATGTTTTGTTTGTGGACTATAAATTGGTGGCTTCTGCATGCGGTTTTTTTCTTTCTAAATTACGGGCGGTGCCCTAACACCCCCAACCACACGCCCTTGCAGCGGCTTGCGGGGTATTAAGTGATGTAGATGAGAGTACCTGGAAAAAAGCTGTCGGTCATAAAACTATGCAGGCAAACTCTTTAGGTACATTTTATAGGGATGTGTCACTACTTGATCGAGAAATGGAGGACTAATGCCACGCGAAATCACAGCCCCAAGGTCAGGGAAATAAATGACGGTCACGAATTGACCAGTTAGATGCTAACATTAGGGAAGTGGTGACGAGCGACAGTTGCCTGTGTAGGCCGGCCGGCTAGGTACAAGTATTATTACTTCCGGTGGTGTAATCAAAGCGCTTAAAAAGAGTGAGTCTATGAAGCAAATGAAAACTAGTCGACCTAATTTAAATCACAGATTCAGGTGTGATGTGGTGGAACTGCTCCATAATAATAGAGACGAAAGCTCAAATCAATTCTCCGCTTAGTAATAAATATTTATTTTCGACTAGTTTCAATGTACTGTATGATTTTCAAGTCCTAAAAAATGACGCTGTTAATTAAAACTAGTCGAAAAAAAATCTTTATTATTAAGCGGAAAATTGCAATTGAGTTTTCGTCTCTGTTAGACTTCCTAATGATGACAGCGAGTTTGGCTCAGTTATCAAAGGAGTTAACTTTCGACTGCCGTTACCGACGACTGGCCATTACACAATCGCCTCACTATTGAACCCACGTCATCATATTTTTCCGTTCTTCACTTATATTTTTAACGAAATTAAAACTTTTTAAGTTGGTTGTTGGCGGCTCTTTGTCTGAATCTCAACGTCATGAAGGAAATTAGAAATTCTTTCTGAATATCACTCAATGATTATTACTAAGACCTAGGTTTCGAAAACACGTCATCTTGGGGTGACCTGAAGATGACGTTACGTGTCGACACCAATGCCGTAGCAATATAAAATCATCGCAATGCACCCAATGCTCCACAAATGAATCTCTGAAAACATTTTCTCTGTCTCAACATCAACTTCATGAATACTTCATAGAGACAGGCATGGATTATCATCTTGGCTACTGCCAGCTTTAAGGTTCCACAATACGTTCCGAAGCCTGCGTATATAATTCCTTTTTGCATGCAAATGGAAACATCGACTCCGAGTACATTTTTCGAGGGTCTGGTGCTAATAGCCGCAGCAATAGGGCAAATTTGTGATCACGATAGCACAATGTGAACACTGCCGAGGCAAAGGAAAGGTTGACGAATCACCCTTACACCATCCAGGGTAATTAATCCGAAAAATCAGGTTCGCTGATGCAACGCGCTGTTGTCCGACGTAACGTGTCAGTGAAACTCACACATGTATAATTCACATTTATACCCAAATGCATGCCCCAAAAGTAGAGGACATTTTGAAATACAAGTGTAAATTAGTCGAACTTAAACAACAGCAATGAAGCCATAAACGTAAATTATCTACAGGGTGAAATTTTCTTCTCTTGAGACGCAATTAACCAGCGTGGTTTCGATATTTTGTACCAAAATAGTATTTCCACAGATGGTGGGAGATGCTTATCTCAAACGATCGAAAGAAATTATTCACTTCTCTCACATCCTTGAGGTTTCTTCTCGACCGGTAGCGAGAGCAGAGGCCCGCCGCCGTGGAGCGGAAAACAAGACGACTCCGAGAGGCCTCAGAGCTTGTTTTCAGAGGCAATGCACCCGCGAGGGGCGCGGGGACGAAAAACACGCCAACCGGTAATTGAAAAAAAGCGATTTAAAGGCCATTTCGGTAATAACGATCAAATTAGCGAGAAGCAAAATTTTTCGTTGGTGTGACCGGTATCAGTGTGCTCAATTTTTTTAGACTAATCATTACGAGCGCCAAGGATACCGTTCGATAACTGCCGCTGTGGTTCAAGGTGAGATGTCCCCCCCCTCTCTCTCCCTTCCGGCGTGGTCATTTTCCCTCGACTTCAGAAGAGCAGGCCAGAACCCAGAAACAAAAAAACTGGAAGAAAAAATCCGCGCAACTTGCATCCCATTATTGCATCTTCGACAACGTAATGACGATATCCCCACCAACCGCATGTGAGCGTATACTCTCACTAATGGGATGTGGCAAAGTGATTTTTTTAATAATGTGTTGGCAGGGCATGAAAATGACGGCAAATATCCTCGCGCCATTTATCATCGGCTAGTTTAAAAGGGGGATAAGGTCTTCCCCATAAATTGCTTCCTTGACATGTTATTTTTCTCGTCTGATTGGAAGATACTAAGTGGCCATTACGCATCCTAAAATATATGACACAATGCTGGTGGTCCCGTGGGCATGGATGCGGCCCGGGATATTGATCGGCGGCATGCGACTTCGAGAAAAAATCTCCCCAACGGTTTTCATCCGTATTCTCCCGGGTGGTGTTTTTATGGGTAGGTCTCGACCGGAAAAGAGAAATTACTATGCGCTTAAATGATCCCACGCACATCCACACACACGCACGCACCCCCTGCTATGCGCTAATAGTTTATTGCAGATTTGTGTTCCTCCAAAGGGTTTTGCAGGACGCGAATTATAACGTTTAAGTGAAAATTTTGAGACCTATTCCAATTGTATAGGGCTAAAACATGTGCAAATGCAGATTGAGAAATTAAACAACTCTCTGAGGATTTCCGAATATTATATTGCGGAATAGCACTTACCTACGTTGAAGCGAGGGCAGAATCGCTCGCATGCAACGAACTTTCGCGGATGCTGAAACATTGAACCAAAAGGTAGGAATAGCCGCAGTAAAGATACAGTAGGCGGGTGATGGAATATTAGCAAAAGAAGTAAAAACTGAACCAACGACCTTTGTAATTGCTCAGGTCTACGTGCCACCCTGCATTCGTCGAGAGGAAAAAGTGGACAGGGTGTGCGGTCATTTAAAGGAAATGATTGAGGGCGTTCTGCGAAGGAAACATTTGATAGTTATGTGGGATTTTAAACGCGACGTTAGGCGAAGGAAGAGGTATTGGTGAGGTGGGGGACTACGGTACAGGAACGATCGCGGAGAGAAAGAAATAGACCTCCGCGGGATACAGAGGTCAATCATAACGAACTCTTGGTTAAAGTAGAAAAATAAGTGCAGGTATACATGAAAAATTCACGAGAATTCACGAAGGTACCAATCTGTATTATGATTGAGCTCAGATTCAGGAATAGCGCAGTTAAGATTATAATTTGGCTCCGATAAACTAACGCCAGATTCAAAGAGGAAAATATTGAAGACGGTTGAAGAAATGGATTTCATAAACATTAACCCAGATGATGAGAAAGAATTTTCCGTGGCCTTTAGAGAAAATTGTGATTGAGAAAGGTAGGTGGGTATAAGAGAAGAAAAGAGGGAACATAGTGATTGGCAAAAACGAAACTATGAGAGAAGGAATAAGAAAAGTCCCAAGAATCCAATGAATTATGGACCAGATGATTAGAGAGATATGGGAGAGAAGAAAATGGAAGATATGAAAGCAGAATTATGTGGAAGGAAGTATAAAGATTTGAATTAAAACTGAGTCGGGAAACAGAGAGAGGAGTGCTGGATGGCTTATTGCGAGGATATGGGAAGTTTAGAGAGAAGGTTTGAAATCGGTGCATTTTACAGGAAGGTAAAAGATTAGCTGGAAAATAAGAATGAAAAATCATTGTAAATAATCGATGATATCCCAAGGAAAATATTTTTTGAAATGAGGAAGATCCAAGAGTAATTGAAGGAATATTTAGAGGAACTGTATGATAAAGATATTATGCCAAAAGCCTTATACACAGAAAGGGCATATAGCGTAGAGGAAGATACCTTAGATCCAGGCTTACTCAACGATGAAATGGAGAGGGCATTAAAGGATGAAAGCAAATAAGGCCGTGGGGGTGGACAACATTCCTGTAGAACTGTTGAATTGTTTAGGAAAATGTGGAAGGAATACCCTATATGGACTTATTCGTAGTATCTACGAGGAAGGAATCTGGCCGGAAGATTTTGTGAGATCGGTGTTAGTTCCTATTCCAAAAAAGGCAAAGGCTACATCACGTGACGATTACAGAACAATAAGTTTGATATTCCAAACAGCTAAAGTTATTCTCAGGATCATCAAAAAAAGGATAGAGAGTAGGGCTAATGGGATGATCAGTTTGGGTTTAGGAAAGGAAGTGATACGCGTGATGCCATTGCAGTAATGAGATCACTAGTCGAGAGGAATATAGAATACAATCGGGACGTATTTGCCTGCTTCGTAGATTTCGAAAATACGAATTAGATCAAACTAATTTTCGATAAAAGGAATAAGACAGGTGAATGTATTTTTGAAAATAGGAGGGATCGGAGGTTTATCCGCAAACCTCTGAATGTCTCAGATTGTGGGAGAGGCGGATGGATAGTCGGGATGTATGGTGTTGGTTACAGGGATTTGGAAGGGGAGCCCATTATCACCAGTGCTGTTCAAAGAGTATGTTGATGGAATGCTCAATACGCATTAGAAAAAACTGCAGATAGGAACGAAGGTGGGTGGAGAATTAATAAAATCAGTTAGGTTTGCGGAAGTTTAAGCTTGGTTGGCCAAGGATTTACAAGCGTTGCTGGGCGCACTAGAAAATTAGTGTGATATTTATGGAATGAGGATAAATGGAAACAAACTCATGTTATGAGCAAAGGGTGCTAAAAACAGACTAAAGATGCGACATGTGGCTCGTTTAGCGACTCATATCAATAATTTTGACGGTAATACTAGGTGCTCGTAAAACTAGGTTCGACTGTTACTGAAAGCAATTACTTTCCGAAGTAAATTGTTATGTAATTGTTTTATCAAATAAAAAGTGATTAGATACTACTGTCAACAAAAGTTAAGAGTTAGTTGACTTTGACAAATTTCCAATAATTGGAGTTTTTATGACCCATCGCTTTTTATTGATTGAATTTCTTGATTTGGGTCTCCGGTTTAGTCGTCTCCGCGCGCCTCGGGATGAGTCGTGTGATATCTCGTCCACCGTGTTCCAGTCCTCGGCCGTCAGGCTAGAGTTCAACTTCAGATGAAGCCGATATAATTCCTAGGAGATCAAATGACGGTTACGGTACGTGTTGTGAATGCTTCCCTCCGTAGTGCCTTGCTGGTAAAGTGCAGTATTTTCCTGGCCGCTCTGGCGTTCAGATGATGCTTTTCTTCCACACATATTGCATTGGTGTCAATAAAACGGCAGCATTGAAGAAAGGCTACGGAAGTCAAAAGTATTTTTTTCTTCCTCCTAAGCTTCTCGAATCTCCCGGTCTTCCTGTGGATCTCCTCCCCGTAGAGGTTGATAACATTCGTGCGAAGGTGCATTTCCTGGCTCTCCATCCACGTTGGTTGTCTTTTGGTGAGGACAGTTACCCTGAACATCTTCCCTACGTCTTCTGGTCGGAGGCATTTTTCGAAGCTTTCTTGTCCGCCTTATATTGAGCTGGTAGTCTTGTATCGCGCTCTGACTGTATCTTTTGGACGGAGAACCATGGAATGCAGAGAAAATCAACTACTGTTTGGTCAAATTTCAAACGATGTATTCCCCAAATAAATGACTCATGGCCGTGCAAAACTAATGTTTGAGCGTCTCATCCTGACCAAATGTAAAATAAACACACATTTTAAATCTGCAATGATCACGAGGGACAAAGTTTAAAATCTGATACTTATTGACAGCCAAAATTAGAACATCGAATGCCAGAAAATCTAAGAAAAAATTGTTCCATGAAATTATTTCGCCCTTTTTTGTGTTCCGAAACCGTTCTAAACTTTCACTTTTTTTTAGGTAAACTCTATTTCTACCTGTGGAACTGAAAGGATTCTACTACATCGTAGGACAGTTTCTTCGCCTTCTACTGCGTATACTACATCGTTTCCAGTAAAGGTAGGATTCTTAAAAGTTAAAACTGATTGTACTCAATCAAACCAACTCTTAATTTTATCATACCAGTTGTCATTGTTCTGATGAATATGGAGATAATTCGCAAAGCATAGCATTTCGAATTCTCGGCTCAATTTGCTCGAATAGTACCAGATGACGCCGACTGTTCGACGAAGCCGGTCTTTGTTTAGAAAAATTCAGTGGAACTTCTTTTATTATCCAATTGCGCATAGAATTTTATTTACCAAGACTGTATTGATACGTCCTACGTATCAGCAGTTCAGTTATAGACGCTTAATATTACATCCATGGCATCATATTCAAGTACGATTTAAAAAATGAGGAGGCATCACTAAGTCACGTATTATTACCATTGCCGATCAAAAAAGATTGCATCATTTTGCCGCCATCCGCATCACTTCCCATCTGCATCACTGCTATTCTTATAAATGGTACATCGGTCAACATGATCCTCCCGCAAAAGCAATGATCAGGCAATTGCACTGTTTACACTAACGTGACCGATGAGGTTGTCGATACGTCGGTGGGTGCAAAATACTTTCAAGTCTTGCACATTTTTTTCCTCTCCAAGATTGAAAAAATTGCATGATTTAGCCTGGATTCCACATTCACGCAAAGCTTTTTCTTTCATTCAGCATGACTCTGCGGCGGGGATATTAATGTGGCCGTTGGAGTAGATTTTCCGGTTCCGCCGGAAACGTGGATGAAAAACCGTACCATTAAAGCGAGTTCCCTCCGCTCTCCATTCGGCCAGGGAGAAAAGGAAGACATGGATCAGGGAACTCCATCCGCTGTTTTCACTCGGTGACGTTTCCTTCTCTGCTAATATAGACTCTTTCTTGGCAAGGAGTGCGCGGTGAGAGGGGCCTGAGGAGGAGGGAATGCATTAGCGCGCGCCCCTCTTGGGTGACCGCCGTGTCATTCGGAGGATTCCATTTAAGGGCGCTGAAGCCGCAAACAGGGATCGGGCCGCCTCCGATGGCCTGTGGATTGTTTTCCCATGCAGATAAACTTCATTAACCTGTTTTCGACAAAAAACTATCCCATACAACACTCCTGGAGTTCTCAAAGACACCGGAAAACCATTCCAGCTGAGATGCACATGCTCTCAAACGTCTATCGTCAAACAAAGATATCATAATCACGACGGTGAACGAAGGGTCATGCGTCGTCGTGCTAAACAAGATGATGACGTCCCTGTTGCGCTGACTAAACGATCCCTCTTCTAGGCTCCTAACCCACTCAACCAGGAGGAAGTTAGTTCTCTCCTTCCTAACCAATTATGGATCCAAAGAAAGCCTCTCACTCGTAGACAACTCCATGCTTTCCACCCCCTCATTTCAATACCCCTACTTCTATTTTCTCCAAAACTAAATAAAAGCAGCCAACCCCGGGCTCCCCATTGTCCCCCAGCACCAACTCATCCACCGAACGAAAATCTCCGTTTTCATAGACCACTGGCTTCAACCCATAATCATGCCTCCCCTTGCCTTTTATGTCAAATGTTCATACCACTTCCTCCGCCGTAAATATTTAATCCTAATTTCTCAAAAAACCAATATCCTTTTGGCAATGATACATGTCACCACCGTCTACACCTCCAACTTTCTCAACAAAAAGGCCCAAAAACCCTCAGATAACACCTCTCGCTGCGGCGCCGACCCCTTCGCCTTATTGAACTAATCTTCGACAGAAATGCATTCACCTTTCACAGCAAATTTTATTTACGAACAAAAGGCACTGAAAATGGAACCCTTATGATCCCGGTAAACCATAAAATGTACATGCGCGAATCCTAACTCACCTTTCTTCATTATCAAACACTCAAGGCACTCTTCTGGACCCGCTCTATTGACGACATCTTCCTCCTTTGGCCGCACGGGCTTGAAACTCTATCCTGCTCCATTTCCCCTCTCAACTCCTCCATTCTCCTCGGTTTCTTTCACTTCATCCATTTCTCACTCGATCATTACTTCCCTCGATATCGACCTTCACCTCCAGAGTAATGCATTTAATACCTCAGTCCACATTAAAACAACAAAAAATCAGCAATACCAGCCACTTAAAGTTACTACACATCGCGCACATCCCGTTCATACACATCGCGCATACCAAACGATGAGCCCACGTCACCTCCATTACCATATTGTTCCTCTGTTTAATCTTAACTACTGTCGAACCTACGCCTGTCTCATCTTTTCTGACAGCGCCATGTACCTAGATTACCAACTACAATTAAAAAATATTATGTACCGTCTCTCCTGTAACTTCGTCCCAACGTTGTACGTGAGTGACCACCCTTTCCCTCCGCATGAACAACCACCGCCACTCCACTAAAATTTCCCTCTTCCTCAATTATCCCATCCTCACCCACACTGCTTCCCACGATCAATCTTTGGATGACTGCTTCCATTTTCCGGTAATTGAAACCTTCCTCGAATTCGTAAGCGGCATATACACGTAGGTGTGAACACGCGAGATGACCCACATGTGGGTGCTTCAGTGTTATAAACATCCCGGACTCAACTCAGCCCACTGAAGTCAACCAATAGCCACCATCCCCTATCACCCCCTCGCCCCTTCCTCCCTAACCTCATTCCCCCCCACTACTACGTTCTCTCTCTCTGCTCTTCCTCAGAGAATGTCGGCTGTGCGCCGAACACTTTAGTGACTGCCCTTTCTTTTTCTATCTATATTTAGTCAAGTTTGGAACCAGAATTGAATAGAAACACTTTCAATTCCACTCCTGATCAATTCCCACACATCTTTTCCAATTAGCCGGTTAAGGCTCTCTTTTTAGGTCGGACAGCGACTGATATCCTGATTGGTAGGAATGGAGTATCAATTGGCTAAATAATGCACAATTGGAGGTGAAAGCCGGTCCGCAACCAACGTTCAAATATTATGTAGTTGCGAATAGTGTAGTATTGAAACAACCGGTTATGATTGTTAAGGATTCAAAATATAGCAGTTACTCCCAGTTATCAGTTATCTAAAGCCGGTTATGAAGTCGGGGGAACCACGAGGAAAAGCAGCTTTTGGCATGAATTAACGACCGACATTGTCTCCTGGAAGACAGAAGTTTTCCTCTGACGCATAGGCAACCCGGATCAATTGCAGGACTTCAATTGCTCCGTTCATAAAATAACTCCGGATGTGAATGCACCCATCATTAAGGACACCACTCGAGAAGTTTGTCATGTTAATGGTTATGGTTCGTTTTTATTCCCTTTTTTAGTATTACAAATGACTAATTTATTAGGTGAATTAACCCTTTCTTTGAATTCAGTCTTTCTCCAGCATGTTTAGAAATTTGCTCGTCATCTCATGGGTTTTTACGGAATATTTTTCCTTTCCCCTTCCTCGACCATATTTCACCTCATCACGTACCCTTCCCAACTGGTCCTTGCACCCTGTGCCGTACACCTTTTTGGTGGATCGCAGGGTAGTTATGTCAGTGTCGAAGTATTTAAACAAGCAGAGTCCTTTATAACTACATAACAAGAGCCGACTAAAGGAAACACAAAATTACATCCGGGGCTCGTGATTGCCTACAAATGAAATATGAACACATCTCAGATATTGACATTTAAAATTAGGTTATCGCTCACGGATAGTGCCTTCGACATTTAAATTATTTATACCCAGCCCATCTCGAAATCCATTCTAGATATTCTACCTATTACAGGTTAGCAGGTTAAGGAAGGCCCCTAACGACTATTATCTTATATTTATGGCAAAACGTTCTTTTGTTATCCCCGCGATGGCCTCTTCTCCATTTAGTCCTAAGTACTACCTGCCTTCATGATGTCCAAAAAAACCAATTTTCTGCTCCTTCCCCTTGCCCACTCAACTAAGTGTAGAACAGATAGATTTAAGATATGGCTTTTCTCACGAACGATAAGGGATCAGAATAACATTGTCCGACCACGGTAGGGGTACAAATATTCGGGTCAAAATTAGTATGGTGTGTTTTCACCCCCTGCCACACACCCTAGCGGTGGCTCGCAGGGAATAAAATAGCTAACACCTGGCTTTCTCCGTTTTATCGCGGTCTTCAATGGCCAATTCGAAGCCATATTTCCAGCAGTAATCTGCCTTATGGAGATAAAATGAGTTCGTGCTCTCAAAACTGATATACCCTCGAGAGCTTCTAACACTCCACGCCATGTAGAAACTGAACTAAGAAGAAAATGAAAGAGTATTACTGACTGAGAAACAGAATAAGTAGCGATTGGATGAATGGAGAAGATATAATTTGGAGAATCAATGGGTAAAGAAAGCATTGTACTTGGAGTGAATGTCTGCTCACTACCGGTAATGTAAGCTTGTAAGCAAGGAAGTACTTAGATGATAGGAGCACAATTGCCAGAGGAGGCGAGACGTGGACAGCAGCGGAGAGTATAAAAAAAGAAGCATTGACGGCGCGGGGATCGAATGGTGTGCGAAGGGTTTCCAACTGATGCGTTCCTTATGAAACAGAAGGGTCCAATCAGACGAACAATTTGAGACATGGTCACACTGATGAAGGGAACAGTCGTCGAGAGAAAGGCGAACGGGAATGTTTACAGAGGAAGCAATTAATGAGTGTTGTTAAAGGGAATAAATTTGTCTCCTTGGTAAACGCCGATAGAAGAATGCGTGGGAGCAGCGTAATTCCAATCTTAGGATATATGGCCCGTGATATTTGTGTGAAAGTGCTCCTCCCGACACTAAAATAAGCGCCACCGTGTGCTCTCTAAATCCTTTAATGCCGCCATAAACCAGCCAAACATGCAATCTTCTCCCTTGCTCTCTTTCCCGCCTCTCTTTCCATCCTTCGAAGGTTCGTGTCTAGTGAATTTTCGACTGCAGCAAAGGCTGAACATCGAAGTCAAACCGGCCATACTTGAAATCACGGGAAACTCCCAAGAGGAAATTCCTGGTGACTTAATTAACTCTGGCAAGTAGATCAGGCAGAACGATTCAAGAGATAGAGGTATTCAAAATTAGAAAGACTAAGCCAAAAACATATTAATTTAAGATGTATTTTTTCCCACGAACGATTAGGGATCAGGATAACGTTGTCCGACCACAGTAGGGGTAAAAATATTCCTGTCAAAATTAATTCACCCCCTGCCACATACCCTAGTGGTGACTTCAGAGTATTTACTGTTGCTAAAAATATAGAAAAATATCCACAAGTAATAAGGCAATGATTAAATCACGACGTGCTCAGTTCACAAGTGACGGATGCATATTTCCCCTTAGCATTCAAAAGTACAAGATGCAATCCATTCACTGTTCCGATACCTAATCACACCTGACTGGGTGCAGTATCCACTTTTTTTCGCCTGCTGGGTGCCTGCTGATGCGCCGGGAGGGATCAAATCCAAGGGCGAATACCCAATTGGAGTGAATTTTAGACGGCGTCATTCCTTCCGCGACGATAGAGGGACGGGCAAAAAGTGCGCGCGAACTGCCGAATTGGGAAGGTGGCAGACTGGGAACTCTGTATATAGGCTCGAGTGTTTTGTCCTCGTGACGGAAGTAGCCGAGTCAACGCCAAAACGATTAGTTTTAATTAAAAGCTGCATTTCTCTGAGCGCGAATAAATGTTCTCTCTTAATTCGTATTCGAGGCGCTTCGTCGCGGGAGGAGAGTCCCGGCAGCAAAGACCGAACGGGCGTTCCCGTCTCTTTTTGCGCGATTTGGCGAACGCTGCCGAGGAGACAGGTGGCACACTTATGAGGCTCTACATAATACTCCGCAAGTCGCCTCGGGGGCGTGTGGCAGAGGATGTTAGGCCACAATCCGTAAAACAGAATAAAACCACATGAAAAACGAAATCATGTTACCTCTACGCAATGATTATTTTGTTCACCCACTAGAAAAATGTTAATCCCACGAAAGAAATTATTTATTAGCAACAACATTCAATAAAAGGATACGCACGAGTATATTCAAATTATGCTGTAGAACTATTGAAAAGATGGGTCTATTAAATAAAGAAAAATGATATGCAGGATATAGACATTATTAAATCTCCCTGATTTTACGTCGGTGATTTGATCTACCATGGTAGTCGGGGCCTGTAATCTCCGACACCTCTTCCGCAATGTTTCCCATCACATCTGGCGTTCCACAGGGTGCAGTTTTGTCACCTTTTTTTTAATACATAAACGACGTTCCCTCACCCCCGCGTACTAATTTAATGCTGTACGCCGACGACACCGCAATCCCCGCTCACTCACTACACCCTTACAAAACAATAGAATACCTTCAAGAGCATCTGGATTCCCTATATGACAGGATGTACACCTGGAAACTCTCCGTACGACCAAATAAATGTAGCGTTGCAAACTTCTCGTAAATAATTAGACAGAGTGAAGGCCAGCCGCTCTACTTCGGCTCTCAACCCATACCGAAGAAAAAAGAAGAGAAGTTTCTAGAGGTCATTTTAGATAAAAAACTAACCTTCAATGTATTTCACATATCAATGAGATTTCTTATCTTTAAAAATATAGTTTAACTCTGTAAAACGCCATGGGCTCACATTTACTCAGTGAGTTACCTTAAGTATTCCATTTTAACCAACGTACCTATTAGTTTATACTTTAGCTAAAATCACACCATATACCACTTTTTAAAGCAACATTTTTCTGAGGTGTATCTTTAAAGATACGTCCTTTTACATGAATTGTTTATGTTATTAAGTATTAATCAAATGATTAAATGTTCTACTCCAACTTGCTATAAAATATACTGATGCATCAAATGAAAACTGGCTTAATGTTTTGATTTGAACGCGCGCGAATCCAGGCAGAATTTTTTGATTGACGATCTGAATAAAAATGGAATTTAACACCATATCCCTTTCCTCCGTGTAAGGTATGTCTCCCAAGTGTTAAACCTCAATGATCATGATGAACCCCTTTGAAAATTGCCGAAGATTCTACTCCAAGTTACGCTACGGATGTAACCCGAGAATATTATATTTTTCATTTTTATTTATTGCTCCCATTTATATCACACTTATGATTCGAATGCCCATTCGAGGATGCTCTTCGGCCCACGCATAAACTCCAGCCGCTGTTCCACTCTTCCTCAAAGGCGCATAAAAAAGCTCTGTGAATATATTACTGAGTCGGAGTACGAATACAGTTTGCTCGAGGGTAAAAATGGGATGTTGTCCAATGGTGGAAAGGCCGTGCCGGGCGCGCTTCTTCTATTCGTTGCGCAGTCCCGATCTTCTGAAGTCGTCGGCCCACAGCTTCCTGAATGGCCTCCACCGGACGCATCGCCAAAGAGGCGAATGAACTGTCGTGATTCTCTTCTTTTGGATGGCATCCATTTTCGGCCTCAGTAGTAACGGAGGAAAAAAGACCCCTATTCCTCGTGAATTCGCATAATCCTTAGTCACGTCTCCGAACGTTGAAGACGGCACTACATTCTAAACATCGGATCGGATGATGAATGTTCAACGTTTGTGGTCCACATTTATAATTTCTGCTTATTTATTTCAATTAGTTGGAGCAATAATTGCCATTTTCACCTATGATACATGAGGAACACATTGTATGTACATGCCCCATGTTGCCCTTCTGATTGCTAAATTTCTATCAAACAAGTTCCAGGTTATCCTTCAAACTAATTTAGCTGGCTTTCGCCAAAGTAAACAGGAGAGACGGATAGGTTTGGATATTCTAGGCTATCACCACATTCCCACTGGGAGATGAAAACGGTGACGGGAGCAATACTGCTTGACGCCTAGGCCGTAATTCAGGGGCACTGCGAGCTCTTGAATTCTGTGAGGAAACTAATTTAAACACAGGGCGTAATTAAATTCCAACACTTATTTTTAAAACAAAGTGTCCACCCTGCTCCGCTGGTTGTTGCCTTCTCTGATAACTTTAAATGCTACTAACCCTTAAGGAAAAACCATGCGTCTCAATGAATTGGAAGGAAGAGGGAACAACGAAGTCTTTATCACTTGTACCAAGTACTAACATAAATAATTATTAATGAGAACTTATTACATGATAGGGAAACCAAACAAAAGCCACTGCATGCTCTATTAGGCTGCTCATATACATATTTAAACGTACGTGGACAGTTGATCTAAGGGATTTCATTATTTTTTCTGAATCGGATTTCGAGTTTTAAGTTGGAAACCTTTCGCTCACACTCAAATCATTCCTATTATTCTCAGCACAGTTTTTAAGGAAAATTCAATCAAAATTACGTTGCTTCCACTATAACATCTCATCTCCTTCTTATATATCTACGTCTCCTTCTACATAGCACCCCGTACGCCGCCGCAAGGGTGTGTGGGGGGGTGTTACGTCACCACCTGTAAAAGAAAATAAAACCACATACAAAGCCCACAAATTCATGTTAATCTTTACCCAAAGAGGCGTGTATACGTGTAGTCACGCAAAAAACCTTAAAACTTACACGAATGCAAATACATGTACTATCAAACAACATCCACATACACACCTACGACTATACGTTATGTCTACGCAACACTTCATATTGTCCTGACTTTGAATACGAATATCTTTAATGTTTATATAGTGACTTTGATTTCTTACTATTGTAATGGCTAATTGTCCGGGGAAGGAACGAGGATTTGTATCCATCTGTATTATAATCTATCTCCCTTATCCTATTATCTTTGTGATCTGACCTAACTTAGTAGTGTGAGGCCATTATAATAATTCCTTAAGTGCCATTGATAAACTCGTTTGTTCTGAACCTTTCTAAAAGTCTCAGTCTCGCTTCTCCTCTTCGCATTTCAAGTGGTTCCCAGCTTAATTCCCTGGAAGGCGTGATGAAGTCCTGACTGATGACGTTAAAACAAGGCGGAGAGACAATCGATGGAGTTACACACACGCTTGCTGATTCCTTTAAAGTCGTCACTGTTAATGACACACGAGTTTACCATTTATGAAGCCACGCTCCGATCGCAGCGTCCTCCAGAGCACAAACATCTCCGTAATGCCCAAAAAAATCGAATCTCCGCCGCTTGAATGACTCTGTCCTCCTATTTAGCTTCCCAAATGCTTGCCGCCACTGTCAGAAGTATTGTGCGCGCACTAAGGCGGCTCAGAGTGTTCACTTACAAAATCCTCGACGGTCCATTGCGCATGTCGTTCGGTCACTCGCTCTCCGCGCGATTGCTGATCTGAATGAATGCCGGCAGTCATTCGTTAGCGCCAATCGAGTTCCTCGCACCGCTCTCCAGACCCTAGATGTTTGTCCAGAAGCCGTTGTTAAGCGCTAACTTGTCCCTCCCCACCCCTTACCCGCCCGGAGACTCTCTTCAGAAGCGCTCAGCGCGTCGAGGTTCATCGCAAAGCAAGGCGAGGTATGAAGCCATTTAAGGACGAAACGTTTTGGTGTTGAGCGTCAGGTTGGTGCTTGCTGGGCGACCAAAATAAATATAGGTGTGTACAATCTGTGCGAATTCACAGAATTCCTCAAAAAATAAAAAAACTTGAATGTTAATAATTATAGAAAAAGGCCAACATGTGATAAAAATCACACTTTCCCTGGTGTCCAATCTAATTTCATTTCAACGCTCAATTAATAGTGCTCGCTCAGTAATCATTTCTTCTCCTAGTTTCCTAAACGATCGAGTTTCATTGCATTGATGTATTCTGTCTAATATCGTGAGATGCAATAATGGGAGACTAAAATAATTAGAAAATAAGATTGTCTTCATGACATGGCGGTGGTCGCTTCGGGGTCAGGCGTCGCTCCTTCGTCGGCAGCAGAAATTTCTTCTTCGCTCAGATTCCAAGAAATCGCTCACTAAATTACATGCGGCCAAAATGATATTATCAAAAGTTTCAAGGGCGTGAAATGAATGAAAAGCCAAAAAAACTGGATGCATTATTTATTCGCCTGGAGCGTGATGTCAGGAGAGGCGTTTACTGCTCTATGAGCGAATATGCAAGTAAATGTTTAGGCAATTAGTACGAAAAACCGAACAACTTCCCTGCGTTTGTCTATATTTCCATAAATGGCACAGATGAGATACTGGAGGTGAAATACGCGAGGCCTTTTTCTGGCGAAGACTTCCGTGGGATTCATAGAAGATAGAGTTACTTTCGGGGTTTCCTCGGCGGTGCTTTACTCGTCAGATGACTGCACTGTGCACGCTCCAAGGGCTTGTTCGGGTTAGAATTCCATCAGAAGCAACTGATAACGTGGCGGTCAGAAAGGTCCCAGGACTCCAGTTGGCCTAAATTAAGTGGTTGTCATATCTGGGAAAAAGTTAGCCAATGGGGAAGAAAAAAGTGGAAAAATTATTCATCGAAAAAAATAATTTCCATAGGAAATTGCACCTTGTTGCAAAAATAATCATTTCAGCAGATAGTAAATTTTCCCAGCGAAGTCAGCATCAGGAGAGGTCATTGGATCGAATTATGCGGACGCCATTCTTCTGTCTATTAGAGGTAGATAGATAGATAGATAAACGTCTTTATTCTGGGCGAAATTGAGACCTTCAGGTCCCCTCTTCCATTTAACCCATCGTCAGATAATGTTATAAAGAACATAGCAAACATGTACAAGAATACAAATAATAAAATAGAGATGGTAAACACAATTACAAGAGATATTAATAGCATATACAAGTGTAAACAAAGCGATAGTTGATACATCAGAAATAAATTTGAACAAAATATATTAACATTAAAGAAAAACAAGATACATGAGGGAAACATAAATAACATAAAATAAATAATTAATATAATAATAATAAAAGAAAAATAAATAAATTAAAAAATAATGATAAAAATAATGATAAAATAAAGATTACTTTTGAAATACTTGATGAAATAAGAAATTACTTTTGAGTCGTTAAGAGTTCAAAAGAAAGGAAGAACGTAAGAAATAAAGGTGGTCAGGTTCCTGTGTAGAAGAATGAGATGAATTACGGTAAGGAGGAAATTTGCTAGGAGTTGTTTTGTTTGAGCAGGAGCTCTTTAGTGAGTTTTTTCTTGAATATTTTAAGTGAGCGGCAATTCTTAATGTCAGTAGGTAAGGAGTTCCAAAGTCTACAGGCTGTAATGTGGAAAGAGTTACTATAGATTTCTGTCCTGTGTTTAGGTATTAAATAGAGATGTTTTCTCCGTGTATTGGCATCATGCACACTGTTAATCGGAATGAAGTTACAAGATAAGTATTGAGGGATTTCATAGTTTCTGATTTGGTAGAGAAGCAAAAGGATGTGCATATTCCGTCTAGGCTTGAGTTGTAACCATTTAAGTTCGCGGTAATACTCAGAGACGTGGTCGCTTTTCTGAAGGTTAAAGATGAATCTCACACAAGCATTTTGTGCACGCTGGAGTTTAAGGGATAGCTCAACTGATAAATCTTGATATACTGAGTCGCAATAGTCAAAATGAGGAAATATGAGAGTCTGGATTAATTGTTTGCGTAGGGAAAATGATAGTAGGCTTTTGATATTTTTGAGGGAGTGAAGACAACAATAAATGGTTTTACAAGTTTTAATAACATGCCCAGTCCAAGTTAATGTTTCGTGGAGAACTATTCCAAGATTCTTTACTGTTTTCTGGTAAGGAATGATGGAGTCAGGTAGTTGAAGTGGTGGAATCTCGGTGTAACTAAGAGTTGAGAGGAGTCGTGAATGCCCAACAATGATCGCTTGGCTCTTCTTTGGATTAATTTTAAGAAAATTAAGTGTACTCCAGTTTGAGAGAGAGTCCAGGTCAGAGTTTATATGTTCTATCACGGTAGGAAGATCATAAGTGGAAGAATGAAGATAGATTTGTAAGTCGTCAGCGTACAAGTGATATTTGCAGTATTTAAGTTGAGTGGATATATCATTAATATAGAGGGAGAAAAGTAGAGGTCCAAGTATGGATCCCTGAGGAACACCACGTGTTACTTCAATCCATTCTGAGGAATAGAATCTGAGAGGTCAGTTGGCCCTGGCACGCACCTCCTCGCCTGGAGCACCCGCCCTGGTCCATTATTATGGTTAATGCACTCATATTAATTGCTTTCTATTCCATGTTTAATATCATCGTTTTATCATAATCTTAATGGAAAGTGAATATTATCCTTATTAGAGTAATGATGTCCTTAACTTAGAGAGTAGGAAATATACGATAACTTAGGATAAACGCCGATGCAATGAATAGTTGGTTTTATCAGAATTAATACCCCAGTTATAAAATAGATATTCAGGTGTATGATTCACCTGCGATACAATGCAACAATTTCGGAGTGTAAAAATCATTCGCCTTGACCGGGATATGAGCGAGAACTTTACAGTTTCTTGGAATATGGATTACTTTGTCATTCAAGTTACATTTGATGAACATTGCCGTAATTGCTGCTAACACTCTGATATTATGAACAAAATTGATTTTTTTTAAATTCGCCCTTCGCTACATACTTAAGTAGGCATACTGGTGTGGTTGTTTTGGGTCAAATCTGCTTTTCAGTATACATGTCATTTTCGTATAATCATAAAGAAGTGCTCAATACTCCTTGTTTACTTGATTTTTGGATGCATCGACCGTTATTTTGTACTCCTATCTCACTTCCGCCATTGATTCTATACATATAAGAGAATTTTTCATTTAAAATTTGATGCTTATTAAGAGTAACTAAAAAAATGGGCATCATAATGGATAGTAGCTCTGATTAACACCTGTCTTAAACTGATGAAAATTAACATGGAAGATAAAGTATATAGCTTACACCAATTTTCAGTAAGTCTGTAATAATTCTCACTTACAGTGAAAAAGTTATTTTTTATCAGTATGCACGGTTATGGCATGCTTTTGGGAAACATTTTTTATAATCCCAAATAAATTAATTAACTATTTGAATTTTTTCACGAACTTTAAATATGGCGTAATGAGTGGAAAGACGAAAATTTATGACGGAATTACGGATAGCAAATAGGTATGAAAGATAAGGATGAAATAATTTGTATTGTACGTTTAAAATAACTAAACGGTAAACAATTTTTAAATAAAGTTTACCATAGCTGCCGAAATATGACTAAAATTGCATAGCAAAAGGCAATGGACGCCTTCCCCTTCTCAGTTATAATGGTCATTTAACATTTCCGCGCTTTTACATTTGAACGATTCGTCCTTTCACGGGCATCCCACATGCACAGCACAGACCGTTAACCCTATCTCCATTTGATAATAAAACCCCTTCGTAGGGTTCCCCCAATTCACTGAAGGAAAAAAACATGTAAAAAATCTAATTCATTCAAAATTCAGGTGTAACTGCCGGGGGAAAAACGGAACCGCATTTAGAGGCCGTCAAGTCGTCATTGTGGTACTACAGTCCGTAAAAATCCTACGTCAACGCTACACACAGAAACACGCACATCCGATAAACGGAATGGGAAAAAATTGGACGCTAGAGCGAAACGGCGGCGACTGAGAGCGACTGCGATGAGAAGTGTGTGTGGGTGTGTGTGCATGAATAATGAAGGGACGCCATTATTGTCGAGAACAAGCCTCGGGACGCCATATTGTATTTCTTGCGCGGTATCCATAGCCCACCATCCCCACGACATTCTCGCTGCTACTTGTTTTGCGTTTCCATGGTGTTCTTCTTTCTACCTGCTCTCATCAAATTTCTCCTTCCCGTCGCTCTCT
This sequence comes from Hetaerina titia, assembly GCA_037158775.1. Lineage (NCBI taxonomy): Eukaryota > Metazoa > Arthropoda > Insecta > Odonata > Calopterygidae > Hetaerina > Hetaerina titia. The sequence continues at coordinate 92,710,997 of CM073778.1, read as the reverse complement.
TACTGATCATGCGATAATGGGACACGTATCTTTGCTTCGATTCGCCTCCCTTTCTCGGAAAGCTTAATGCCTCGAGGAAGCAGGCGGCGGTTGAATGGGACGAGAAACATATCGCTTCGGCGACCGAAGTGCAAAAGGAAATATGTCGGGCGGTCGAAGAAGCAAAACGAGCGCGCGCGCATCCGTTCTCTCTCTCTCTCAAAAAAAAACAAAGACTCAGCGATGACCGAAGGGAAGGGGTGTGCACACGACGCGAGAAGTGGACACGAAAGTAATCCGCAGGCATTGAACCGGGAGAGAGTAACGACTTTTGAAAAGAGACCGGAAAAATTCCATCCCTCAAGTGTCCGTCCGTGTGTGTGTTGAGCATGGAGCTGATGTAAATGCGCGCACACCACATTCCGGGCGCGTGCCTCCACGGAATGCAGTCTTAAACGTCAGGGTAACGTAGCACTCACTGCTTGCGTGAAAATTTGACAGATATTTAAATGTCTGACTGCGCATCGGACGTAGACTCCCGAAGAGAGCAATACTAAAAAGGCAGAGTCGCTCGACCACAGCCTCTTCCCGGCGGACAATCGCCTTTGGTGCTCAGAAACTATGAAAAGGGAGATGTGGATTGTGTATCCATAGAGATCAGAGAGAGAACATGGGAAAAGCAGCTCATGGAAGGAGAATTCAGGCATCCCGATGGTGGATGAAGTATTGGGCCATGTTGGCATTTAAAGTTCTCAGTGAGATTATGAATAAAGAAGATGAGGAAACGAAAAGAGATATCGATTGACGCATAGGTTCTTACGCGAAAAGGATGAGTCAAATGGATAGGGCACAACCTGAGGGTCAATGGATTTATTAAGCAGGCGTACCAAGGGATGGCAAATTATTAATTAAATTAGGACCCATAAATATGAATGACCAAAATTAAATAGCATCTAGTGATTGAGGAGAAGGAAAATAGATGGAAGGTTCAAGACGGAGTGCTGAGACTACCATTTCTTTTCAAATGCACCTAAGGAAAAGCAACGGAGCAAACTGAAGGGAAAATGAGAAGTTATGGCAATCGGGGTGTGAGTGAATTAGCATTGGATTGGTCTGTCCCAAAAATAAGTAAAATGCATTCGAGGGAATAAAATTATTACAGCTCACAGAAGAAATTGCTAAAAATTTTCACAAGAGCACCCTTGTGTGAATCATCAGACTGATGTGCCATACTTCTGGTATACTTCCTGGAAGCTCTCGACAGGAATCTTTTTCAGGCACCTATTTGACATAATCTAGTGGCTCAAAATGGTTTTGATAAGGAGTTATACTTGGGTAGTACTCAAAGACCCATGTCTCGTCTCTAGTAACCACCTATTCTAGCAAATCCTGGTCACTTTCACAGTGGATCCAAGGAAAGATTGTCACACAGACAGTAGCATATTCGGCGCAATGTTTAGCATTATTGAAACGCTTCTCCTCATCTTGGACTGATTAGGAAAATCATCTCATTTTCCCCATTGAAAGAGATTTTTTGACTATGTTTTACGGGTGACGACCTAACACCTCTCACCACACGCCCCCGCGGCGGCTTGCAGGGCATTATGTAGACGTAGCAGTCTTCCGACAACACCTTGGGGACCATCTTCGCAGACCTTTCTTATGACAAAATCTTCTGTAAGAATGCAATGTAATTTGGTTTTCTGAGTGTTGCACTCTCCTGATGACATCCTGACACTTGGGGGTCAATCAGAATTAAGCATGTGTCTCACTTTTTGCTCGTTTTCATCACACTGTGTTGTTGGCGGGCATTCCTCATCGTCAACCTCCTCTCTACCCTCCCATAACATCCTGTGTTCGTAGAAAACCATCATTTGGGACAATTCTGGAAAGTGGCATCGTGAATTCGTGACGTGACCGTCGAATAGGGGTTTTGTCTAGCTGCGATCCGCAGACTGTAACGGCCCGCAGGCAACTGATGCGGGTCTTGTTGCTTTCCCAAGACCTCTCACCATTTTTCCCGCCACCAATCGTCCCACTCTATTGGTCCGCTTCGCCGAGAAAAATCGTTTTACTTACTTTTAGGGAGAGAGCCTAGAGAACTAGGGGGAGGGGATGGGGAGGGGAGGGGGAGAAGAGGTCATTGACGGGAAATATCTCACAAACGGGTCTTTTGTTTACTCTTTTGCCTATACACTCCCTGATAACGACAAGAGATCGTCGAATACAAGAGTCTGTGAACGAATCTCTGCATTAGGAATGCACAAGGTTGCATGTTTTCATGTATTTAGTGGACCAAAGCTCCACTTTAAAAATAAAAGGATGTTTTCCGTTGTTGCGAATACTTTGTTGTCAAATTGAGTGATCAAAATGGTTGTAGCAGTGAGCAAACGCGGGCTTTAAAATCGAATTTCTTCTTTCATTTTGGATGAAATTCATGAAAAGCCTCTTAGTTGAAAAAGGATAACTTTTAGTCATACTTTAGACATTGAATTAACCATTCTCTTATGCATCAGATTTCTTAGGATTATCATTTTCTAATCATGGTTATTAAATTATTTCATTTATAAATTCGATGATTAAAAATAGCCAGATCGATTACATTAATTTACGAAATATGGTGAAATGGCGTGAATTTTTTAAGCACACTCTATTGCTTACATACCGCCTAAATAATATCGGTTCAAAGCTTTCTAAATAATCTAAATATCATATTTTTTTGGAATCCACATCCGAACCCACGAAACATAATTTTATAATTATTAACTTAATTTCCTTGTTGAATTCAATTGAGTATGCCTGGCAGCCAATACTGCGTCAGTTCAACATGCTATGTGAAAAATATTCGCAGTGAAATTACTAGTGGTGCACTGCATTGCCCGTTTCATCGGTCCTCATTGACCAATGCGATGACATTATAGTCGATTTGATGTTATTACTTAATATGTTGAACTCTTTTTTCAATTATTACCAATTATTTCACATGCATGTCTGACTTTGGAAATGTTTTACATACTTTTATCATACCAGGTCTAAAAGTATGAAACATGGATTTCAGACAATGGATGATGCACCAATGAGGTTTGCGGTTTAAAGACTTGACATTTGTACCATTTTGTTGTCCCATCAATTTGCTGCGTCATACGCACACGAGTGATACATTGAAAAGGTGTTCGCATAATTTTGGTTGGATGTGTTCTTTATGTCGAAATTTATACCAAACAAAGAGCATGTGCGAACAGCATTAATTTATTGTATTCATTCGAAGAAAACTGCCGCTGAATCACATAGCGATTACTTCGAGAAGCTTATGGTGGACATTCTCGATCGCGAGATACGTGTGGACGATGGTATCTCAAGTGGCGACTTCGAAGTTAGCAGACGAGGTACAAGGAAAACCTCCAAAGCATGTGGCTCTTTGAATGGTTCGGGGCAAATGGGAAAAATTTATCACTGGCCTGCTTTCCACAAATTGCCCGAAAGATGGGAAAAGTTTGTAACTAGCAATGGATCATACTTAGAAAGTTATTTTTATCATTCTTGCGATTTTTTATTTCATTAATCCGCATTTCGTACTTACACACATGGTTAAATACGAAAATTAAGGAATGTTTCTTTTGAAAATAAAAAAAGGAGGCCGTCCTTAAGTACACAAATGTCCATCCAAAAATACATTTACTGTACAAAAGTGCCGTTACTTTCTGTCTCAAATATGGGACGATAAAATTAACACGACAATAATTTGCAAACCAAAATGCATCTTTCTCGTGATTTTAGGATTTCTGCGTACTCCGACAACGTTTCCCCCGAGTGGTGTTCTCGGTCGACGCAAAAAGGCTTTTTTTGTTTCTTCAAGAGGTCACTCTGGCCTGGCCGTTGAACTTAAAATTTATGAAAAAGTCATTACCCTTCCTCCGTGAAATGAAGAGAAAACAAAGCGAAGGGCTCGCTCGTCAAGAAGAGTACTTCTCGCTCGCCGCAATCGCGTCATTTCTTTGACTCGCGCTCCTCGGCGTTTCGGAACCCAAGATGAGAATGTCTTGGCAATCCTGAAGGCTGCAGAATGAAGAGGACAGTGGCACGGTGAGAGGATGGAGAGCGGAGGGAAATAAGTGGTCCATCAGATTGCGAGCCATTCTCTAGAGGCTTAGACGCAATATCGGATTGGCGCAAGGAATGGGGATTAGTACTAAACATAGGCAAATGAGCAGTTTCAAAATTTTGGAACAAAGGAAGTGATGAGTAGGGTATAAATTATACAAAAGAGGGTTGAGTGCTACCTATGTTCAATGAAGTTAAATATTTGGGGATAGTTCCAACACCAACCCTTTCATGGAGCGAACATCAAGACAATATGCGGATCCGCTTTCTGAAAAAACTCGGCTTCATTAAACGAGTGGTGTGGAAATGTAATAAGAAAGTAAGAGAGAGTGTTATTTTTGTCTAGTCAGGCCTCATTTGAAATATGCCGGAAGTATTTGGGGTCCTTGGAAGAAAATTTGGCAAAAAGAATTATACACAGCCCAGAGAAAATCCGCCAGATTGTTACGATAAGAAGAAAAGTGCAGGACGGCTTTTAGGAGAACTAGGCTAGCAGCCACTAGGGATGGGAAGAGAACAGGGCAGCCTGAGACTCCTAGAAAGGTTCAGAACAAATGAGTTAAGAAACGACACTGAAGGAATTATCATTGTGACCCCACACTATTTAGGCCAAGCAACAAAGATACGATAAGGGAGATATACTCCAGTACAGATAGATACAAATACTCGTTCTTTCCCCGGACAATCAGGAATGATTATAGTAAG